>CP092090.1:13437944-13667944 GCA_029203775.1 Neoneuromus ignobilis
TATGCTGTTAATAATTGTTATAATAACCAAAATCACATTAATTTCATCATTAAAAACATTAGGGATAATACATATATACATAAGAAAATAAATTATTATTACTGGGAATAAAAAAAAGTGTGACTATTATTTTTTTTATTTTTAAAAATGTGTAAGAGATCGCACTACAAAGTCAAACACAATATTAATAATTCAAAATATTCTAATTCTGCATAAACTAAATATTCTATAGTCAAAATATCAATAATGAAAACATGAATACTATTTACGCAATAAAAGCTCGTGTGCGAATCATAATATCAGGCGAAACGCTAGAAGGGCATAAACATTGTGCTAATAGCTAATCAGCGCCGGCTAATAGCTCAGGAGTACATATACCTTCCCCAAATAGAAATGGTATGAGACATAAGGGAGAAAGTTGAGTTCAGGGCTCAAGTCACGTCGGACAGTGGCGAGTGGCAGCATCAGTTAGGGGTCGTGCCCGGGGGTAGTAGTGCCCCCTTCATCGGTCGTCTGTCCGTGGCACCCGTTGCCGTTGCCAGTTAACTCGTTGTTGCCTTACTTAACACAGAACCGTCCGACCGTTCTGAATACCCACCCAGCTGCCACGGAATGTTAATCTGCGATGTTGTTTTTAATTAGGACGGATTTAAAGAGGGAACTGTTTTTATAACACGACGCCTCGTTCACGATCGACGAAAGACCAATTTGAATTCTTGTTCAGATTTCAGATTTTTTTCCACTCGACAAATTCATTCGGCGAATATTAATACAATAAAATTTAACGAAATTTCTATACATTTTTTCAAAATATTTTAAATCATTAAATATTTATTTATAACAAAATGTGTATTTTAATGAAATATAAAGATAAAATAAAAAATAAATTATATTGAAAATATAATTAGCATCTTATATTCATGTCATTCATAAATAACTTTTATATCATTAAATAATGCTAATGAATGAGAACTTGTCTTCGAAAATAATTTATTTTCAAAGGACGACGTAAAGTTATGTTTTCAGTAATGTAAAATAAAATTTCAATAAGAAAAATACAAATTAAATTGAAATGTACACAACTTGTTTATGGAAAATGTTAGAATACTACTGCAACATTTAAATAATTTATTTTTATTTTCAACATATTTAATATCTGAAATAAAAATTATACACAGAGCGAATTTAAACATAATAAAAATTATATGAAAAACATAATCAATTCCATCAAATACAATTTCAAATTAGAAAATATTTAATTAAAATTTTATCACTATATAACATTTAAATAATTGTTGTAAATAAAGTACTACATATAATTTATATACATATAATTATTGTATTGATATTTTAAAACTCTATTTCTCTCTCTCTCTCTCTCTCTCTCTCTCTCTCTCTCTATATATATATATATATATATATATACGAGGATTGTTTGATAAGTATGGTGAAAAAGTAAGGAAACTAAATTGAAAAATTTAATTAAATTAATTAATTAATTAAATTAAACAATAAATAAATTTACCATACTTTTCAAACGACCCTCGTATATAGAGAGAGAAATAAACAGATAGATAAATAATTATATAGGTATCCAGAATTTTAATTTATTAGAGTTTATATATCATATTAAAATTTATACATATATTAACAGAAAAATAAAATTTAGTTTTTATCAAGTATGTCAGTATCTTTTTTACATTTTTTTTAAAAAATATAATAACTGTAATATATATATATATATATATATATATATATATATATATATATATATATATAAATAATATATATATATTAATAATTAATATTTTTAGTGTGTGACTTGTCATTCCCAGTTATTTTGATAGAATAACTATTCGAAATCTCATGCTTTTCAATTATTTATACGTATCTCATTTCCTATAAATATTTAGTAACATTATCGTTAAATTCAATTGGAAATTTCACTATATTATAAAGTAATCTGGAAATAGCAAACATGTGATCACCGAAAACTCAACTAAACAAAGTTATAAAGTATTCAATCATTGTGATATACCTACGTACCTTATTTCAATTTAGTAGCATGCATCAACCATAACCACCCTCGTCCACAAACAACACAACACACCTAAACATCAGTTGGGCTTAAGCATGGAGGCATTCTGTAAACAGTAATTTATATAATGTACACTATGGCAGAGTTAACCACATCACCATCCAACAGTCATGGCAGATTGTCTCCTGTCTCTCCCACGTCTCTTATTTTACTTTTAGTGCGTTAACGTCAACTCTTCTAGTGCCCGTCAACCGTTGGACCACCCTTATCACCTCAACCCATCGACAAAACAGTTGGCGCTAATTCGCGACCTTAATTACCATCGCTGTTTCCTATGACTCTAATGCTGCTAACATTACGCCTCGTGATGTCGGTAGTGGTAAAGGGGATGCGTTTCTGAAGGACGATACGTCCTTCATATAGCCTCAAGATGTACTGAATATTGTCAACTCGATTTGCGTGAAATATTTTAACGAAATTATGTAATATGCGTTTTGATTCTGATATGGCGTTTGTAAAATGATACGGCGACACTGTCAAATTATATCTAAATTCGGATTTTGTTATGATTAAGTCACGCATTTCATTACGTTGCGACGAAATTATTATCTAATATTGTATATATGTACTAATAATCAAGTAAAGTATTTTTTTAAATAAAAATAAATAATATATTACATACAAATGTATTTTTTCAATAAAAATAAATATTAAAAAACACCAAATTCATGTATTTAAAAAAAACAATAATTATTAATATTGTCAATAAAATATTATAAATTAACATAATTATATATTTTTTGTATAATTGAAAATATTATCACGATAATTTATACTGTCCAAGTATATAAAGATATTGAAACCATTTTGATTTTGATGACTTAAAATATTTTATGATATTTTCTTCAAAGAAAGTTATTATTAAAAAAAACGTTAATAAAAATGTACTGTAAAGCCAATTGTGTATTTAATACATATTGGTCAAATGTGCAATATTCTAGTTAGTTAACTAGAAACGTCTCTCATATTAACGATTGAACTTTATCTATGTAGAAATTTTACGAGTCTGAGTTATTCGCTGTTAATTTCATTAATGAATACGTTAAGAGAATACTAAAAAGTCGTAACTGAACTCTTGATTTATTTATTAAATATCTTTAAACACGATAACTAGACTAAAATCCGAATTTTAAAAATATGCTCTTTTCTTTTCAATTACTGTTTAAAAATATTTTAAAATACGAATAAGAATTCCAAATAAATTTCACTTAGCTACTCATACATAAAGATTATAATAAGACATTTTCAATATAATGTCTGAGTCCGCGCACGTAGCCTGAAGCCAGACGACGCACGCTGTGGCAACCCATACTTATACAGCTCTACATTATTCATGAAAAGTACACCACATTCGTAACCGACACTGCACGGCTTGTTCATCGCGTCTCATAAAGCGTGCACCCGACGACCTTGTGTGTGGATGCCAGAAGCATCCCTTAGCTCGACTGCACCGGCTGCAACCACACAATGAAATGCAACCAGAAAGAAATGATTATTTTATATTACTGTCTCTTTATTACAATCCTGTTTAGATTTAAGGGGAATAAATGGAATTAGTTTTAAAATTCAATTTTATCAATATTGTTCCGAAATGATTTAATGATTTATATTCAAATCAATTCAATAATAAGTAATAATATTAGATTTATAACTAAGGTTTATTGGAGTTGTAAGTATGTCTTCAGTACATTAAAAGTCCACTATATAAACTTCAATTAATTATTTTCTTTACACTACTTTTTTCATTACATTTCACAAATCATTTTCAAGAAGATTTAAATGAATAATGGAATTTAAACTAGTTGTGTTCAAGCTGAAATTTTAATTACACGAGAATAAAATTATATTATTAACATAAGTATTTGAAATTCTCTCATAAATACTTAAAAGTTTTTGAACTAATACTGACTGCAAGTATAATATCAAAATAATAAAAATGGCAAAGAAAATGATAACAAAAATACACTACAATTATATTTATCTCTTTAAATATTAATTATATTAATTAAGCTATCTTACAAAAAAATAATTTATAAAACTCGAGTATTTTTAAATATGTTCAATTAATTTTTGTAATATGAAAAATTATTCAAAAAATATAAAATAGTTATTATTAAATTTTTGTATATAAACAATAATTAAACAGTATTTAATTTTTTCAATATTCTTACTAGATATTTTCAAACTTACTATTAACTCGTTTTTAATTATATAATTACAAAAAAATAAGTGAAATAAATTTAATTGAATTTCTGTACCTATTATATCAAAAAAAAAACAAAGTATCCATACAAGTATCTATTTTTAATATATTTTTTATAATAATATTATAATTTTAATAAATATGATCATTCAAATGTGACACCTAGATTTGTGTTTTATTATAAAGAAACAAATTCAACTATACACATGTTTTCCTTATACACCACCCTATACATGTTTCTTTTTAATAAAAAAAAAAATCTAGGCGTCACATTTGGATGACCCTATATTTCATTGGAAGAAATATTTTAATGTTTCATTATACTTAGTAATATTTTTTGCAATATTATCTTTTTATTTCTAAATAGAAGATATTAAATTATATTTCAGTAAAAACTTTTATCTTAATTATTCAATACTTTAATATATATAAATAAAATTTAAAAATAAAATTATATATAATTAATTATTGATATTTATTGCAAATTAAAATATAATTATATCGCCAAACACGAATTTTAAAATATTGATAAAATTTTAAAACACATGACTAGTGAATAAATAAAGTTCTTTAATAAATAGTTCATTATTCTTAACATTGTATTGATTATATTTATTATTATGCTAGTTATTTAAAAAATAATTAGTAGTGTAAAAATTGATGTAATTATTTTTAGATAAAAATATGAATACTAATACAAATAACTGTATTTTACTTATTTTACTATATTATGGAAATTAATTAGTTTATAATTAATAAATATCGTATGTATAATAATGAAAATGTGTAAATGTACATAGGTTATATATTGTTTATAATATATATGATTGCATTTTAATATTTTATACTCTTTATAAAATAGCTACAGTCAAAAATGAAAATATTTACTGTACTTAAATGGCCGTAGTGTTAAAATATATTAGTAACAAATTTTATAAAAATATAAAGTACATCAGGCTATAATTTACAGTTAATTTTGGTAATAAATGAATAAATATAATTACTTTCAAGCTAAAAAAAAATCCTTCATAGCAATACTACACGTTTTAAAGTTTAACAATGGTCGTACATTAACAAGCACAATTTCACAACGCAAATATTAATTTTCCAAAAGCAAACATTCAAATTTAACACCATGTCCAGCACCTTTCCTCAGGTCAAAATTACAACAAACACAAAATGGTGTGGACACAATAGCATCGGTGGCAAACATACCCGAAGCATAGAGAAAATGTATTAGCTAACAGTGATTGTAATCGAGGAAGTCAACGACCACCTGCTTGCATACACATTTGGGAATTAATACCACAATATTCATACAAGACATTGGGACGGCGATTGTCCTCGAGCTTTGTTACGACTCTTTACGTTACTAACATTGACAGTATATCTTCACCACTCACGGAAAATCTTTATCGTCAATACCCTACTCAAATATATAAGGTGTTCAAATTTAAATTCATTTCAGCTGTTTGGTTTTGTACTATGATTCAAACATATATACATTATTACATATCCATATACATATATATATATATATATATATATATATATATATATATATATATATGTATGTATGTATGTATGTATACAGAAAAGGAAATGAAAGAGAAATTAAATACTTTTAAATAGTTCAGTATATATAAAATGTATTGTTATATTATTAAACACATATGAGAGTATTTGTTTATATTTATATATATATATATATATATATATATATATATATATATATATATATATATATATATATATATATATAGGTTAATTTATATGAGTATAGAGTTCAGATATAAATTAAATGTTTAATTGAAATAATATTTAAAATAAAAAATTAGATCTCAGTGGAGCTATGTAGAGAAATTCTCATAAAGTTAAAACATTAACTGAAACATGATACGCGTATACATATATAATGCAATGTTAAACAAAGAAATTTCAAATATTAAACATCAAAGCGAGAGTCGTGTTCATTACAAAACTTATACACTTATTAACATGTATCATTCTAAATTCACTTTGTATGAAATCGAGATGTAATAATGAAAATAGTTATCAACAATGTTTTGCACAGTTACACAGAACGTACATATATAAATGTAGGCGTTAGTTCTCGCCGTCAGGTAGAACGAGCTACTGGGATATCAGAGAAGACGTCACTCAAGTGGAACAAATAGGTTCCTTGTACCACAAACGTGGTGTCCATTTAACATGACCATTGAATTGTCACGCGTTCTAGCGGACGAAGCCGCGCATATCAGCCAGACTCGGGCTGTTCATTATCAACTCTAACTATTGACTCTTAACGCATTGCTGAAATTGATCTTGTATCGTTTTGTATTCGTTTCCAATAGACAGACAAAAAGTATAATTATAAAAATCACCTTTAATTTAATTTTGTTTCAAATATTTATAACTAATATGTTTTGAAATACAAAAATTGTTATTTAAATTTCACTTAAATACTCAATATATAGTTTTCCAATAAGCGCTTCAGAAATTTAAATAGAAATAAAACAACAAGTATTTAATTGATTAATTATTTATTTATTTTTATTTCTAAGCATATTCTATAGCATTAATGATGGAACACAATTTCACTCATATGGCCACCACTACTCCACTTGACATAGTGCATTCATTTAGTTTAATTTTAGTCACTCTTTTACAAAATTGTGCTCCAATTTCATAAATTACACGTTTAATGTTTAATTTTAATGCTTCTGTTGTTTATGGTTTATCAGAATAAACCAATTATTTCACATAACCTCACAGAAAATAATACAATAGAGTTAGATCACCTGATCTTGGTGGCCACTTGATAAATTAATTTTATGAAATAATGGACTCATTAAACTCTTATTTCAATAAGTCTATTGAAGTTTTTACAATTTTTTAGCGTTGTTGAAGTGTGAAACGTTCTATGATAATTTGGTAAACTACACTGAGTTGAAATGTTAAAATAAGCTTAAAAAAATTCAAAAATGGCTGCCACCAAATGTCAAAGTTTTGAGATTCTTGTTGGAAAACCCTATATAAATAATTATTCAAAATTACTATAAATATTTTCATATTTTTTTTAGAAAAGAGATTTTTTAAAATCATTTAAAATATTATTAATCTAAAAATGAATAATTAGAAATTTTTGAAATATAGAATATATATATATATATATATATATATATATATATATATATATAAATATATAAAAAAGTATATATTATTAATAAAAAAATAATTATTATTTTGAGTAAATTATTTTCTAGCAATATTTTTAATTGACGTCAATAATTTTACATAAAATATGTGTTTTAATCACTTTTTTAAATTTTAATGTTTTTTTAAAAAAAATATTTTAATATCATTTAGAAATATACATTTTTTTAAAAAAATTATGAAAAATTAAATGACTCGTTGTATTTTCAATTATATTCCTAATTTTACATCATTTGATCAGTTATACTGGTAAAAAATATTTTTTTAAGAAATAATAATGTTAATAAATTATTTTCCTGTTAAAAATAATTATTTATATTTTTTAAAAATATATACAACAGTTATTTTTGATTAATAATCATCGAATTTCAAATCAATATGTCCAATTGATGCAGAAAATATTATTATAAAAAAATAAAGAATATATTTATTACAATTATCATTATATAAAAAAAAGTAAAAGTTAAATCGAAAAAGTTAATATAAAAATATTTTTAAAAATTAATATTTAAGGCTTAATAAATATAATTTGTATAAATTTTACACTCAAATTTTAAAAATTATAATATATATATATATATATATATATATATATATATTTACACACATTAAAATAATTTGATAAATAGTGAAAATAAAAATAAATCGATTTGTGTCCATTCCAATTAAAATTTCTACTTCTAACAATTAATTACTAATTATGAAGCTTATTTTGAAACTAAATAGAAAACGAATATTCAATTCAATATTTACCAATTAGTTATTATACAAAGTCCTTTATACAACTTGCTCATAATTGTGTCAGCACTTTATGGATTTATATTTAAGGTCGTACTTTGCAAATTCATTGACCAATATTATATTGAAAAAGAATATATATATATATATATATATATATATATATATATATATAATTTCTTTTTTGTATGAATTAAATAAAGTGTTAAAATATGTTAATTAAATCCTCTTTGATTTCATATAATTTTTCTTATTAACAAGAGTCAATTTAATTTTAATTAAAAAAAAGATAATGAATAATAACGCATTGATCGCATAGAATTCAATTTCAGTTTTCTATAAATGAACAATAAAGAACTTGTATAACTGTTCAACACATCACTAAAGTGTTAAATGACAATTCATTTTAATTCATACTAGATTCCATATAACAAGTGAATAAAATCTAAAGATAAAAGCTTCGAGTTATTGTTCTAGTGAAATATATTTCTTATGTCTTTACTATTTTACCTTAAGATATCACTTAATGCGATGGAAAACTTTTAGTGAGTGTAACGACGTAGACACAAACGGATCGCTTGAAAATGATCATAATTTTCTAATTTGTTAGTCAGTGAAGTACGAACGAGGGATGTTGTAATATATCTTTCTTTACCAACCCCATCAGGAAACGGTAAAGTTGATTTTCTAGTAGCTTCTTCGACACTTAATGAGATTTAATGTGTGATTATAAAGTAATTGTACAAGCTTTATCAACAGTTGTAATGAATTTTGTAATTTATTAATGTTTATCATAACGAATTATTAACAAGATTGAAATATTTTAATAGCACTAACTTTATTCATATTTTAAGATCATTTCTAAACATATTTTTACAGTAAAAAATGTATTTACAATAGATATACAAAAATATAATTATATTATATTTTAATTATATGTTTAAAAGTATTATGTTCAAAATGATAGAAAAAAATATAAGAAAAATATATCATTTCATAAAAAAAAAATAATTTAGATTGTTTTTAAATACACATATATAAATACCCCTACATTTATATATATATATATATATATATATATATATATATATATATATATATAATTATTCTTAATTGTACTAAGAAAATAAATAATAAAAATTAATTAAAGCATTGAATAATTCAATAATTGATCAAAACTTATATTAAAAATAAATGATTAAAAATATACAAATATGATTTTTAATTTTTTTTTATTGATATAATATTAATAATTTATTTATTAAGCACTATTCATGTAAAATAAATTCAAAATATTTTCAATTTATTTTTAACTATTAACACAATAGCAATTTTTTTTAAATAACCGATTTAAGTGTTTGATTTTACAAAATTTTAAAAAAATACATAGAAATATAGTCTTTATAAAAAACTGTATTAATTTATTTTTTTGTTAATATATATATATATATATATATATATATATATAAAGTATTTAAAAAAAAATTGTAAATATAATAATATTAAAAACATCCCTTATTTTTCAAAAGATTCATTGTCAACTTTTTTTCAGAAATCATTAGTCTTGGTAATTCTTGAATGATTTATTGGTAAGGAAAATTATTTTAATTTGAATGACTAAACAATTTTTAAGCTATTTTTTCTTGTTAATTTTAAAGAAAAGTAATGATAGATGATAAGAATCAAGATGAATTTCATAATTGACCTAGTTATATAGAGATAAACTTTTAAGTGATATATATATATATATATATATATATATATATATATATATATATATATATATATATATGTATGTATTATGTGTGTATATATACCTTGCAAAGAAAATAAATTACAAACCATGCCATTCAAGTATTTAATGATGAAAAACATCAGATAACATATTGAGATTACATGTGAATAAGAAACGATTCACCTGTATAAAGACTTTTACAGATATCAAAAGTTGTGGGTTTTGAATACTCTGGTAACACATCACTTTAGAAAATACACATTCACAAATACCTTTCAGTTTAATTACATCGACAACTAGGTATCTAAATAGTCAACGCACTTACGAAATTAATTGTCAATGTGAGATATTAGAATTTCATATTTAGTTCGTGATGTCTCTTATTTACTCCATACTTCAAAAGATTCTCTAAGTGACTGTAAACAACTCATAAGATTTATGTAGGTGTTCTGGCAGAAATATATTCCAAGATATATATTTTTAAAATGCTTTACATTAACGATGAAAGTTTTAAGTGCGTGAACGAATAAGTTTTGTACAAATTATACTCAATTTCTATAGGTATTTTTCATACCTTCTTACCTATTCTTGCATATTATATATATATATATATATATATATATATATATATATATATATATATAAAATATCGTGATCAAATATATCAAACAATATTTTAAAATAACAATTCAATTTGATAAATCTATTTCTTTAAAATTATTGATTTTAAATTCATTCTAATTAAGGAAATGAAAAATAAAATATAAATTGATTTATTGGATATAAATTAATATTATATTAAATAATTATTTACAATTACAAAATAAAAGTAAATAATAAATATTACCTTCATAATTTTTTAGTAAGCAAATTGAATAAAAAAGATGATCTGGATTAATTTCATTTTTAAAATAAATTTCAATTAATAAACAAAGAACAACAATAACAATAATTAAATATATTACATATTTATATAATTAACATCTACTATTTAAAATATTAATTATTTTTTTTTGTAATATTAATAACACTGTTCTTAATGTAAGAAATAAATATAATTATTTTTAAAAATAATAGATTTTAACATTCTGAAAAATATGTGGAAATATTTAACAAATAAAGTATTTTAAGTCAGTATTACAAAAAAATGGAATTTTGCATATATATATATATATATATATATATATATATATATATAGAGAGAGAGAGAGAGAGAGAGAGAGAGAGAGAGAGAGAGATTAATTTTAAAATATAAACCTTTTACGATATTTTTCAAAAAATATAGAGAATTCGATTATATATATCTGTTTAAATGAGATAAATGAGAGAAATGGTTTAGTTATATATATATATATATATATATATATATATATATATATATATATATATATATAAGTATATATTTATATAAGCATACATTGTAACATTACGCATTTTCCTTATAAAGTTTTATTCGTTCATTACAAAATATATGTTATATATAATTCAATGAATTTACATAAACTTCACTATTTGTACTCTTCTGTTAGTTTTGCAAGTCTGAAAGTCTGTTCTTGGAGGCAAACTTTTGTATAAGCAGAAGGCATGTCGTCGTGTTATTGCACTAACGTATTTTACTTTAGTCTAGATGAGTGAAATGGTGCAAGGTTTCGCATTCAAATAATATGAGATCATCTTTCTTTATCGAAATATGTTGAACGTACGAAATATTTCTGCATATGCAGTTATGTTGTTCTTTAATAGCGCAGTTGACATTCAAATTGAAATTTGTGTCCTACAAAACTTTAACTTCGTTGTGCTGTCATGATCGCATGTAATTCGATGTCTCTATTATTTAGTTTTACATTTTCATAATGATATATTTAGAGAACGAACGTTTTATAATATTAAATTGTATTTATTTTTCCAAAACATAACTTTTACGTACATTCACTTATAACTTCCTTATTTAGAAACTATTTAAATATTAAATTGATCGGTAAAGTGAAATAAATTAAATTTTCACAATTCAATTTTGCATAAGAAACATTTTCATCACATTATTATTATTAAGAACTTAGCAGTAATTATGTTATATGCTATATATTTAAAAAAAATATCTATGACATAGAAAAATACATTATTTCTATATTTGGAAAACATTCAATATGAAATTCATAATTTCATAATTTTTATAGAATATCCTAATAAAATTATTTAAAAGGATAAATAGATATTAGTTGAATATAAACATAAATAAGATCTAATAAATAATTCATGTGATATATAAAATGTTCAAGTAAAAATAAATATATACTAAATTGCACAATATACGATAACAGAAATTAACTTTTTAGTGAAATGTAATTTATGAACAACACGAATAAAACAACAAAACAAATAAAGTTGTAATTGATACGGTCCCAAACATACATACATACATATATACATATATATATATATATATATATATATATATATATATATATATATATATATATAGTGGGAGTACTGGTCGTGTAACATTTATTTTCCGCCATTCATCCATCCACATACACACACGATCCGATCAGCTTGCTGATTGAGAAAACCTCTCAATCGTGACAAACGGCGACACCGTACAGACTACACAAACAACAACCGAACAAACAAGCAGTTTTATATATATATATATATATATATATATATATATATATATATATATATATATATATATATGTAGTGGAAGTCGAACCAGCGATACGCGTGTCTCGCGCCGTGACGGCGTGGTCTGTAGTCGAGGGGGGCTAGCGGTTGATTTACGATACCAATTCTTCTTTATTTCTCTCTTGACTCTCGCGTGCCCCTTGCACACTTGACTTATGTTCTGACATCTTGTAGATACACGATTTTCTTATATACTGATAGTGTCATACTACACCTGGACAAATATAAAACTACTACGTATCTGTATTACAAAAGAACATACTAAATTATATTTTAAATTAATTTTAAGTATGTCTTCCAATTCTTAAGTAGTTATTATTGTAAAATAAATATAATAATATATGTTAAAATAAAACAAGAAATTTTCTTGATATAACTTAATAAAATATTTCAAGAATATTTAAAAAATATATAAAAATAAGTAATTCACAGTAATCATTACAAAAAATTGTAAAAATACACACACACATACATACATAAATGTATATATAGTTACAATAAATTCAATTCGAATATTACATATAATATCCAGAGATTATAAATAATCATCTAATATTCAGAAAAATATACTTAATGAAAACGAAAATTTTATTATTAATGAAAATTTTTTATGATTCTAGTGATTTCGAATTATTGTTAGGTTATATAATAAATATAATCCAAAATATATAACTTAATTAAGAAAAATATTTATTAATAAAATAAAATTACCATTGTAAATCATGAAAGACAGAAAACCAATATTTGAAAAAAATAATTTAATTATATGCAAAGAGAGGAAAAATATTTTTTTTTAAAAAAATACAATATTTCAAAAAACGTAAATGCATCTTGTAGTTAAATTAAAAATATATATTTAAACAGTATAATCAAAAAAATATCTATAAAGAAATAATCTACATATGGATCTTTTATGTGATATATTGTAAATAAATATTTATTAATTATTTAAAATTGGAAATATTCATAATTATCAATGAATTTAAAAAAATCATAAAATTAATTATACAAATACGTTTAATGATTGTTCATAATTTTCTGTCAGTATATGTAATATTCTATTTATTAAATTTTATATAGATATGATCTCAAAGATATGTTGTTATTGCAATCACAAGTGTTTTATAAATAGTTTAAACATACGTGAAAAATAATTTATGTACAATATTTGATATAACTGTGAATAAATAACATGTAATCTATGTATAAATTAATATGAACACGAATTAAATGTTTGTGAAATGATTCTACGGTTATATAAAATAA
Organism: Neoneuromus ignobilis; assembly: GCA_029203775.1. Classification (NCBI taxonomy): domain Eukaryota; kingdom Metazoa; phylum Arthropoda; class Insecta; order Megaloptera; family Corydalidae; genus Neoneuromus; species Neoneuromus ignobilis. Next base: position 13,451,886 of record CP092090.1, read on the forward strand.
AATAATTGATATAGAAATTGCCTGTTGTTGTGTTATAAATTCATATGGAATGTAGGTAATAAGCAGTGCATGCAATATTCTGAATTCTCTGAATCAAATGAAGTTGTTTATATTGAAAAATACACATAAAAATTTCAAAAGAACACAAATGCCATGCGATGCCGCAACCACTCGTATTCTAACAATTCTCACGCAACAATTCCACGAATGCCACATCCATTTCCGATAGCGATGTAAAGAAAACGTACGATCACGACATGATAAACGTTCTACCTATTTCGCGAAAACCGTTCTTTTAAAATGCATTTAAAGAGTTTTTGTTGAACCACACACCATATCATATTATAACTGAATGTTGTATAGTGTCTTGTAGGTATGTTGGCATCTCTTTATACTTGTATCACGAGAAAAGTTTCTTCGACCCTGTTTTAACATTCCGAAACTTCGACCACAACTCTCAGTGGGGGTCGTTCGTGGCTGAGAAAGCGGGCGGCGAATAGAACACGATATCTGAAGAGGAAGAAGTCGACAGGACGCGACGGGATTCAATAAACTATTCGGATTTTCTTCCCATTTATCATTTTATTCGGACACATCGGGGTAGAAACGTAAAAGAATCTCAAATCACAACAAATATGCAGACACTGTTATGTCGAGGACATTCGACGGTGGCTTCTGCCTCGCGGGTCAATATTATTGAATTGATGCGGAAATCTGTGCGTAGACAAATATCATAAAATCGGATGCTGGAAATAAAGAAGTCACGACTAGTGACAGGACCGAAGGGTAACGGACATTGAGGGTTGTTGAAAATCAAAATGTTTCACGCAGCCCTTAGAGATATTTATTGATATATGAATAAATATTTTAGCTGGATGAAAAAACTGCTTAAGTCATGTCGGTCGCATTTACTTGACCAGAAAACCATAAAATATTTGTTAAAGTGTCGTTTTTCATACATATGTATTAAAGGACTTGGATTCATAACATAAACGGAATTTTATGAATCTGTAACGTGAATAATATTTCAAACATTCATTAGAATAATTTTTGATCCATACAAAATAATATATGATGTATAAATTATAATAATATAAATTCACATAATCATACAAGTACTAAAAGGAATTAAAACTTTCAAAAATTAAGTATTAGCTCAGAAAAATATTTAGTATTTAAATACAAGTATATAGTAAATTTTTGTATTGTTATTTTCAAATAATTATTGATTTATTTTAAATTAAAAGTTATTTAATCACAATTTTTAGTGATTATTAAACCTAGTTGAGTATCAATATCTTTAAATATGTAAAATATAAACAGTTAAAATTTGAAAAACCTTATTTTAAGATTTATTCATATATAAGTGTGTGTGAGTAAGTATGAGTATTTTTGCAATATGAAACAACACATATTTTATTAGTAATTTTTAAAACATTTTTGAAATTTTTTCACCATTAAAATATTTAAATGTACTACATTTAATTTTACACAATAGTCTATATTAATTAGTTAATACTAATCAACATGAATAACATTCAATATTAATCTATGTTTCGTATAATTTTAGTAGAAAAATAATATAAATGTGAAATATTTAGAAATATAAATTGATTTTTCATTTTTATAAACAAATTTAAAAAATACGAGTTAATTACAAATTTTAACTTTAGACAAAGAAATGACTTATTATTTTTTTATATTTTGTAAATCAAGTTGAAAAATATGTTTGTAGTTGAAATTAATTTTCATCTACATAAATCATATCAAATGAAAAAATATTTTCTTCTGTACAAAAGATAAAGTTTATTTAAAAATAGTAAATATATTTAATTAGAAGTATTTTTTTATATTTATGGTTAATTAAATGAAAAATATGGAATTATACTTTTTAACATAAAAATAACCATATATATTATATATTGTGATTAATGAATAATAAAAATACTTTAATTTCAAATTAATACAATATATATATATATATATATATATATATATATATATATATATATGCAAAGAAAAATGAGATAGAGACATAAGAAAATTCATCGATGTGAAATGGAAAAAGCATTCTATCACTGGAAATAAAGAATTTTGAAAAAGGCGTTAATGTAGCAGTAGATAGAAAGAGATTATTGATTACTATTATAATTTTTCAAAGAAAAATAAAATAAAAATTATCAACTAGAGATAAGTTAAATAGAGATAATTAAGAATAAGTACATGCATAAATTACAATTACAATATTTAATAATTACAATCCTCTCATGATAATGGGATGATTATCTAAATGTATATCAGCTAATAAAGTGATTATTAGATATATTTATAAAATCTTATGATATAAAAGTGAGTAAATTATTTGTGTTATATATATATATATATATATATATATATATATATATATATATATATATTAAATTGAAGCATATTAAACATATGCTTCAATTTAAAGTTAATTCTGTAATAGATTTGTTAAATTTCTAATTAACCAAAAATATTGCTTGTTTAATTTTTAGAATAATATTAAATTTACACTAACCTCAAAATAAAAATTTGATGATATTTACTATAAAATAATATTTTTTTATACATCTGCATTCGTCTGAAGTTACTATTTTAAATATTTTTATATTATTTTAACAATTTTAATAAAGAAGATGAAATAAGCTTTAAATATTACTAAAAATGTCAAAGCTGAAACAAATTGTGGTAAAACTCCATGATAACAAATCTTAAATATGAAATAGTTGACCATAATTGTTATAATAAAATATTTGGAAAAAAATTATTTTATTAATTAAGTTAATGCAAGTAGAGAGAAAGAATTAATAATGTATTTCTTTAAATTTGTTTAATTATTTTGTTTACTTTATTGAATATGACATCAAAATTATATATATATATATATATATATATATATATATATATATATATATATATATATATATATTCACTACACGTTACTATGAAGGACGTTAAAGTGTGGTAGCAAAAGGGAAGCCACTTCTGTCACATTTTCCACTAAAAGATATACATTTTATACAGTTATGACGGTGAAGTTTCGCACTGGGAGGGTGTCGACGCGTAATCCAGTGTCGCTATGCCACGACAACGGAAATCCTGGGTCGCAACGGAGACGGCCGCGCCATGCATCACGACGGGAGGGCTCGCCAACCTCCAGCATTCGCTTGCCGATTAAGCGATGATCACAACGACCTCGCTGTGAATTACCACCAGGTGGGAAAATAAATCTCAGTGCACTGGACACGAGAACACTTTCCTAAATTACTTACTTCTAGAATTGAATACAACAATAACAATTCTGTTTGGCTGAGGTTGCTAGTCGACTAAAAGGGTATGTAATAGCAGTTTAAATAAAAATTAGTTTTGATTAATACTATTACATTTATGTTTTGAATTTACGCTGACATTCGATATTATATATTTGCAACAAATGCATGAATTTTGATTTATCTATTCAAATGTGAATATACTACTGAGTTTAGTAATTGAAATAAAAATCTAGAATACAAAAATTATATAAGAGGAGTTTATACACACATAAAAAATATTGAAAAGTTAATGTCAATATTTTTTCTACGATAAAAAATAATTTAATTAGGTTTAGTTACAAAAATACTTGTTTTAAATTATTTTGAAACATTATTTACAATTTAGTTTAAATTTAAAAAAAATAATGAGAATTAACATTAAATTTAATTAACGTATCTTAAGAAAATAATATTTTTTCCATAATAAATATTTTTATTACTATTATTAAAATTATTTAAAAAAAATAATATAAGTGAATACAGAATTTTTTGTTCTAATGTAATTGTAGAATTTAAAATATTTTTTATTAATATTTAAGATAATAGAATATTAATATTTATTTAATTTATGATAAAACATCTTGCTTAGGAAGATGTAAAATAATTATAAAGACTTTTCTAGTGATTTTTATTTTTGTTGAAATATGTCAAAAATTATATATATATATATATATATATGTATGTATGTATAGGGGAAAAGAGGAAAAGAGAATATTATTAAATATAAATTCGAGTATGAAAATTAATAACATTATTATTATATGGACTATTTTATATTTCATATTCAAGCAAACTGTTCATAAGAGTATAGCGAGTTCGAGGTTTATATGAAGATAGTAAAAAGTGTATGGCAAGATAGCCATTTTACAAGATTAATAAAGAATGGTAACAACGTGATTGTCCGTATGTACATTATACCTTTTCTTATCAACTTATCAGGGTTTTATAGAACAGATTATTTGTGAACGTGCCTTGTGTAGTAATGAAGGGTCACGCCCGTTTGCATTTTGTTAATATATCTTTATCACTTATCTGTCGGAAACATTTAAACGAATAATAAAATTAATAATTTATGTTTTATATGCACATGTAGAAATATAGAGGAATATCCAAATACATATATATATATATATATATATATATATATATATATATATATATACATATTTATAAATTATATACAGAATGAAAATAAGTAAATGCTATTTACTTCATCTTAAAAATTACTTAAAAAATTAATGTCATTACTATTAATTAATTGTATACACATTTGCAAATCATTCAATTAAATTATATATTAATAAAAATTTAATGTGTATAATTATTTAAGAATAATAAGATTAAATTATAATTTCACAAAATTAAAATTTATGATAATATTGTTTATATTTGTTATATTCAAACAGAAAAATAAATATTGAAAAATATAAATTATTTAATGAAGAAAAATGATTGTTTAATATAAGTCCTTTTTAACAACAAATATTATTCTTTTCTGATATAAATAAATATATTAGAAATATTCTAACATTGGAATTTAACTGTTTATAACAATTTTATTTTTACAAGATAATATTTTAATTTTTATTATAAGAATTAGGTAAAATCGATTAATTGTAAAAATAACATTATTTACTATAGAGAATTACATGGTTTCAAAATTCAATAAAGAACTAGTCTAATATTTCAACCCTTTTAACTTTCTATGAAAAAAACATTTATCAATAGAATTTTTATAATAAAATTCTATAAAACATACTTATATATTTTTTCAAATAAATATATATTTCATAATAGTACAAAATATTTACTTAACAATGTTGATTTTTAAGTATATTATATTTTTTATTATTTCCATATATGATGTAATATTTTTTTTGGTATAAAATTTTTAATAGATTTTTTCATAATTAGAACATTTTCCATCGAAAATATAACAAGTAAATATTAAGTAAAATCTCACATATTTTTTTTGTTATAGAATAAAATAATTAAAAAAATAATAAATTTGAGATTATTAAGAAATTATTAATATATATATGGAAAATGTTTAATCATCGATCGAATATACAGAACAGGCAAAGCTCCTTAGCCTTAAAGAAGACAAACTGCTTAAAAGAGTACTTGAATAAAAAATCTTCACCAATTGATTGGTCAGGTCAGTGTGGTTAGTATGACCAAGAACTAGTGAATGGTAACATTCAATGAGGCTATCTCCTAAAATTGGGTTGATATAAGCTGATAGTGATGATAACTATATATATAGGGTGTCCCATCAGGAGCACATAACTTAATTTTTAAATAAACGTATATTTTTTGAGTGAACGATGATGAGTGTGTGCTCCTGATGGAACACCGTATATATATATATATATATATATATATATATATATATATATATATATATAATATAAATATATATTAAAGTGTGTATAAGTGTATAATATAAATTGAAAAATTCTACTTTATGTAATTAGAAACAATAGGTTTTTCAATTTCGCAAAATAAAAGTTGTTACTATGCATGTATATATTTCAAAGATATGCTTAATATACGGACACTTTTCTAAAATTTAATTAAAAAATGTTGCAATTGTACTGTCGTTAAATTATTATTTGAAACAAGTAAAAAATAAAAAAATAAATATTTAATTATAACAAACCATCTTTTAAAAACTAAAATACGATTCGTCTGTATGAAAAAGAATATGAATTTATGTCATAATATAAAAATATAAAACATTTTTTTTCTTAAAGAATTCATATAATTAGAACATACATGCATACACACACATATGTGTGTGTTTGTGTGTGCGAAGTATGTTATAGATGTAAAAGTTTGTAAATAAAATAAATCTTTGTATATTTATTTCAAAACATCAAGAACTTGACACCGTTTATTATACATCCTTAATACCACAACGATTTCCACATCAACGTCCACGCACAGGTAAAATCGCGGTCGTCATCAGCAGCAAAGGCCATGGCGTCGCTCCAAACGGCGGTAGACATCAAAGAGCGCAATAAGACCTGTGTGAATGTTATGCATGCGGCTTGTCTCCCTAGTCAACGGGAAGTGTACACAACGGACGGGAGGCCGCGTCATTAGCCAGATCCTTACCGGCGTCTGAACTGACCACTGGATAAGCACGGGACGTTTATCACTTCAGGAACAGGACGACGACGTCTACAATCAACCCTTTTCCACCCAGTCATGGCTATATGCATATATAGTAACACCAGTGGCGGATAATGATTTAGATTCTAAGGGTAAATAACATTTCCTGAGGTGTGTATATATATATATATATATATATAATATATATATATATATATTTGTAAAAAATACCGATACTAATTTTTTGAATGAAATTCAATAATGAAAATTAAAAATATATTTTTCTATTTTCTCAGATTTTATTTAATAATTTTATTCTATTAAAATTAATAATGAAAATAAAATCAACTTATTAATATTTATAAAAAAAAGATTTGTTTTTCATATATAGCAAGTTCTGTTATTATTTGAAAAGAAACTGGTAGTTAACCACTTAAAATATAATAATGCAGTATTTCTGTTAATTTCATTAAAATGTATTCAAATAATTATATTTTTATCTTGCTAGAAATGACTTTTTGTAAAAAATATACAAACTAGTTTTTGTACCTTTTATTTACTATATTTTAGATATTTTATTTTTCAATTGAATAATTATTATTTAGTTAGTTCTTTAATTTCAGTTTATATAATTAGAATTTGTTTAACTTTACTTAACTTACAATTCAATTAAATTAACTAATTTAACTTTCAAACGAAGAATAAAATTAAATAAATTTCTTTACGTCTTTCCATTTCTCACACATACTTTTATAGTTTAATTTTTACCATGTTGTAGTTTTCTTGAAATATTAACTTATTAAAAATATTTTAGACTATATTATTTAAAATAAGAGAATAAAATTTTGAAGTATTAAAAAAAATAGAGAACTTTTTAAGATCAATTACTTTATTCTGTACTGCTTTACTTATATACTTTACTTATATACGGTTTTTAACTGTAAATTCGATATCAATTTTATTTTGAGATAATTTTTAGTTGAATTTTTCAGTTTTGTTATTACATTTAATTTCAAATTTTAAAATTCAATGATTGTTATAATGAAAATCATTTTAAATACTTTAGTGAAAATAAATAAAATTATAATTGCTTTTATCGTCTTATAATTATTATTGTATAGGGTCATCCAAATGTGACATCTAGATTTGTGTTTTATTAAAAAGAAACTATACACATGCTTCCCTATACACATGTTTCTTTTCAATAAAACACAAATTTAGACGTCACATTTGGATGATCCTATATAATGAATTAACAAGTAACTTACATTAAATAAGCAACTCTCTATTTATATAATTGAATAAATATTTTTTTTATAAGGAAATATTTTATGAAGGAAATGGTATCATTGATTTCCTTAATACTTATATAGATTTCAATAAATTTTGTTTGATATGAAAAGTTGTTATTTTATACCAACATCTTAAAAATACAAATAAATATGAATCCCTTATGAAAAACCAATTATGAGCCGCCACTAACTACCTCCACAGTAAACGTTGCTATTGCCCCTTAGAAGGCGGCTGGTCACCACGGATACCTCTACCTTCTAAAACCTTGGTTGGTGGTAATTTGTCATCGTGGGACACGCCGGACCGTTAACTGATGCTGGGAAACCCTTCTGTGCAAGCAAACACGGCGACAGAATATATCATGTTAGAACAGGTTGGAGGTGAGTACCGAACGAGTGCGTGGGTGGGTGATCCTCTAGGTGGTTTGCTTGTCTGAGAGTCCGTCCGTACTACGATTTGCGGGTCGGTGTTTGCTACTGGCCGTAGGTCACACGCGCTTTGCCTGAACGTGGTGTGAACGCGTTATTGCCTCCCATGTCTTCGTTTGTGCTATATTATGGCTATTGGGTACAGTTCTATGAGGATTTAATAGGTGCAAATTGTACTCGGTTTTAATTGATACTAATTTATGTAAGAAATATTTGTCTAATTATGTATCGCCGAAAAGGCAATTTGATTGAAACCCTAAATAAATGACCTAATGTTAATCAGTTTTCATTATAATGACTGTCATCAAAGGAAATAACATTTAGTTATTATATTATAATCGTAGAGATAAGATTTCATTTTTAGAATTAGAAAGATAGGAATAATTCGATTGTTTAGCACAGGCTTGGAGTATGAGTTAATTAAAAAATATTCAAACATAAACTTGAGTTACAACTTCAGTTGTACAAGACATGTACAAACATTTGTTTAAATATTTAGAACCATTAGGCATGTCAGTAAATAAGACTGTGACTCAAAGTACAAAGACTTGAATGTTCTATCTGAAGTATCCTATTTCAACTATGTCATATAAATATATATATATATATATATATATATATATATATATATATATATATATATATATATAATTTATCTACATATATACAAATGTAAAGACGAATACACATTTGAATGTACATAAATTTATATATACAATATATATATATATATATATATACATTTAAATAAGTTAAAATCTATTATTTCATTTAATAATTCTTTTTAAAAGAAAAAAATACATTTAAAATCTATTAATTTTATACTATGAAACATTAATTAAAAAAATAAATTGAAAAAGTACAAGGCATCAATACAAACAATATAATATTAAATAAAAATTAAAACGAGACAAATAAATAATTTTGAATTCTTTTTATATCGTTAATATCAATCTTTAATTTTAATACGAGTATAATTTAGAAATATGAAAATAAAGCAAGAAATTATTATATCAATAACTTCAAATAATTTTAATTACGTTGGTTAATTTTATTGAATAATATTTTTAATTCTATTCTAAGATCTACAGACAATTACTATTAATTCAGTAAAATAAGAAAAATTCTTGTCTAAATTGTATAAATCTATTATTATTTAATTATAATTCTGCTCATCAATTATTTTATGTTCAACATTTTTGAATAATAATAAAATATAAGTTTTTATATTTTTACAAGATGAAAAATAAGATTTCTTCCTCGAATTCATTTTAAATTTATATTATTTAATTTAATTTCGATTATATTTATAGATTTTCTACATTTTTCTCAGTTAATTTTATCGTACTTATTTATTACATACACAATGGAATTGCCACTGTGTATTTTCATTTTTAATCACAGAAATGTACATTAAATCTAACAATATTAATTTATATAAAAATTCTAAATATATTTCATATAATTTTATTGTTCTATATATATATATATATATATATATATATATATATATAGGGTGGCCTAAATGAGATTTAGGATAGTAAAGAATAGTAAGGAAATAAATGTATGTCTAAACCTTTGAGTCTCATTTGAAACACTCTATATTTTAGTATGATAAAATATATTTACTTTAGTATTCTATGTACCTTATTCTTATTTATTAAAATTGATAGCTTAATTTTGAAGATTATTTTTTATTTTTATTTTATATATACATATGTAAGTGTGTATATATATATATATATATATATATATATATATATATATACATGTGAGTATGTGTTACTTTAATAACATTTCAAGGCTACCCATACAACAAAAGTGATACGAAACTCCATTTCTCATTCCACAATAGTTTATAAAGACGTCAGTGGCTTGCAGCATCAACCTTCACGACAAACTCTAGCTGTATTACAAATGTTGCAACAACAAAGTAACGCAGTCTGCATTCATACAATCAAAACTTCGCGGACAGTGGGAATGTTGAAAAGGACTGCGGGAGGACACGGTCTTGACGTCCTGAACGTTGTACTTCCAGTAAATAATCTGTCCAGTCTACAAACATAACCTCAATTTTTATTTTTTTTTAATGTCTATGCTCTCTCTTAGACAGAAAATATGAAATTTAGAACTAGATTGGTATTATTAAATATATGTAATATTTTGATCTTAAATTATATATATATATATATATTTATATATATATATATATATATATAAAAAAAAGGTGTTTTTAAGCGTAATAGAAATTTAAATTTAATCCCTATCGAAAGTTCTATCTAATTTCAAAAAAAACATCTTTTATCATACCTTTACATCCAAATCACAAACACACATGTACATTATATATATATATATATATATATATATATATATATATATAAAAGATGTTTTTAAGTTAGATAGAATTTTCGATAGAGATTCAATTTAAAACTCTATCACGCTTAAAAAACATCATATATATATATACACACGAGGGGCGTTTTATAAGTATGGTAAAAAAGTAAGAAAAACAAAATTGAAAAATTTAATTAAATTAACCAATAAATAAATTTACCATACTTATCAAACGACCCTCGTATATATATAATACGAATTAAAGACTGACATATGAAACTTATTATTGTTAATATAATTAAATATCATACAATACTTATATAAAAAGTTAAATAAACATATTCACCTATAAAATAATAATATTTGTGAAACTAAGTAAAAGTTCCCATTTTATAAATAAGTATAAGTAATAATTTATGTCATATAAAATATAGAGATCAAAAAATATTATACAACTTTCGAGACAAGTTTGACTATCTATATATTATATTTTAATAAGAAATATATTTCAATTTTCATAAAATTATAAGTAAAAAATTATCTTTTTCAAAGACCTATAATATATATATATATATATATATATATATATATATATATATATATATATACATGCAAAGATAATAATTATAAAATTAAACGTTATTATATATTTAATCTTAAAATTAAAGTAAAACTTCTCCAATTACTCGAAGAGAAGCATGTGCGCAAATTAAAATAATATCCCCTGAGTGTTATACGCCAACGAATGGTGTTAAATGTGTGTATATGTTCATACCAAGACAGAAGATTGTGGTCAAGCTTATGACGTCCAAAGTCTTCCACGGACAATAGTGGAATGTTTCAATGTCTTGTCTATTCACGTTCAGTGTTGCGTTAAAATTCTTCAGCTTGCACGAAATAGTTGTGTAGCTTTGATTATATTGCGAGAATCGCGTAATGGGGCTTGAGATGAAGGACCGAGATTAAATTTATGACACACTGTCCCCAATAAATCACGTAGACGGCTAAATATGAGACAGGAAGAATGTGATTTTTTTAACTTGTATTATAAAAGAATGTTAGATTGTTTCAGTGTGTAGAAAACCTATATATAATCAAAATAATATGATACTATATTTTATTTTAAATAAAAAAATAAGTTTTAAAATAAGGAAATATTCTTTCAAAAGAAATTAATCAATTTTTTACATAATAAATGAAATATATTATTTTTTATTATATTTCGACATTACATTTTGCTCATATTGAATTTAAATTTGCAATAAAATGATAGAATTTAGTTGCAAAAAAATCAAGAAAGTATATTTTTTTAATTTTAGTACTTTAAATGATAAATGAATTATATAGTAAACAAAAAACAGGAAAATATATTATTTACTAAATTTTAAATTTAAGAATTTAACTACAGTAATCTTATTTAAACACTTATTCTGTTTTCAATCGACATGAAGATAAGAAAAATCTAGTTATCTTCCAATGTAAAAGAAAATTACTATAAAAAATTCGTAGGTGGATGTAGTGTTAAGTAAGCGATCATCAGTGAATCTCGTTATAAAAACAAACACCCTTTTAGTGTTGTAGCTGTGTTGTTGAAATTGTAGCGTTTTAAATCTAGTTCACCCCATGTTGCAGCAATCTTTTTAAAACAAGTTCGTTTACTGGGTGTTAGACCGTATAGTAATTCAGTCTGTATGTAGTGAGTTCTTATACCGCCTCTTTTACACCCTCCTAACGTTGAATTACGGAATGAGTTTAGTTTATTCGCGATAAAAAGACACGTTTTAAATAAACATTATGTTCAGTTCTATTCTTTTCTATTTTACATTCAATCTGTATATTTTTATACAATGAATTGCTTTAGAGAATTGAAAATATATTCAAATATTTCAATTTCATTTCTAAAGAATTAATAATGCATAATTAAATATTTGATTAATTAAAAATTCCGATTATAAATAGAAATTTAAACTCTATTTAATAAAATTCTTTATTCAGCTGGTTTTAAATTTAATTAGTTTAGAAATTTTAATATTTTTAAGTAAAATTATTTGTAAGCTTATATCTTGATATTGTTTGAAAATTAAAACTGAATTTTTACATTTTATTTATTTGAAAATGTTAACTGACTATTAAAAAAATTATTGACTATTATTTGAAGAATTAATCTTGATTTGTAAAGTTGGGAAAACATTTTCAAAAATTGATTGTGGCCCTCAAAATTAATAATAAATTAGATTTACAAATTGATTTTTTGAATAAAAATGATTGGGTTTTTATTTGAAACTTGTCTTTAAATATATATAAAAAAATTCAAAATAATTAGAAAAACCAAATCGAAAAAACAGCTGGGCTTTTTAAAATTTTCTTAGTTGAAACATGAAGATATTGAGAAAAGGTGTATTATGATGAAGAAAAGAAAACAATATGATAATAGGTGCAAGAAGACGTAACAATAATTAGCTACAGCTAAATAACTCATTTCCTGTAAGATTTATTTTCAGTGATTTTATATTCGGTGTAGGTTATGAGCACATCATGTTTTCAAATCTAATAATTTTATCAAAAAAAAAATGAACAATATCAGAAATAAAAATAGACCTATAAACCATATGAAACAATTTGGTCTCTTTGTGTAATAATTACTTTAAAAATGATTAATACATATCAATTATTGATATTAAATATACTGAAAATGTTACATTTAATTGCAAAAATAACATACGATATAAACGAAAATTTCAGCATTAAAAATAATAGGAAAATCATATAAAAATAATTGATTGGGACACAAATCCAAATAAAAAGTTAAAAATGTTTTGTTTAAAAAATCAAATACAATTATAAGTGTAAAGAAATAAAAATAAACTAATGAATACTTGTAATTATAGATTAAGGTCTACTGACTTAAATTAAATGTAATTATATAAAGAAAAGAATAAGAAAATAAAACTGTAGAAAAGAGAAAATAATTGTAGAAGTTTTATTTTAAATGTAAAATTTAATATTATATATAAAAATTATTATTTATTTATTTTATTTATTATATATATATATATATATATATATATATATATATATATATATATATATATAGAGAGAGAGAGAGAGAGAAGCAATTTTATTTAACTTAAAAATCATATTATAGAAAATTTAAATGAGTCATTTTCTCTCAATATGAAAATATATTTAAATTTTTTAAAAACATACTAAACAAATTGGGCATAATAAAGTGGTGCTGTTTTCATATTGATTCTATAGTTCTTTATTATTTTTAATATTATTATTGACTTAATTTTAATGATATTCCGATTAAAATTATTCATCTTCCTCTCCCTTCTTTCCACCTCTTTCTACACACACACACACACACACACACACACACACACACACACACACACACATATATATATATATATATATATATATATATATATATATATATGCATAGATTCAAAAAGTAACTAGGGAAGATATTAAAAATATGAAAGTTCTTTTCTGGCAATAAAAACTAGTTGTTACTTATTTAAAGTTTTAATCACCACTAAAACTTAACAAAAAAATATAATTATGTTTAACATTCATAGCAAATGAAAATAACAATAAAATTAATGTAAATATTACAAGGGAAATTTTCAAAATTCGTTTTATTCTTCCCATGACTTCTTATACCTGTTTCATCTTAAATATCTATTCAAAATTAAATACTTCCTGCATGTCCTGCGGGTCTCAACTAACACGCCCTCGTTGCGTTTCTTTTGTTTTTATTATAACGTTCTGCCTCGTCCTTCCCGCTGCGCGAAAAGTCTAGTACTCTAAAGAATAATTCGTTTTTTTTTTTATTCCCTCATCTTCGTTTTGCTAATAACGTGCCGGGCTCATTCTTGTACAACAAGCATACACAAGGCAGGGAGAATTAACATTTCTATCAAATGACTCTCATTCTTTTGTTTTATTTTATTTGAAAAATATTGTTTGTCAGGAATGAAAATTGTTGTAGGTGAAATAAGGGTGAATTCAGTGTTCTGATTTATATTCATTGGTTAAATAAAACATGAAAAAACATCGTTATACATATTAACTGCTTTTTTTGTAATAATAAGTTTTTTTATGACTAATCAACCACTAACAAATGTCAAATATAGATTATCAACGACATTTTAACTGATTCATATGTAATTTACAAACATATTCAATTATTACCATCAAATACTCATATAAAGAGTAATTATTTGAATAACATATTATTCATTGCATAATTAAAAAAATAAATGATTTTAAAAAAACTAAATATTTAAACAAATTTCCATTTAATTTATATTAAATAAAACAAATAATGCTGATTAAAATATTTTATTTGTTTATTTATTAAATTGAAAAAATTAAAAATGTGAAGATTATATAAACACATTTAAAAATACTTATATCAATTTTTTATTTGTAAATTATTATAAATTTAAAGTTTTTTTTAGAATAACGTATAAAGTATAACTGTAATTTAAGACTAAATATTACCAGAAAAATCAATGAAATAATTAGTTTTATTAATTTCACGACTTTTAATTATTTTATTAACAATTATAAATAATGTTATTGTTCAATACTCTAAATTTTAATTTGTATTTTAATAAACACTTTATTTAATTATTTGTACGAATATCTGTAGTTAAAAATAAACCATTTCCATCATCATTTCAATTATTTGTTATTATTCTTGCTATATTTATTTTAATAATCGACAATTTCCAAAATAACATTCATCAAAAACTTGATATAACAAAGTGTAATATTTATTTAGCTGTACAAAGTTCATATAATATTTCTGTAAATATATAATAAGAAAAATACAATATCTCAAAGTTCATTTATCTGAATGATACCCCAACTCAAATATGATATTACGGACGAGATAAATGAGCAGCCACTTGAGAAGTAATCACGAAGAATAAATATCCTAGCCATCACAGCAGTTTAAGATGATCCATGTTCTTCATATGATACTAATTTCGGAGCTAGCTGATGGCCTATGGGAGCTGCACATCCCAGAAACATTGCTCAGAAAGTCCGCGCTTGACAAAGGTCATAACCTTTAAAACACGACTGACCTTACGATGCACGGAATTTTAATTCTTTTGCTTTTAAAGTATAACATTGATTCTTTTATTTATATTTAAGGTTTCATATTTATTGTTTATCATATATTATTTTATACATTATTTTGTACTTATATAAACAATTACAACTGAAAAAGGTAATAAAATAATTATTTTAACAACCTTAGATATATGAACAGTTGTACTATAGAAATTGTAATAAATTAGATATAAAATATTTTATGATTAAAATTTATTATTTTTTTATTTATTTAATAAAAAAAGAATTTTAATTATATTAATTTTAATTTTGTATAATAAAATATAGAATATTTTATAGCAAATCATAAATTTCATTAATATTTCAATTAATAGAAATAATTATTCTATTCATTTTAAAACTTGTGTATTTTGAATTTCATGAATTTGAATTTAAAATATTGTTTAAATGTTAAAATATAAAGAACAAATAAAATCGAGATCGAAATAATAATCTATAGTTCAATGATAGAAAATGATAAGAATATTTTTATACGAAATATTAAAAATCGGAAGAAAGATGAAATTGATTTAAATATTTCAATGTTTTATAAGTTTTAGAATTTCAAACAAAATTTAAAAATAAATAACAAAGTTGTACAAAATTTAATAAAATGAGGATGAATAGAAATACAAAGAGGAAATATAATAAATTAAGAGAAATCATTTAACCTCACTAATTTATAAAATATTGAATATGGACATAAAACTAAAATAAAAATAAAAATAAAACCACATAAAAATAAAATAAAATTGAAATTTTTAATAAATATTTTTTATACATCTTTTTTGATGTATACATACAATGACACAATAATTTATTAAAATATTGTAACCAAACATTTTTTAATGATATTGGAAAAAACGAAAACCAGGAATATTTTTCGGCAAACCAGGGATATTTTTGGTTTGGGAAAAAATATCCTTGGGTTGTCGAAAAATATCCCTCGTTGACCGAAAAATATCCCTCGTTGGCCGAAAAATATCCCTCGTTGACCGAAAAATATCCCTCGTTGGCCGAAAAATATCCCTTTTAATATGTACATACAATGACACAATTATTTATTAAAATATTGTAACCAAACATTATTTAATAATTTTCGAAATAACGCGAAAAAAACTATTATTGATAAGATTTTGTACTTTAACAGATATTAATCAATTTGGATATATATATATATATATATATATATATATATATATATATATTGGGTTTTTAATTATTATTGTAACAGAAAATATCTTAGAGTTTAATCTCATTCATAATAAATAATTAATGTATTTATGCTTATGTTATTTAAATATAATATTTATTTTGTCAAAATCATATACATTTAAGATTAAATACGAAATTTTTGACATATAAAAAAAGCAAATTGAAGCAAATTATTTTTATTATTTTTTAAAATATTTATATTTTTTTGTTATATATATATATATATATATATATATATATATATATATTGAAAATTATAAACATTGTGATTCTTAATTTCTTGAATATAGCAGTTAATATGATTGACTATGTTTTATTTCTATGGACTTCCAAAGGAAATATTATTTTATTTTTGCTTAAAATATTATATATATATATATATATATATATATATATATATACAATCATCATCATGATCATGATCATCACAGAAAATGATTAAACGTAATTATTGAAATTAAACGATTCAATAATTTTTTCCACACTACAACAACTAGTTACTAATGTTTCGAAATCTTGAGACACAAATTCTTGATAAAAACGATGTTCTGTATGTGTGTGTATATAAGAGAGATTTTACGCGCTGCGCGCAAGAAGCGCCAGCAATGGCAGTGGCGAATAAGCAAGGGGCTAGATGACCTAACGCTAGCTATAATTTCATTAGCCGGCATGAGATAAATGAGTAGCGGGCGATGGCGGCCTGCGACCCCGTCGCCTCGGGCACACCAAATCACATAAGCAAGTTGCGAAGCAACTACAGCTAAGTGCTTCGCAAGATGCTGCCACGACGCCGCGAAGACGCCATGTGCAGACGAGATGGTGTCTCCAAATAACGGAATGATTACAAACAAAAATTGTGAACAAGCTTCACGATTGAGGTCAGTGTGATGTAATAGAATTGCGGCCCACTGCACCAAAATATGAGCGACACTTTTAAGAACATTACTTAATATTAAATTTTAATTATATTTATCCATTTTATATCAAATAGTCTATCAGTTATGTTTCCTTATTATTTATCACATTCATAAAATTGTATTCCGAAATAAAAATATGATAATCACAAACAACAAATTAACTGATCAAAAAATAAACTGATATATATATATATATATATATATATATATATATATATATATATATAAAAATTGATTAACAATAATAAAGTTTTTAAAAATTTTTTTGTAGAATAAAAATATACTTCTGTTAAATTTTAACAGTGAATTCAAAACTGTAATTGAAAATCAAACCACTTATAAAAATAAATATTTAGTATTATTAATATTATTGAAAGGTAATATTAGTAAAAATAATACAAACTTTAAATCACAGTAAAAAATATTTAAAAATTTGCAATGAAAATATATATTATATATATAATTAAAAAAATATACTTTAATATATATGTTTTGGTTTATTAATATTAGTTAAATAAACACTTTGTTTACAAAAGTATAAAAAAGTGTAAAGAAAATACTAAACCATTTTTTCAATTCCGAACATTTTAATGTAATTGAATTGTAAGCGAGTAAACAAAATAATATTTCATGAATATAATAATAAGAATAATTGATTTATAAGAAATAAAAATATTAAAGCGTACGTCAAGAAGTTACATACGAGGAAAAACATCTACACACAATAAAAGAAAACAAGAAAATTATTACACTTGAAGTAAAATGAACGAGCAACCTAGAAACGGTCCTCGAGATCCCGTCGTGAAGATATAAGTTGCAATAACTTTCGATGAGTCCAAATCGAGAGGAACGTTTCGTATTGGCGAGATAGGGCAAAATCGTCAGTGTGTGTGCTCAAACAGGCAGTTAGAAATGAAAACAGTTGGAAAAGTTGTATGACAGGCAATATGACAAGGTGTGCACTAGATTAGACCACGACACAGAACCAATATATAAGACGAACTAGTAATAAACAGTATGTTTCATATTGTTACATTATGTGGGAGATATTTATCAAAATATTTGTCATTCATTAACGGCCGATCGTAAGAGACGAGATACTATAATGTCTCAGTCCAAAAATTAGTTAAGGATAAGTGAAAGCAAAGTTTTAACTCAACGCAACCCTTTTACGTGACAATTTTAATATGGAAATTGACGATGTTCTTGTCTTGCTTTTAATCCGGTTGGAACGTTTTAAATTAAGGCTTATAGATTTTAGTCTTCGAAACTCTTATTGTTGAGTGTTTCTCCTTCGTTTATTTATTGTTCAGATTTGATATGTTTGTATTAAAAAATATTTTCTAATACATTTTCAAATTATTTAATTTAAAAAGTTTTTAATTATAAAAATATTTTGTAAATATTAATAAAACAACAAATATTTTAATAATATTTTTACACATTTAAAAATACAGTTTTTAATTAATAATGAAAAATGTATATTTTATATATACAAATGATGAAATATAGGCAATAGTAATTTTTAAAAGTTTACATTATAATAATTATCAATCTTACATTATTTTACTGTAGCTCTTATTTGAAATTATATATATACATAAATTTAAAATAAAATAAATTATTTAAATTCTAAATCAGTAAATCAATTACATGAATTACTTTTTTTAAAAAAGTAATTATTATTAAAGAAAAGTTAACGATAATACATTATTCTATATGAAATAATTGACATTTCATTAAACATCAACTTATATATATATATATATATATATATATATATACTTTCATACTTAAAAAAAATAATGGCCATTAACGTCACAGTAAATAAACGCTACAAAAACAATAAATACACATCAAAGAAATGACGATTAAAACGACATCTCGAAATAAAGCAGAGTAGAGAGCAGTGCTGCTGTAAAAGTTATGCATAAACTGATTTGTTTTTTTGTTAAACGGCTCAAGTTGAGGAGCTTTGTCCAATTAACGGACGCGGCACGAGCGACCATCAGCCGAATGATATTTTTGCGAGGGTGGTCGACTGGTTGTTGCAGACGGTGAAGAGCTGTTGCAAACAGAACACTGCCACTGGGACGGACACATAGAGCATGTCAAGTGACTGTAATTAGCGCAATTTTTCTGCTTGTATTCGCGTTACTTAAACATGTCAAAATAAAAATCTTCACTTGCAGAATTTAATTTTGAATGTCATGAAAACAATACACAATTATATTGTGAGGGTGACTACAGTAAGTGATTTCATTGTATATTCTTTTACTCTATGACCAAATTTAATATATATATATATATATGTGTGTGTGTGTGTGTGTGTGTGTGTATAAATTCTAAAAATAAAATGCGTACAAGTTATGAAATTATTAAAATATTTATCTAATTATTAAAACTTTTTTAGCATCTTATTTTACATTTTTAATTTTTCAATACATTTTATAAATTTTTACTAATAAAAAATATAATAATAAAATTTTTGTTTATTTATTTGAAATTTATATGTATGTATATATATATATATATATATATATATATATGAATATAAAAATATTATAAGGAAAAACAAAGTAAAAAAATCAGTCATTTTATCAGAAGTGAAATTTGAATAAAATCTAACAAGAATATAATTTGAGAATATAATTTACTGAAATGCTTAATAAAACTAATTCATAAGCAATTATTAATATTATTAAAATTTAATTTTATTCATACTAAAAACTAATTATTTCTTAAAAATTCTTATCAATCACAAAGTTTAATGTTTTCATATGAAGTAGTTTAATTTATATGAGTTAAATCATTTTTAATAAGTATTCAAAGAGAAATTATATACATATTGAACATATAAAAAAAAAATTTTTAATGATGGTAATTTTATTTTATAAAAATTGAAAAATATTAATATCATACGTAACGTTCATAAAATATATTAATTTTTTACTGCGGCCATTTACATTATTTCTTAAATTTTGTTCTTAACTTTATTTGTAACAGATATTAATTTTTAAAATTTGTTTTTTAATATACAATGAAAATTATTAACGTATTTATTTCAAAAATTAACGAATAAGACGGAAAAATGACAAAATTCACGATTAATTAATAAAATAAAAATTATTGAAAGAACAAATATCCAAATCACTTTTATTTCTATTTTGTCCATCACGACTGTTATCCCTATTTGGATTAAAACGATAAAAATACAACGCAACCCTCTTTCAGTCGGCGGCATCAAGTTGATCGTCTTTTTATAATAATTTTATCATCCCCCTCTCCAAACAAACCGCATTTCAGCTATATCCATCCCCCCGATACAGCAAGCCTCCTCACAATGAGTGCTATACGAGTTCTTTACCGGAGGGTGATTAGAAATGGGAATGGTTGGCGCGAGCGAGACGAAATATGCGACAAAATATATAGATGATTACGACGAGATGTTCGATAAAAAGAGATGCGAGGCAATAGGGTTATAGGCAAGAGAAGGCTGCTTCGCACGACGGAAAGATTTATGCCGGCGAAGTACATTATCTTGTAGTCTCAGTCGGCTAATTACTGACTATGATACCACATTAGCCTGCGGGCCGCGGCAGAGGCCGGGGATTTCACAGAGATAACCGTTTGCAGCTGCAGGGACGCCAGTACGACAGTGGAGGCGCCACGTCGTACATACACGGCTGTACTGATTTTATGGAAAAATTTATGAAAAAATATTGTCGAACTCTCAAACTTTCTAAATACACATAAAAATATGAGTTACGTTAATATACTGTTTAAGTTCAATGTTTTATACGAAATCCAAAAATGTATCTTAATTACAACTAAATTAAGTCAATACAAACATTATATAAATACACACAAAAATCCGTACATACATATATACACACACATACAATCATGATTATATATAAACAACGCAGTTCACACACACATGTATATATATAATATGTATGTAAAAATTTTGTAGCAATATTTTTTCATAAGTGAATAAATTATTATAAACTAAAGAAATTAAATTAAAAATAATAATAGATAAAAGAAAAATTTTAAAATACACATATATAAATAAAGTTCATATTTGTTTTAATTCGAGAACAAATATAACCTTAAATACTTGTTATAAAATTTAAATTAACAAACCAGGTATTTATATGACTGGAAGAAATAGTATTTAAAATTAACAAAGTATCTCTTAGTTTTTAACTAACTGAAAATGTATTTTGGTCTTTGAAACTTTCTCTTGTACTTTTAATAAAAACAATTAATTTTGATAATATTTATTTTTATTTTTTATACTAAACATCCATTTTTCAGACATAAATATTGTTTGATGTTTTACTATTGTAAAACCAAACAAATTTCAAATTTACTATATAAAGAGAAAGACAATGATTTTTTTATATATTATTGAGTACTAATAGTGTTTTTTTAATTATATTTAATTGCATTTTAAATTTATGTAATATAATTAATATAAGGAAAATCTAAACTATATTTGTTGATTAACTACTAAGAAAAATTATTTGATGTTAATGTCAGTAAAAATTTAATTTAAGTCGAACAATTTTATGTAAATTACGTTCATTTCCTTTCAAAAATGTTATACATTATATTAATTAATGTAAAAAATTGTTAACATATACATTTTAAAATATATTATTCAAAATTAAAATAAATTTTTTAACTAAAATAAGTCAAACGAATAAATAATTTTCTAATTTTTACATTAGTTTTTTTAGATCTTACTCTAGAATATTTACAAATTTATTTCCTACAGGTTTCTTGTTTTCCACATTTAGAAATCGTTAAAAGGAAAATTTTAAATTCACTGACTAAAACAAAAACCAAATTTTATAATACATCATTCTGACGATAATGACTTGACTACATCAACTTTTAAACAAATAAAGTAAACATTAGGTGATAATTAAACATTTATAAAATCATGTTATGTTGTAAATTAATAATTTATTTGTGTTAAAGAAATTTCAATTCTATTCCATATTAAAAGGAAATTGGATAAAGCTAAAAATTAGTAACAATTTTGACAATAAATTCTATTTTTAAAATTAGATGAATATTGGTATTAGTAATATTAAGACCTATAAAGATATTTTTTTGGTAATTTGAAATAATACTTTTGATTTTTAAAAGAACATTTTTGAAAAAGACAAAATAAAGAATAATGGATAATTTTATATATAATTAATTAAATAGTTAATAGTATAGGTAAAGAACTATTTAATGAAGTCTTGTATTTAATTACTTTATTGTAAGACGATTGAGGGAAAAAAGAGAGAGATATTGGGGAAAAACTTATAAATTTTAAAGAGATACGTATCGATCATATAGCAAAATAAGAGGAGCATTGTTGAACAAGTGACGTTATTGATTGGGAATCTAGAGATGTAATAAAGAAGAGACTTATGGATAAATAGTACAGAGATATAAGAAAATTTATCAGAATGGACTGGAAAAGAAAGGCACTGAATCGGTTGAAGTGGCAAATTTTGAGAGAGACCTTTATCTAGCATTAAATAGAAAGAAGCTGGCGATAATGATGACATATACATATATATATATATATATATATATATATATATATATATATATATGTGTGTGTGTGTGTGTGTGTATAAATATTTTTTTCGAAAAATAATATTGTGTTAATTTCTAAGCTACAAACGTATCTTCTTAAAATAATTATAACTAATTTTTATGTTTCAATTTTTTATATATTTTTAAAAATTTTCATTAAAAATTATATAAAAAACACGTTGAATCTAATTAATGAAGAAACAAACAACAATTACATTTATAAAGATTTTAAAGTAATTGTCCATACTTTTTATCAGTAATTAGTTAACCTAATCGAAAACAATATAGTTGACACCAATGGTAGACGCATTGTTCGAACTGGCAGTGCTATACTTGTGAGCAAGCACTGAGGTTGCTGGAGTCGGGTTATAGGTTGAATAGGGTGTCGCGGGGCGCGACGCTGATCGCTAGGAGCACAAACTCCGCCGCCGCAGATGCATCACCAAAAGTGTTCTTTCGGAGACGGTTCGTATTTCATTAATGTTATGAAAATTTTGTATTATACTCAGATATGCATATAAACATATGTATGCAGTCAATTATACAAATATATATATATATATATATATATATATATATATATATATATATATATATATATATATATACAAAAGAAATATTTTGTTGACTTTATTCAAACTTTTGTATACACTCTTATAAAGAACAAATGTGAATATTTTCTCAAAATAACAAAAAATTATATCATTATTATGAATATTAGCTAATTTTGAATTGTAATAATATATTTTAACATTCGTATAATGTTATATATAAATATATTAATATTCTTATAAATTTCGATCAAAATTATTGAAAAATAAATACTATTTAACACAAATGAATTTTTATCTACAACACCACAATAGTTATGAAGTATTCAATAATTACTTATTGTTCACTTTTTGTTTATAACAATAGTCGGTTGATGGGCATTTCAATGGCGATGACATCATCATAAGAGTATTTTTGTTATATATTTAATTATTTATAATATTTGTTATTATTTTAGCCTGTTTTTTTTAACAAAAAATCTCTGACGATGATGGCATTTCCATTGAAATGCGCATCATTCAACTATTGTTATAAATAAAAAATAAACAACAAATGATTATTGAACACTTCATAAATATCGTGGTGTTGGGGATAAAAATTCATTTGTGTTAAAGTGATTCCGCCACAGTTCCAAAACAAACAATAATAAATATTGTTATTAAATTAAATTTCAGCTTTCAATTCAAAATTTTAACTGAATAAGGTTTATTTATTACTTTAAGTGATTGTTAATAAAATCAAAAATGAAAATCATCTTTTGTTCAAAATTATTTTAGTTTTTAATATTTGAGTATTTAATATTTCCATTTTTATTCAGTAACTTAATCATTTATTCATTTAGATGTCACGATGATTTTTTATTTTATTATAATGATTATTTCAACAGAGTAATATTGAATATTTACCAATAAATAACTAAGTAGTAATAATTTATTAATTAAAATAAAATCAAGTTCAAATATTTTTAACTGTCTTCATGTATAAATATTTAATTTTTTAAAATTTAAATATTTTTTTTATTAAATATTACAAATTAGTTGATTAAATAATAAAATTAGTTTATTTAAAAAAAAATGTCATAAGTCTTTATTTTTTAATAAATATTATAAATCATTCTATAAAATATAAAATTAATTTATTTAAAAAATAAGTAATTCAAGATAATATAATTATTGTAATTGCTTTAATAAATTTACTTATATATGATAATGTAAATGCATTAACGAAAATGTGTAATTTCGAAAACCGTACGTTTACTACACACTGATTTTTGCAATTGAATAAATCGTAAGTTATTGAACACATAACAAGGTTGTTATTGTAGAGGTAACGGTCGTACCACAACGCGATAACGAAGAAGCAGCCGACGACAGTCAAGCCAAAAGGTGTTTACCCGCTCACTGATTCTAAACTTTGCTATCATCAAACTTCGCAATACTTCAGTTCCCATCAACAAGATATAAGCAGTCAACGAGAGTTGCAATAGAAATGAGAACGAAGAAGGTGAAATAAATTCCTCTGCTAAGATGTGGCCATAAGGATTATCTTATGCGAAAATTACTCAACTAAATTCTGTTCGATATTTTATCAGTAAGTTTTAATTTTTATACCATTACTATACTTACTCACCCTCGCATATTTATATATATATATATATATATATATATATATATATATATATATATACAATTAAAGGAATAAAAATAGTTTTTACAATTTTTCAAAATAATAATAAATATATGTAAACAAAAATATAAAATATTGTGGAATGAAAATGAATACAATTATTAAATACCACAAAAACAACTCTATATCGTATTAAAAAAAAGATTAAAAACAATTTCGTTTAACATATTCTATCAAAAATTATAAAAATAATATAAAAAGTTTAAGAATATGTTTTAATTAATATTTGAGTTCTAAAATAATGTCATTTAAATATCGTTTACATTTTACACTAATTTTTAAAAAAAATAAATTTATTTAAATATCAATTACTTCTCATACTGGAAAAGTTCTAACCTTTTACTTTTTAAACTAAATCATATACTGATTCTTATTGGTATTATAGATTCACTATACTGTTTTTTTATAATTAATTGTTTGTATTCCTGGAATATTTTTTAAGCATCTGGTCTTTTAAAAATTTTTAATAATTTTTTTAATAATTATATGTAAAATACGATTAAAAATATAATATGTCCATCGAATCACTGTAAATGAAACTGTATGCAATTTAAATTGAAAACAATGAATGCAATCATGGCTCTTACAGCAGCGCAATAAAGACGATGGCGTCGTATGTTTCTGCTATACTACCATCATTTCATACTCAAACACGTAACATAGATTGTTTGACAACCTGCGGTGACGTGGAAATCACTCCGGCCTTTCATATTGGATTTGAAACCGACATAAGAAAGGATTCGTTTGCTGTCGTTATATAATGACTATTGAAACAGGCATCTTGAGACGATAAAAGCACGCCAACATCTTTGTCGTGGTTTGTTCGAAGCACAATGTGTGTACTCACGGTCTGACTACATGTTTGCATACGGTCGTTTTCTGTACTAGTCATTTGCAATTGACGTGAAATCTTCAAAACTCGATCTACTTTGCGTTACCCAAAGACTTTTTAAGTGCATATTACCAAAGTTTGGATTTCATAACTTTTAACATAACTAATTCATAAATAATATAAAACGATGTTTGGGACTATTGGGTCTTTGAAACATATTGCAACAAAAATAAATAAAAATAAACAAGTTATTCACAATTAAAGTTTATTTCATTTTTGTTTAATTAGAAAAATATTTACTTAGTTTACTCAAACACTTTATGTTGTATATATACATACATACATATATATATATATATCACTAGGCAAAAGATTCGTTTAATATTACCATTCACTGGTATTAAATTATACTCCACATGTTGACCAGGCAAGTTGATGAAGATTTTTATTCGGATTTTGTCCCTTATATATGCTTATATGAGAATTGATTGTTTTAAAAATTTTATTTCAAATTTTTTACAAAAACTATTAATTTATTTGTAAAAACGCTCATATCTGGTAAATTAAACAATTTTACTATTTTCTTAATTTTCTCTTGACATTAGAAATATAAAATAAAAGCTAATTTAAATGTATTTACTATTGAAAAAGGGTAAGACAGTTTTATAGAAATTAATATAATTCCACATCACTTTCCATAATCAAATTACTTGTTTCCTCATCAAAACATGCACTCATGTACAATTTATATATTTATATATATATATATATATATATATATATATATATATATATATATATATATATATATATATATATATATATATATATATATATATTTATATATATATATTGTGCAACTGTATGAAAGTGCATATTTAAATAAAATCTAATATAGAAGTACGATCAAGTTTAACAATGATAATTGTTTACGAACTAAAAATAATGTAGTAATGCATGAACAAACATCTATAACTCAAGTATCTGTGTGCAATGGTGCATTGACACAAATACTATTCACACTTCATATACCTTCACAGATACAAACTCAAAAGTTACACATCCAAGTTCTAATCGCACGTGACTAAGTATACAAACTAACTTATGACACAAGGATTCTTCACAGTTATCTTTAAATGAAATATCTTCATATTAATTTATAAATATTTAATTCATATCAAGACTTTTATCAAACTCATGGAGATTTTTTAAATTCATTATTTTTTTTTCAAAAGATTTTTCTCATTTTCATATTAGATAATTATTTATTAACATTTTAATATTTTAGATTTTAATTTGTAATCATAGAAATATAAGATAAACTTATAACAGAAGGAATAATAAAGATTGAATACATACATATACTTATATATATATATATATATATGTGTGTGTGTGTGTGTGTGTGTGTGTGTGTATGTGAGTATTTATGTATGTAAATAAGTACAAATGTATAGTAAATTGAATACTAATGATTTCATATATTTATTTAACTGAAATTTCATATTTTTGTACATATACAAAAAAAAGTATATTTTGTACAAGAAAAAAAAATAAATTATAAAAATACTAAATATATATATATATATATATATATATATATATATATATATATATATATATAAGTTTATAAGAGGTATTATAAATTTACTTTAAGTAATTTTAAAATATTTGTTTTTCATTTATATAAAAAAAATCAACTTACAAAAGTGAAAGTTTAATATTTCAGGAGATTAATTAACTAAAAATAATTTCCAGTTTTACTTATTATGTATTTCATATAATTTAAAAGGTCATTCTTTATAATAAAGGTGTGAGAAATTTTATATATATATATATATATATATATATATATATATATATATACTTCTTCTTGAATTACTTCAAAAATATATGATAATAAAATATAAAAAAGAATTTATAAAATATAAAGAATAAAAAAATATAATAATGTGTATACATATATATAAATAAACAGTTTAAATTTGTATTACAGTAGCCAAAATTATTTTATATTTATATATATATATTTATATATATATATATATATATATATATATATATACAGTAGCAGGTGTATTCAGTGTCTTCAGCTCAACAAGCTGAAAGATGTATTCGAGCATGTGCTACCCTCGTTAGGTATACCACGCAGTGTAATACAGTCATTAGTGGAGGGCACCTTGAGAGGTCTCTGAGAATATACGACGATGGCACTAGCCAGGTTGTAACATAAGGCCCGTAACTCATTTGAGTGGACACTTATAGTTTGTAGTTTGAACCCCGTATATAATCATTATCTTAATCTGGATGGTATGTAGGTAAATGAAATTTTAAAAGCTTATAACAGTTTCAAATTTATGAAAACACAATACGCGTACAAGTGTCCAAGAAAACACTTCAATAATTATTATTTCACTAGTTATTTTAACTACATTACTTTTATATATATATATATATATATATATATATGTATATGTATATATGTATATGTATATAAACTTTCATTCTGAATGATACAAAAATATATTGTAAGCTAATTAATTATCACATTTTCTAAGATAATTGCAAAGAAATAGTATAAATTCAATATTCTTTTTTACTCAAATATATTCAGTAAGAAAAAATATTTTTTTAGTAGTATTGTTAAATTTATGATGATTTCGTACTTATATTGATTTAACTAATATTATTTAAATATATTTTCTTCTTGATAACTCTATTTGTTACGTAATTATATATTTTTTTCGTGGAATATTATTACAAAATACAAATAAAACAATTCAGTTATTTTTAAAAAATTATATATCGTCTTTCAAAAGATATCACTTTATATTTTAATAAATAAAATAAAAAACAAATATAAAAAATATTTTCAATTTACCAATTTAAAAAAGGGCAAATTGTAACAATTACTCAATTATAGAAAGAAAACCAAAAAAATTAAAAGCATATTTAATGAATATGATTTTTCATATATTTTACTTAATTATTTATTATTTAAAATGTTATTTCTTAATATATGTGAAAATGTATGATAATTAATTTACATATTTTAAAATACTTTTCTTTTAGTTTTTATATGGAGTTTCTTCTTGAGATCAATTTTTATATTAAAAAATGTTATTTATAATGAGAATACAAAAATTTAAATGATTATAATTTATTAAATTTTTATTGAGAATAATCTATTTTAATTCATTTGTAAAACTAATCAAATTTAATTTATTGAAAAACTTTACAAATCAACTAAGTAATTGACAAATTTTATAATCTTTTATACATAAATTTCCGTCTCTAACTATTTTGGATTTTTTCAAACATAATACGTTTTTGTATTTGAATTCGAATGGTGTTTAAAATTATACAAATGTTTTTAGTTAAATAAATCTAATAAATATCATGTAATATATTAGCATGTACATGAAAATGATTAGAACAACAAGTAATCATTATATACAGAGTGGTACAAAGGAATGTCCACTACGTTGTGACTTATAAATAGCGCGCAATGAAAATTACACGCGGCCTAGCAGTGGCTGCCACGTACGACGACGGACGAGGCGACATTAACAATTTGTTGTTGTAAACTTCCGCCGTTGGTCACTTGAAAGGTTGTTTGTGTCTGACCCTCTGCAGCCTAATGGCCGAAGCGCTACCGCAAAGTGATCGTCCGGTGCACACAAATACATTCACTCACACACATTTATATATATATATATATATATATATATATATATATATATATATATATATATACAATCACACAAACATTTCAGTACACATCACACATACAAGCAGTGTCGCAAACCACCCCCAACCAGTGTCGCTACACGTCACCCTAACGCCTTCGTAGAAACCCCCTTTCGGTAGGCCACACTTAAACTGCAACTAACGTAAATGACCCAACCGCCCCGTCTTCACCACTTTGTCCGCTTGTCGCATATTAAAGTGTGTGGACGTTTTCTTAAGCATGTCGAGAATAACAACTAGTTACAACTGTAAAAATTATACCATTCAAGATTTATGAATGACATAAATAATACACTGTGTACAAACACACTGATTTATTTACTAATTCAATAGAAGACAAATAGCTTTTGTAGAAAGAAAATACGACAATTATATATCTATATGTATTACATACACGTATGCATACATGAGTATATATATATATATATATATATATATATATATATATGGGTATTAATTTTTTCTCTAAAAATAATTCAATAAAACAAATTTATTAAAAACTACTAGTATTTTAAATACACAAAAATGTTAACCCCAAAAATTTTTTTAAAATTAATTTAATTCTAGTAATAACTACATTTCATATAAAATTTAATTGTATTTCTATGAAATAAATTGAAACGAGATTTTTATTTAAATTTAAAATTTAAAACTTCTGAATAATATATTCTTTTACTACAAACTGTTAATAAAAGAAAACTATATATTTTTCATATATACTAGATTACACAATAAACTAATCTAAAAATATACATAAATTAAATACGGAATAAAATGTAATTTTTAATATTTCATTTAAAAAATGTATCATATATCACGCATGATGATATTATTTTATAAGAGAATTTTTTTTTTATTGTCACATTTAGAAACAATTTTCTTTGTTAATATTTGTTAATGACAATAATTTATATTAAAATCAAATATTTATTTTTACTGTAACTTCAAGTAATTTAATTTGAATTTAAATTTAAAATATTTGTATTAAATATACATGCTTGTTGATCAAAAAAAAAAATTAATATATTTGAAATTTTTGTTATCATTTTTAGAATATTTTTATAAGATAGAAAAAATACTTTATGTTATTTTTCCAGATATCAATATTTCATAAAACTATATCTTTTAAGTTTATCAGTTATTAAAACATTTATATTTAATAATAAATATTTTATTACAGTACTCAAATAACGCAAGATATAAATTCAATATTTTAAAAGAACCAAGAATTAAAGAATGTCAATTTTTAAATATAAATATTACTCTGACAACTGAATATTTTTTTAATCAAAAACAAAATTAATAACAGATTTTTTTCTATTTTTTAGAAAATATCAAAATGGAAAAGTTAAATTTTTTCAATCATTTTGAAAATTACATTGATGCAATATTTTGGTATTTCAGTCACTTGTTTCCTTCTAAGTGAGACTGTTCTCGGTGTGTAGACTAAAGAAGTACGAAATAAGGGTATGATGGTAGCTGCTAGAGGATTAACACGAACCCCATCTCCGACTTATTACACGAGAGTTGCGGTGGCACGGACTGTTGGATGAGTGTATGAGACGTTACTTTCACGCGAAATGTGTGATAATGAGTGATAGGATTCTGAATTTTTGGACTTGTTCATTTGTTAATATGAACGAAAAACTGATTTTTTTAAACATTTTACAGTACCTAACATCCATATAAATATTTTTATATAATAATGTAATTTTTAATATATACTTATTTTTATTTATTAAATGTATATATATATATATATATATATATATATATATATATATATATATAAAATTGTGGTTGAATTTACTGTCAATTAATTACAACTACAAATAAGATATTCAATAGTAATTTATTACACAATTTTTATTTGTTAGTATATATTTTGACAGAAATGTATAAAAACAATACTTTCAACCAAAATAAAGTTTTATGGTTAAAAAATTATATAAATTGTAATTTAAAATAACATTTTTATTTACTACTAAATAAATAAATACATATCATATGATTGAAATAAAATAAAAGCTCTAATTAATAAACTGAATAATTTCCCTTATTAAACAATTAACATAAATAGTTATTAAAGGAATTATATAACACTAAATTATAATAATCTTCAGAATACAAATAAATAAAATTCTAAAATATAAACTACCATTAAAAACTATAATGAAAGATTTTAAAGTTTGGAATAGAAATAAATATGTATATATATATATATATATATATATATATATATATATATATATATATATATATATTAAAAAAATTACTATAGAAAATAACTTTTTATTATTTTCTTCTAGTTTGAACCTTCATACCATTGTTCATATATTTTATCATGATCGATTTTGACGTCTAGGTTATGTTCTTGTAAATACATAATTTCAAACAAGTAAATTATACTAAAGAAAATACAAGTATAGATAATAACAATTTTAGTTTTCCAACCTTCTCGGATTTAATTACTTCAAGTAAAATTACTTTATGTTCAAACAGATGTAGAGACGTACACACTCAACTAACCAGCCAACCATCCCACACACACACACACACACATATATGTATATATGTATATATATATATATATATATATATATATATGTGATATTGTGAAATCGAATATTGCTTTTTGTTTAAAGAAAAGTTTTTGATTAATACATCCTACTTGTTCTTATTTATAGAAATAAAACATAGGTTTAAAGTAGCAAAATAACTAAACAACTTAAAAAAAGCATGAAAATACATACGTTAGAAATAATACATGAATAGAACAAAAAAAATTGTTGAATTTAAAAAAAATCAAAGTTATGGACGTTATAACAAGAGAAAAATGTTTAAAATGGAAATGGACTAGTTATATAGCAAAAAGAGAAGACTAGCAATAGATAAGAACAAATTATGGTTGAGGAACTCGTAAATACAAAATCCTAAGAAAACAACCATAATTAGTCACGAGAAAACTCATCAGTGTGGAATGAAAGAAAAAAGTAATATATCATTAGAAAACAAGTTTTAGAACATGCCTTTATATGACAGGCGATAAAGAGAAATTGATTGTAATGAAGTTATAATTTTACAGTTAAAAAAAATTAAAAAAATAGTTACATTGCAAGTCAATGTTCCAAAAAAAAAAATAAAATACAAAAACTCTAATGATAAAATATTTAGTTTTAAAATAATTTTATTGAAATGATTATAAAAATTATGTTTTAAATTTATTTGTTCAACATTTCTTAAAATTTAATGATAAATCGACATAAATAATTTATTTTAAAAACTAAAAACGAGTTTTTTTTTAAAAAAATAAGAATAAAAGTAAATAAATGTGACACTACTAACTATATTAATGAATAATAAATCAATATTTGTTCATTAATAACAATATTACTATTTTTATTTAAAAAATAATAAAAATTAACAAGAAAAACTTCTATGCTCATAAATTCTGTCAAATTAAATAGTAGTTACAAAAATGTGACTACTCTTCTAATATTTTTAAGTTCTTAATAACGTTACAAGAAACTATGAGAGCAATCGAGTAGAGAATTTCTTTTTGGTTGAACTACAGAGAATCCGACACAGTCAATAACATTTTCGCGACCTTGCCATATAGCAGCGTGAGCCAACAGTACCATGGCAAGTAAGCAATCGGATTATCTGCACGTCGGCCGTGCTGTTAGTGTTTCGCGAATGTGATGTTTAGTGGCGTGCGCGTGGACGCTCATTTGGCCGACGATGTAATACTCCGGTCACGCGCTCGCATCCCTGTCGTTCCAGATTACAGCATCATCACCGTCATCGCTACGACGAAAAAGGTCTGCGCGTGTGGCATCTTGTACAAATGTCCAGCAACTGTGCACAACTTTTTAGTTCTAATAACTTAACTGACAAACTTGAGAGAAAAAACTGTGTCAGAAATTAATTTTTACTTATCACGTTATTTGAATAAGTATATGTAGAGAAATTTTAATTGTAATTAAGACATTATTACTTTTTTAAAATATTAATTAAATAAATAACCGATTTCGCGTGGGAAAAATCATTGTATGATTTTCTATAAAAATATACATTATTTTTTATTTGAAATGAAAAAAGTTATTAAAAATTCTGGTTTAATTAAAAAACTAATTTATATTTTACCAAAAAATAATATCTATTTTGAGAGAAAAAAAGATAATTTTTTAATAAGGACAATAAAATGAAATCGAAATCGAAACATCAATTAATTAAATTAAGTTTTTTTTTTAAAGTTGAACTTCAAATGGTAGCAATAAACATTTTTTTAATAAAAATTCATTAAAAAGTGATATAAATAAAATAGGACATTATTATGAAACATTCTCATTATTTTCCAAATATAACCCTGATATATTTTTTATTCCTATAATTATAAATAAGAAAAGTCTGGTTTTTCAGAAAATTTAAAAATTACAAATCTTTATCATTCAACAATAACTCATATCATCTTTTACTATAGAAATAGATGAATAATGTTGTTAAGAAATTAAATGCAATCATATAATATTTAATTACTTAAATAAGACATTTTACATGTAAATAAATTAGCTATTTTCAAAGACAAGAACTTTTAAAATTGCACAGAAAATGTCCAAATAAGCAATTATACAAGAGATGATTGCTTTTAAAAAATATTAGACTTTTCAGGCTTATACTAAAATTATTTGAATAGTTGTTTAAAATGTGTATTTGTGATTAAAAAACTGAAAATTATTTTAGTGGTTAAGATTTTAAACCCATTTTTTAAAGAATTTTGTAGATTTCTACATACATATTTATTTAACAAAAATAAGATGGAAGTGCAAAATTCGATTGAAGCATTAAGATACTTGAAGTAACAATTTGGAAAATATAAAATATGTTCCAAACATAATCGTGGCTAATATTTGTAAGTTACCTATAGTTTTATAACGTGTTTCAGTAGAACAGATCTATTATGCACACGCCGATAAAGTTATCAGCAGTCGGACGACAGTGTTGTTGCAACTGATTAAACGAACAAAACAACGAACGAATCAACCAACCGGTGCTAGTGTAGGTGGGTACGTGATAATGTCTTGTTTTATCTAGGGTAAACTGGGAAATTCAGATAAAACGTCTGGAATACGATTCAACTTTAAAATTAAATCTAATTAGACTAAATACTTTTTCCGGAAAAATAGCAATATAAATAATATTTATATCTTTAGAAATATTAATAAAATGTATGACAACAAATAAATTATAAATTTAAAAAATAAGAAATAAACACATATATGCAAATGCATAATTATTAAATAATCTACTTGATAGCAAAAAATATTAGGCATTTAAATACAAGCAATCAATCGAATTTATTAATAAATACTAAAAAATGATCTAATATTAATTTTTTGACGTTAATTTTTTTGCATCGAATATTAAAGTTCATATCAATAAAAAAATTTAAGAAATAACATTTTTCAGATAAAAAATAAAAACGGAATAACATTTGTAAACGATGAAAAATATAATAAAAATAAGATATTTTCTTCTCAAACAACTTTTGTAATTACGAATTTCACTTCATTATTTATATATTTTATAAATTATGATAAAAAAGAAAAAATATACAAAATTAATTCTATTTTTAAAAAAATAATAATATTTAATCACTGATATTTAATTTAGTTTGAATAGAAATTTATATAACTGTTGTACTAAATTGAAATTATCAATTTAATATAATAAAAATATTTTGTATTTAAACCCACATAAAATTATTTTGTACAATTAGTTATATGAATTTTTAAAACAAATGTTTTTTCAAAAAAATATTTAAAAATTACTGATATATGGTCATTTAAATGTGACACCTATATTTGTGTTTTATTAAAAAGAAATAAAAGAATATATAAGTATGTTTCCCTATACACCATCCTATATACATGTTTCTTTTCAATAAAATACAAATCTAAGCAACACATTTAGATGATCCTATATAATATAAATATGTCGTTCTTAATTGTAATAAATTTAACAATTAAAATATAAAACTCTAGTTAAATTTATTAAAAAAAAAAAAAATGTTCGAATGAAATTTATAGCTAATTCTAAAAGTTGAGTTATAGAAATGTGAATTTCAATATTTGAAAAATTCGTATTTAAAATAATTGGACACTTTTAATTTCTTTTTCAATCAAAAATCAACAAATGTACAAACTGAGCAGTTTTCATAGTTGAAGTAGTAAAAATTATAGACTTGTTTACTCTTCACAGTTCTGTATGTTCGAGTCTCCTCTACCACCCACTCTACCTTGCAAATATCGAGTACACAGCGGATTGCTAAAGAAGTGGTGAGAGGTAGAGGTACGGTGGCACAACACACCGTAGGATGGAAAACGCCGCAATTCGAAATGAATCTGTCTGTTCCAGATGTTTCCACATACCTACACGCCGGGCGCTCGCTTCGTTGCCTACTCTGCCTCTTGCCTCTGTGTCTACACCTAGCCAACCAGCCACCATCCAGGACTTGTTACAACAGAAACTGTTAAAACTGCAATTCGCGAAGGCAACGTATGTTCGTGCAAATACTAATACATACATTACTGAGACAGAACTATAGAATTGCATTTTCAGGATAACGTATCAATATCGTTGACTAAATGCTACTGTCAATGACACTGACAGCCGGAACAAATTAAAATGTAGTTTTTTTGTCTTTTTAATCAATTATATTTTAATTGTAACGTTCAATTTTATACACCATTCTACATCAAAAACAAGAAATAATTACAATATTTAAACACGTCGTATTATCGAATTTAATAATTGTTGTCTTTACAGAAAACCAGTTAAGAAAGGTAATTGAATAATTAATTTCATTAATTACAAACGGATATTAAACGCTTTATACCAAGAGATGTTAAATGTAATTTCAATTTTTATTCACTTCTTTTTGTTATATAAAACGTTTTTTTTAATGAACAGTCTATTAAAAATAAATATTTTTTTAAAAAGAGTATTCTATTTTTAATAGAGGATAATTTTTGGAAACAAATATTTATTTTAAATCACATAACAATTAGAGCATGTACCGTCATTTTAAAAATATGTAAAATTTGAACAATTATTGTTATGATGTAGTTTTATAAATAATTAAAAGAAAATAATGGTTTATTTTTAAAAATGCAATAATATACTTAATACTACAATTCTTACATCCTTATTTTTTTAAAATATATTTTTTCACTTTTTTTCATTTTAAAACAAACATATGTGTATTATATATATATATATATATATATATATATATATATATATATATATATATATATATATATATATAAGTATGGTATAAAATAAAATATTAAGGCATAAGATCGTTGAACGTAAAAAGTTTGGAAAGAAGCCTTCCTTCAGCTATAGACAGAAAGAAGCAGCTGCCGATAATATATACATACA
This sequence comes from Neoneuromus ignobilis, assembly GCA_029203775.1. Classification (NCBI taxonomy): domain Eukaryota; kingdom Metazoa; phylum Arthropoda; class Insecta; order Megaloptera; family Corydalidae; genus Neoneuromus; species Neoneuromus ignobilis. Next base: position 13,489,531 of record CP092090.1, read on the forward strand.
ATGAATAATTTAAATTGAATAAATTCAAAACAAGACTATCTAGTAGTTAATTGACTAAAGATGAAAATAATAATAATTTAAATTTGTATTGTGAGTGAAATTTTATTATTCATAAGAAAATTTTAATATAATATTAAAAAAATAAATATATAACAAAACTGGCTACTAACAAATTTAATATTAGAGTAAAATAAATACTTTTAAAAAATTAAAAACTATTTTAAATAAAAAAAAATTCTCATTTTAGAAATTTAACTAAAGTAAATAGAAAAAAGAAAAATGTCACATATATGAAAAATAAATCTATTTTCTAACTAAATCAAAATAAATATATATTTTAATTAGTTTATAAAAAAATATATATTTTAATACATACTGAAATTTATCAATTTAAATGAATTGAATTTTTCTTCATTTTTTAAATTCACATCGATTTAATTAATTACTTAAGAAATAACTAACTTACGAATATGGCTATTTCATAATTAGTTATGAAATAGGTTTTTGTAAATAATAATTATTTATAAATAATAAATGTTATTTATAGCACATAGATAATATATTAAAGATATTGTTATATATATATATATATATATATATATATATATATATATATATATATATATATATAGAGAGAGAGAGAGAGAGAGAGAGAGAATTTAGAATTTTATAACAACATTTAAAACATTAGCGAAGAATTCAGCAAAACCACTTTTAAAATATGAAGATCAACGAAAAAAATTAAATCAAATTAATTTTTTATGTCCGTCTCGTACAAGTTGTTGCCACACAGAGACGTTGACTTGACGTTGGCAAACCTCGTAACCTAGCTAACTTAGCGTATGTGCACCGCATAAGTTCTCAACTTGTGTATATGTTTTCTCCAGAGCATAGCATGTTTTGGGCACTCGCCCGGTCTCGGGAGACTATAGAAGTGGCGGCCATAAGCCACTCAGTGGCGGGACGTTTCCGCCACCTAGGACACCACTGTTGCCTTCAGTCTATAGGTAGTTGGTCAGTCGTACTGGACCGAGACGACCTCCAACAACGCTTTACGGTTACGACACTAAGCTGTGACTTCTGCCACGTGTTCTCTCAATGTGGAAGAATTAGGTGATTGCTTTTCTGTATATCACTGTAACTTTAATGACTTGATTTGTATCATTTAATATTTTTATTTAGATGGATTCAATTTTAATACGTTTTTTTCTAAAAGAAAATAGAGTAACATTTATAAAACTATATTATAATTAAATTTATAAAACATTATTCTTTTATAAAATTTCATTATTATTTAAATGTACATTTATTTAATAATTTAATATTCCTACGAGGAAATTATTAAGTTATTTTATTTTCAAAACAATATATAAGGTCATTCAAATGTGACGCCTAGATTTGTGTTTTATTAAAAAGAAACTATACACATGTTTACACAAATGAATTTTAACCCCAACACCACAATAATTTAAAGTGATTATTGAACACTTTAAATTACTGTGGTGTTGGGGTTCAAATTTGTGCAAAGTGAATCAACCACAGTTCCAAAACAACAGATATACACATATTTCTTTTTAATAAAACACAAATCTAGGCGTCACATTTGGATGATACTATATAAATCAAAAACAGAAATCAAATGCTAAGTAATTTCAATTAAAAATTAAAATTCATAATGAATTAAAAATAAATTCCGCAATTTTACTAAAAAAAATCCAAGTAAATAAATAACCTGTGATTATAAAAATGAGAGAAAATATTTCAAATATTTTTAGTGATTTTAATAAAAATATTTAGCCAAATATTTATTTTTTATGTTATATATATATATCTATCTCTCTCTCTATATATATAGAGAGAGATAGAGAGAGAGAGAGAGAAACAGAAAGATACAATTTATGTACAACGAGATACATGTTGAATTATAAATAAACTTTTCTATTTGGACGTTACTATAAAAATAATTATTATGTGAAATAAACATTCTCAAATTTACTTCGTTGCTTAAAGGTAAATGTTCAATTCAAATTGCATAAAAATAGCATCAGAGTCTGTAATGAATTCCAATCGAATTGTGAACGATTAGCATGAAGCAGTTAACTCGCAGTTTGTTCAAGTACTTTAAACGTAGTAATGTGCCATGAATGTTTTAATTATCGCGATTTAAAAAAAGAGTATTTTTTCATCGCCGTACCTTCTACATAATCAAATACTACGAAAAACTTAAGAGATTTAAATGCCTCCTCCTCACTCATAAAAGTCTAGGAAATACAACTGGAACGTGTTGTTGAACGAAGTTGATGGAATTAAGAGCATTATGTTAAAACATTTATAGACTGTTACATTTCGATATTGCGATGTTTTGCACAACGTTTTATTGAATGCTAAAATTCAACTATTTATAGTTTTAATCCACTTTTATGTCACGTTTACAATTCAGTTGTTCATGTGTTATATGAATACATTTGATGTGTTGACGCAAACTATTTTATAATGTGTGAATTTAAATCATTCTGTTTGCATAGCATGTATTAAAATTTAAATAGTAATATGTAGCCGGCAGTAAAATATTTTATGGAAAATTTATTGTTTCGAAACACGTTAAAGTTTTTACTTCATTTTTAGGAATTTTCTTTTTTAAAATCATGTTTTCTTAAAGAATCTTCAAATACTTTGTTGCCTATGAATAAAATACAATTTGTTTTAAAATGTAATTTAAATATATTAAAGATTAATAATTGTAGTATTTTTTATTGTAATCAAATAAAATTGTTAGAAAAAATACTTTTAGTGAAAAAAATAATTTAATATTTTAATCTTCATTTTAACCACTTGAATATTTCAGATATTTAAAATTAATTAAAAGAAAATATCTTAGTTCACTTTAAATATTTTATCTTTATTGGACTACTTTTATTTTGAAAATAGTTTTTTTATTTCTTATTAAACAGTCTATATATTAAATTTTGGTCACGTAATATTTTCCATTCATCAAATAAAGTAAGTCTTTTCTTTACTTTCTTTATTTAATAGACGCATCAACGTATATTGCCTTTATATATATATATATATATATATATATATATATATATATGTGCGTGTGTGTATATGTGTGTGTGTGTGTATTCTTGTGTATTTTAGAAAACCGTACAAAATATACATATGAACTAGTAATGTATTCGAGAAAGCCTCCGTTTATTTTAATAAAAAAATAGGGCGAGATCTGAACACGAAATTTGTGAACACAAAGGTTTACGTAACAAGACCACGGGAGCGGACGATGCAAGTCCGATGAAGCGTACAAGACACATCCACAACGAAATCAAATTTCTGGCTTGATATATATGCACAGTTCACACGCCAACCTAGCGACCTGTCTGGCTAGTAAGCGAACGGAAGTGTATCAACTAAATCTACATATATTTGCGACTGAAACTGGGCGTTTTTGTTAAAAAAAAGAGGGTGATGTAGGAAAAGTAAATTTATATTCACATCTTGACGTGACTGTACGAATAGCCACTTCGAGAACTTATGTGACCAATGATGTTATTTTGAAAATGTTTGTCACGTTTGTGAATTTTTTTAGTATCTTATTCACTATTATTATTATCATTTGTTATTGTTATTTTATTAGTAAATAATAAATTTAATAATAATACAACTCAGATCATTTTACATTTTTAATAATTATATATGTACTTATATTTTACTATAATCTAATAATTTAAAACGAAAAATCTGTACATAATTTCAAAACAGAAATAAATTTTATATTATTTTAAATTCTATAAATGAATTATAGAAATCTAAATACCACTATATTTTTTATAGCAAAATTCAAATGTTTTCAACATGTAGTTAGTTCTTCTTGATTCTCTTATATGCACTTAGATGACGATTTTATTACTTTCAAAGCATAAATATTCAAAATATACTTTTTTATCAGAATTATTTCAATAAATCTAAAATTTTATCTTTATAAAATCTATGATTCTTATCTCTATGCAAAGAATAAGAATTTAGATTTATAAAAACTAATTCGCATAAAAATTTATATTTTCTATGTCTGTTCTTCAAAAATTCGCATAAGTGAATCACACAGCACCATAAAATTTTATAGATCACTAGAATAAAGAATATTTTGTTTTCTATCCATAAGTACTTATCCAAGAATTATCAGATATCAATTCAAAAAATAAAACCGAATTTTGTGTTTATCTCACAAAGATAAAAAAATCTCTAACAAAATTAATACAAAAATTAAATAATAAATAAAAATTAATTACTAAACATTAGTTATATCATGAAATTTTAAAATTATACTATGAAATAACATAAGATTTTTTTATAAAAAGTAAATTAGTTACAATTTTAAACAATATGAAATTTTATTGAGTTTCAGTTTTGTAATTGATTTGTGAAAGTGAATTTAACTTAATAATAGTGACTAATAAAAACTGTATATTTGTAAAAATTCTACTGTTTTTAAAATATGGTAAGTTTGAAATTTATTTACTTTAGAAATAGAAATGTACATTTATTTTTAATTCAAACAAAATAAAAGAATTATATAAATGACAATCAAATTTGGATACCACACTCACATCGTTTTTTAAATATATATATATATATATATATATATATATATATATATATATAAAGAAAATCCTTAAAAATAAAATTTATGAAAATCTGTAATTAAAAATGTGCTAATTGAGTAAAATAAAAATTCATAAATTATTATTTTTTTCATATTATTATTTGTTTCAAAAACTAATTATAATTTAGACTTATTATTATTATGAATTAGATGTGTTTTTAGTTGAAAAAATAATATGTAATAAAATATGGATGAAAAATGTACACAAATATTATTAGTATACACATAATTTTATTGTATATTTTACAAATTTCGTATCACATATCCATTTATTATTTATGTTATTCATTTGAAATATGTGAAATAAATACAGACATGTTCTCGATAATGTATTCTATTTATTGTATCATTATAAACTGTTTCACGTGCATACATGTCTTTTTAGTAAGTGTCTCTCTGTATTTCGACAGTATACTTAAAACTTTTGCAATGTGCTACCGCCCAGACGCCGGTACGCCGCGTCAGTCTACGCGAAGAGGATGTACCTTATAGCTGCATCACGCAACCGTAACAAAAACGACTATCATGAATGAATAAGTTGTCTAAAAAGAATTCAGAAGTATGGGGAGAGAGAGTATCTAAGAAACAGGAACTGTAACACAAAACATCATAAATACGAAGTTTTGAAAGTCAGTATGAAATGGGTTATACAGGAATATAAAAAGTGACATCAAAATATTGACTGTGATAATGATTTTTTTTTAAAAAATCATTTCCTATATATCGCTTTAAATTACATCAATAATATCATTTGTTATAATAATAAAAATGTAATATTAAAAAAATACAATATTTCTAAAAATAAAACTTTTAGAAATGTTTTTCCAGTATATATGATTATATGGATATTCAAATATCATTCTATAATCACAAAATATTAAACAACTTAAATCAAGTCTTTACACTTCTTACAAAATTATGCAAACTAACCACTAATTCCAACCTTTGGGATGTACTGTGCAAATAGGATTCTAGTCTAGCCACCTCTATAACGTGTAACCTTCTAGAGGAAAGCTAATGGTTATAGCTAACTAGCAGGAACTGCATATTATCAGGTCAAATCCCCAATCTCATACGCGCAAGTGTTTGGTGGATTAGAGGAAAAGTAAGTAGCGGAGGAAGGAGCACAGAAAGCCAAGGAAAAGCGAAACCCGTACGACGGCGATGGCTGAGGACAGATTAGAAGGGTCATACCCGTTATAGTGAACTCATACCATCATACATGGGAATGAGTGTCTTACGCTTTCCTTATTGATGCGAAGTTAAGGTCACGGAGACAAGATCGAAGAATTAGTTGATATGAACCATTTTGAGACTTCTACATGATAGTAATACGATATTTCAAAATTCTCATTATTAGTTATTACGATATAAAGAACGATATTAATAACGAGCTTATTTATTTGAACACAGCATTTAATATATATATTAATTAACATAAAATTAAATACGTTTTAATTGAAATATCATTTATCAATTAATGATATTATTTTATAACCAAATTTTATACAAATGAATGAATTAAATAAAATAAAAAATATAAAATCATTACTTTTGAATAAAATATTTTTCGTATTTTTTGTAGCATCAGCATACAAAATAAAATTACGAAGGACAAAAAAAAGAAATAAATTTATTGAAATAAACAATTAGGCTCAAAAAAATAAACTTAAATATTAAATTAACATTTATATATTATATATATATATATATATATATATATATATATATATATATATATCAATTAAGTTTCTTTAAATACAACAAAATGTATATGAAATTATAAATTATTCACATTGCACATTTATTGTACATTGTACCATAAGTATATAAAATATACTTATGGTATTTTTTAACTTTTATGAATATATATATATATATATATATATATATATATATATATATATATATCTAAAAAAATATTCAGAATTTTTCTTGAATAAATAATTTAAATGAAAGAAAAATAAAATCCATAAAACGTTTTCCTATAATAATGACACTTATATTTCTTTCAAGAAATATTATTAAAGTTCTAAGTATATGTACATTTATATAAAATAGTATTTGCGTCTGGAAAATATATTTGGAATCATTGTTTTTTTAGTGCAAGTACTTTAATAAAATATATTTTATACATATATAAGTGTATATATATATAAGTGTATATATATATATATATATATATATATATATATATATATATACATAAATAACACGCAGGATATAATATTCATTATAGAAAAAAATAACTCAGATATAAATTTAATTTATAATTGAATTTTCTATTATTATTTGATTAACTTGTCATTTTAATAAATGTAGATATTCAATTTTATACACTATTTATAATACTGCAATTAATATTAGTACAACACAAATAACATCTAACTAAATGAAATATATTTATGTTCATATTTTATATCTTTAAATAAAACATAAATGATAATATTGTTCATTATTGAAAAAAACATTTTATATTAATAAAAATATATTATCCCAATTATCTATTCAAATGCATACAAAATATATATATATATATATATATATATATATATATATATATAATATATATATATTATTTCTTAAACGATTTTTTTAACTTCTGTTAGAATTAAAATAAATGTCTCATCTCATATTTCTTAGTTAGATTATTTTCTGTTTCACAGTATTTGTAATTCAATCATACAGAAATCATTATATACCTTAATACAGATAATACATATATATATATATATATATATATATATATATATATAATTGCACATTCGTTTGTGTCTATCTATGTATAAATAATCAAATCTCTATATGTGTACTAAGGAGGGTGTGTGTAAAATGTAATGAAAGTACGTGTATATAATATCCAAGAGTGTTTACTGCATTTCAAATGTGCGTTTTCGATATCGTACACAAGACGTCTTTATATTCTGAGCTTAGTCGCCTGCAAACGCTGTGGTGCAAGCTAAATACGACCGGGGATTTTGGCCGGTTAGCTCCTCGGATTAACCGCTTGTCTTTAAGTAAACAGTAATGATACTGCAGGTTTACACTGTGCCAAAAAGACGAAATTGCTTGTAGAATAATAATTATAACTAGGTGTACATTTCATTTATTCTTTGTTTATTTTCTTACAGTGCTACATCTTTAGTTTAACATTAATATATATATATATATATATATATATATATATATATATATATAATACTTGAGTCTACATAATTATAGCAATGATTAATTAACATTTTATACTAATGAATATTTTAATCATGAAAAACAAAATATATATTAAAACTAATATTTGGAGCAAATGTAAAAATTATATATATTTTTTATATTATAATTGTATATATAAATTATAAATTTTATACAAAAAAAATGGTGTTTGAAAAATATTTAATAATAGTAACACACGATTTGATTAAATAATACAAGATTCTATTTTTATTCATTCTTAAAAATTGTTTAAATTAATAATATAAATTTTCTAAAAATATTTAATATAACCATGTTTTTTTATTCATTATTAAAAAATTAAATTCAACTGAATGTATCAAAAAATCAATTAGTAATGATTTTAGATTTATTTTCATTGTAGTGTTTTGATTTTTGTTGAAAAAAGATTGAATTTTAATATACCATGAATGAAATTAATAAAAAAATAGCATTTGTGAGTATATATAAATGTGTTTATTAAATTTTTTATTAAAAAAATAATTTAATTTAACATATAAATACATTTTCAAATCAAAAAATCATTTAATTATTATTTTAGATTTATTTTCATTGCTTGATTTATTTATTTTAGATTTATTTGCAGTATTTTGCTTTTTTTGAAAAAATTGAATTTTAATATGCCTTTAATGAAATTATTAAAAAAAATAAGTATTCATGAGTATTTATAAACGTGTTAAATTTGTTTATATATTACTAAAACAAATTAAATGAATTTAATGTATAAATACATTTTCAAATCAAAAAATAATTTAGTTTTGATTTTAGATTTATTTTTATTGCAGTATTTGGTGTTTTTTAAAAAAGATTGAATTTTAATATGCAAATAATGAAATTATTAAAAAAAATAAGTATTCGTGATTTTAATTTGTATTTAATTCATGATGTTAATGTATTAATCTTAATCTGTTTATATATAAAAAATAAATTATTAGAAATAATAATAAAAACCTAGTTTTAATTAACAGATAAAAATTCATTATAGAATATTTGGAACATAAAAATATTATTAGATTTTAAAAAAATATATTAAAAAAATAATATTGTTATTGCTAAATAAACAATTCCTATTACAAATATGTTCATAAAGTAATTTTGTAAAATTATAAAAATATTTAAATTCAATTTATTTATAAATAAAATTATGTTTTTTTTTACTCTTAATGAAATTAAATAATATAATCTGCATTTAAAATAGGTATCTATCAATAAAAAAAATATTACATTATATGTATGTGTATTAAAGATATTTTCAAATATTACATTTTACTTGTATCAAATAAAATAATACAATTTTAATTACAAAATCAAAACACAAAACATTTTAGACATGAATAGTCAGTTGAACAGAAACCACGACATTATGATACTGGTAACAGAACGTTGCGCAAGTAACAACTAAAACATAGAAAGATGGTTCGCACCACAGCGGCCGTGAAAATCATTCACAGCATCTAGATTAGAGTTAACAAGCGGAATACCTCATAGAGCAACAGTAACGAGGTGTTACCGCCATGGTACTTCGCATGAGAGCGTACGCGTTGTTAGTTAACGGTCGCGGGTTCGACGATGCTGATGACAACAGATCTTTTCTTCTATTGTCATTGAAGCGATAATTAGCAGCCGCGGTACCGATGATGCTTCAAAACCTGTTAGCCACAACCAACAACGCTGCTAGACACATTCATCTAACATCATTATGGGGGCTGGATGACTGCATGTTCTAGCTATTGCCTGGTATCTACACCAACCGTACTGAGCAACAAGCATTGTTATGCCGACGATGCGTAATCATTCCGCCAGGTATAAATGCTGTTTATTTCTGTATTATATAGATGTGCTGTGTACATAATGCAACTCTGTTCACGAGCTCACAGTACATATATATATATATATATATATATATATATATATATATATATATATATATATATTACTTTAATTACACGGAATTCAAAAACATTATAAATAAAATTTAAAAAAATATATTAACATTCAATAATAAAATTAAATTGTTATAAAATTGGATAAAATAGAAATATTTAATTTCACATCTACATTTTCTTAGAAAATTATTAATTTATTAATTAAATGTATTAATTCATTTTTCAATAAAGAAAATGTCACATAAAATTATTCTATTTTCATTAATATGACAACTAAATTTGTGTTTCATTGAAAAGAAACTATACACATATTTTCCTATATAACATCTTATACACATGTTTCTTTTTAATAAAACACAAATCTAGGCGACACATTTGGATAACCCTATAAGAGAGAAGATTTAAGAATATAATTTAGATTATAGAAATAAATACGTTTAATATAATAAAAAATTCATTTTAAAAATATTATGGATAATCGATCTAATACTTTATTTCGAAACTGATATATCTAGAAATAAAAAAAAATTATTGCAGTTTTTTATCTAAAGAGAAATATGAACAGAAATATATTGACTTATTGTTTTATTTGGATAAAATATATAATTAGACACAAAGAAGAAAAATAATATACATTTTATTAAAAAAATGAAATAAAAAAAATATAATAAAATTTCAATGAAATAAAACATATTTGGACGTATAGCTACAAGAAAATGTGTAACTTGTAAATTTTTAGATAACTAAGTTTAAAAAAGTTATAATTAAAAATAAACAGATACTTTTATTAGTTTATTTACGTGTATTTTAACAATTCATTTAATTTTATATTATGATTTTATCTTAAATAAATTATTTTTATTAAATTATTATATATATATATATATATATATATATATATATATATATATATGCATACGTATGTGTGTATATTACAAATAATCTCATTGTTCTTCAAAGCAATACTGAAATATTTTATTCAAAAGATATTTTTCTTTATTTGAATAACAATTTGATTAAATTAGACATGAAACACATAAGTGTACATATGTAATAATGAATATATTAACCTGATTTATATAACATAATACAAATTATGAATATCTGATGCAGGCCCAAAAGAGAGAGTTTTCTTGTTAAAATAATTACGCATATAATAATGGGTGGAAGAGCTAATTACTAAAATCTGACATGAACGCATATTGTCATTAGATTATAGAATACACGCTTCTGTTCCGAAACGCTCTTAACGAAAATTGATGATGGAAATGCTCCTTCTTTCACTCCAGTCAAACCAGATACTACTCAATGACACAATCTGAACGGAGGATGGATGATCAACATTAAAATATTACTCATATTTATTGCTTTTTTTACTAGAATTTTTTAATTGTATTTTTTTAATTTGTCATTATTAAAATGCATTTATAATTGATTTCAATATATCTCTTAGATACATTTTTCATCACCATGACTTGATAGAAAAATGGTTATTCATTATATATACAGTTATCCAAATGTAACGCCTAGATTTGTACTTTATTAAAAGAAAAAAAAGTTATACATATGTTTCCCTATACACCACCCTATACACATGTTTCTTTTTAATAAAACACAAATATATGAATCACATTTGATTGACACTATATTATATCTTATATATTTATTGTAGAAAAATATATTTGATAACAATTAAAAAATATACTAAACTTAAAACATTTTGAAGTTTTGTAACGTGTTTTTTTAACTAATTAATTATTAAATCTGATAATTAGTTAAATCTTTAACTGGATATCAAAATAAATTTTGTTTCACGAGTATTTTGAAAATTAAAGAAATGAAATTAATTTTCAAGTAAAAATTAAAAATAGATTATTAATTTAGTAATTTTCAATAAATTTATTTATTTATATATATATATATATATATATATATATATATATATATATATATTAAATTTTGTGGGCATAGATAAACATTTTGTATTTAATGTTAATTTTTAATAAAAAAAAATTTAAAAAATAATGAAATTTTCAATCTTTAAAAAAATAAATATCAAAAAGATTAAAATAATTGAATCAAAAAAATATTACATCCCTTTTCTAATGAGTATAGTGAAGAGTGATTGTATTATATTTTACAGTACATATATTAGAAATATTTAACCTATCATTGAAAACAATAAATAATTTCCTATTTAATATTTTATAGAATAATCAAAATTAGTAACAAAATTACATATATAATATTTATTAAAAAAATAAATAACTCTAATACATGATAAATCTCAATTTTTGTCTTGTCTAAATAAAAAATATTTAATTACAAATTGATAAATATTTAAAAAATAATAGTTAATGTTTTGGGTTATAATTAAATTCCAAAAATTGAAAGTAACAATTTTTTATTTATTTTGTTATATTTCATTTTTTACTTTAAAACTAAACTTATATATTTTTTAATTTCAAAAAATAAAATAAATAAGTTATTGTAAATTTGTGAAACCTTTCAAATTTATAATTTATTAAAAATCTTATTGTTATACAATAATTCCAAGTCATTTTACTAAATTTAGTAGTGTATAGAACAATAAGTGGATTTGTCGTAAATGTGACACTTTTCATAAAATGCACACAAAATATTAATTAAAAATGTCTATTCAGAAAATATATTCAAAATACAGTCAAAGATTTTAATAATCCTATCCTCATTTTTGTAATTTGTGAATATCATTGAAAATGCCATATTCTATCAAATATCCAGTTAAGATATTCCTGGCTGATCATTGTAGAAGGGATCAATTAAATCCCGCACACAATAATTAACGCATAAAGTTTATCCTTGTGAAACTATTAACAAAGCTACAATTAGTATTTATAAACGAATAAAACCAACAGCGAGACTGTGCGTCGACTTGAATTACTGTCATGGCTCAGTCGTTACTCGCAGTCTATGTCGTTAACGACAACGGGCTGTAGCGAACGGGAGATTGATATCGCTCATACACCATAACCAAATTCAATGTTTCATCATTAAGTTGTATTATTAGCCTTATTATTATGACGTGCGACGGAATACATTATACAAATCTCGTACATTTCAATAAAACTGTGAAACATCGATATTTTATAACAAGTATTTTCAATTTATATATATATATATATATATATATATATATATATATATATATATATATATGTCATTGCTATCAATAACATCAAACTTAGAATTTGTATTTAAACATTAGAAGATGTTTCATATTCAATAAATTAAAACTAGAATTTAAATAAATCAAATACATAACTATAATAAAATGTCTGTGAAAAATTAATAATTTATATTTTTAATGACAACTTTTTTTCTTTTTTTGTAAATTGAAAGTAAATATTTTTTATTTGTATAAAAATATTTATTTACAATAGTAAAATAAATCAATTCTTTTTAAGTAGTTTAAGGAATCAAAATTGATGTTTAAAAATAAATGCAATATAGAAATTAAAAATAATTATTTTTATTAGAACTAATTATTTAAATAATTTTAAAAATTTTAATAAATATAATACATGTAATATTATATTTACTTAATGACCAAATATAATTTAAAAAATAACTTATTAATGATAAAATATTCAACTTAAGAAAAATCGAAACTAATTCTAGCTTAAATTTTTGATTTTAATAAAATTAATACTTGAAAAATATTTAAAAAATAATATGTTCTTATTAATATCGTCATTAGTTAAAATTTGAATTTAAATCAAACTAAAATGACACTGAAGATTGTAGTTTTTTGTATTAAAAATTAATTTCAGTATAAAAATTAATTTTTTTGTAAGATAGTAGATACTCCTAAAAATATTATCTGATATTGTGAAACTATTCTAATCAAATTATAAGAAAAAATTAAAAAAATTTAATAAATATTTAATTTATTGTTATCTTATTACACGCAAAAGAAACCAAATTAATTCGTCAAGATATAAAATGATAAACAGTTTTAGAAATAGTTGTGTAAATCTAACTATTTAATTATTTGAAAATAAATAGAAAATTTGAATTAGAAAACGAATAATGATCATCAATTCATTATTCATACAAAATGACATCTGAAAGAAATATATATCGTAACCATTGAAATTAATCACACGAAAAGAGAATAATTTATGCATTAAAGAATCTCTAAAAACTTGTTAAAAATAATGTCGCAGAATACAAAATTCCGGAAATCAGATTACAAACCAGTTATAAACAAATTCATAATTAAATCATGAACGTGCCTCGTACTTACACCACTAAAAAACGATGCAGGCTGCAAGCTACTTATGTATACAGCTAGAGTCGTGCGGTTGAAGAAGAAGAAGTAGAAGGCTGTCGACGGACGGACGCGGGGAGGGTTAGGGCGGTGCTGAGGTAGTCAAAGTGTGTTGAAGTTTTAATGAATGACCGCCACTGCCGCAAGCAGGGACCTCGACTGAAAGTTTAGTGCTACTGATTTAGTAATTAGCAGGGGGCAGGTGGGTTCAAGCCATCGTCATCACTCCACTGTGCTTTTGCTTGCTTGCTTGCTTATTTGCAACAGCCAAAGCTAGCTACTCAAGAAGAAGAGGTCGTCATTTACCTGAAGGTGGTACGTTGTTGAAGAATACACTTGTATACGTAACGTAGGCGTACGTTAAACCGTAATTCAAAAATAACAAACTTGCGAGTGAGTGAGTATACACAGTTTTGTTTGTAAGTAGATTCACCACATCCGCCAAATATCTGGAGAATTGTGGTTACTTTGTTACGTAAAGTTTTTGTTTAGTCTTATGCAGTAGATTATTTATTGATATAATTTGTATATCTGAATGTCTTACTTCCTAGAATTCATCAACAATAATTCATAAAATGACAATAATTTTATTTTACATTTTACTAATCAGTTTGGTCATACTCGACTGTTACATTCACATTTCAGTAATCGTTTAATCAAATAACAGTCCACTACATCACAATAATAACAATCATAATAAATTAAACTACACAATGAACTCAATTAATTATTGCATATATATAAATATATTTATATAAAATTCATATTCAACGAATACTAACATAATAAAATATTTTTAATCGGTATCAAATTTCAAACAGTTAAAGCAGTTGTAAACATTGTTTTAAAAGTTTATAAATAGCCCGTACTTCGCAAAAGTACGAACAACTTTTTTTTATTTATAAATTTAAAACAAGTAAACTTATTTCCAGACTAAATTTCGTGTTAAAGACAAACTATGCAAACTGTTTAATTCTTATATAATTGTCACAGTTTGCCAGAAGTGATAAAAGTTAAACTATACTTGTGAAGTATTCAAATGTTTACACATAAAAAGTTATTCCGTAAGGTAGTTTCGAACAGGTCTACAATGTTATAAATAAGTAGGTATTTGAAATATATTTGCTTATTTTTTTTAAAAAAAAAACAACGGGTAAGTCTTCATCGTTTTATCTATATATTTAGTTATTTGAATTTATTTTTATTTCGTTCTTTAGTTCAAAACTATTTTAATAGAAGTAACAACCAAATAATCAAAAAACTAATGAAATAATTAAAGTAATTTCAATAAAAATTAATTAATAATGACAATTTTATAACAAATGTTTTATTTTAGAATTCTATAGTAAAATCGGTATTTTCTATTTATTTCAAATTTGGAAGTACTAAATTTTTATTAATATTCACTGAAAAAAATACATAACAATATTTTGATTTAAAAATCATAAAAAATATTTTTCAAGGATAATTTAATACGAAACTAGTAAATTTACCTATTTCATACTATTATAAGGGAAGTTTAACTTATTTTAATTACATTAATAAATAGAATATGAATTATATTCGTAAGACATTTTTAATTAAACTTTTTATCAATAATGTTAAAATTTTTGGATTGTATTTCGAAAAATAGTTTCTTTATTCACTATAAATTGAAAACTGTATAATAAAAATATAATTAAAAACTGCATTTAATTCAGAAATGATTTCAGAAAAATAATAGAAGAGATGGATTAAAAATAAATATGAAAAAATAAAATCATGCTTATTAGATTTGTAGAAAAAGAAGATATATGATTAGAGAGCCAATGCTTGGAACAAATGGATGAAATAAAATATCAAATAAATGAAAAAATATACCTATTGACCTATAACTAAAAACTAGAATCACAATTAAGATAACATGGGCAATATTTGAAAGAATTAATAATATAAAGAAAAGTAAAATACCATTGAGCATAAAACATAAAATATATAACCAATGTGTTTTGCCTGTTTGTATTTATGGATCAGAAATTTGAACACTAAATGCAAAAATCAAGAAAAACTTTTTATAAACCAGATAATAACTATGTTTAATAGGAGAAATAAATTTTAACAAGTCCATTATCTCTTTTTTTTCTTGTCACAGTTCTGCCTGTAGATGATAACAAAGGTTGATCTACATTTTTCAGAACTATTGGTCTACCTGTTACAGATTTTTTTAATATTAATGTCACTGAATTTTACATCTTTGTTAAAATATTTGAATTGTAGGACATGAGCTTTTGACCATTCTAATTTTATCCAATGTTGTAACTGTTACCTTTCTGTTAATGATAGAATTTTTTAATGGCTTTGTTAAGAAAAATTCTGATAAATCATTTGAACCACATGAAATGGTGCTTTCTTTTTACTAGATTTAATTATATCGTACCAATTATCAGGTATAATAAAATATGTGTGTCGTAAATGAAAAAGGAAACAAAGTGAGTTTAGCGCTTTGGTATTAAATGTATTTCTTTTTTTGGAAATTTTACTTTTTTATGACAGTATAACGGTAAACAGTTTACAGTTATTATCTAATATATACTGTTGCATTAAAAAAGTACTTAACTAAATTTATATAAACGTTTGAATTGCATTATTGCAACAATTTACTAATAAATATGGAGTTAATCACATTGGCTTCTAAAATAAATTATTTATTATTCCCTGACTAAAAAATTTTGTCATTTGGTAGTATTGGGCCTAAATATTAAGAAAATTTATTTTAAATATAAAAAATTAAGCATTAATCAAGTGCTTTGACATTAAAATTTAAAAAAATTAAAAAGTGAAATTAATCACTTTTTCCTGTGAATGATAACACAAATTATAATATGATTTAAATTTCTATGTATTTATTAAAAATATATTAAATTTTGAATTCAATAGAAAAAACTAATACATTGAACTATTATAGTTATATTTCATTTCAATAAGATGTATAAAAATTATATGTTACAAAATAATTATATTTCAAACAATTTATGTATAAAAAAAATTAAAGTGTCAATGTTAATTGCCTTAATTGAAGGTATAATACAAACTTTCATCAACGATGGAAATAATTCTCATTCTATTGTATTTATAATTTTCCGTTCTCGTCGAGACAGTGACGAAAAAAGGAAAAGTTTTCGAATAATAATTTTAATGAAAATTAGTGTTCAACACAAAGAGTTTTTCATTTGATTCGATATCAATTCATAATACAATGTAGAGGCGTGGCCAATATCAATACAAGCCAACGAACAGAAAAAGCACCAATTAGCACTTGGTCGTCTCGTTGTAAGGTAATAAAAAAGTGAGCGTACCACAGGAAAACTTTACTCACTTTTCAAGAAGAAAATGAAAATAAATTAACCGGGCGTAAACTGAAATATTAATGACGACGCTTTTTGACGTAAGACACGCTGAAGTTTGCGCTGATAAAATTACTCAATAAACAAAACTTCTAATATATCAGTACCTACTCAAGTCGTACATTTCGTTTTTCTAGAAACGGAATTACATTATGCATATTTCACTTTTTTGCATTTAATTAATTTTTCTTAATTGCATAGTTGAGTTAATAATAGTCGAAAATTGAATATTAACATTAATTAGTTCTTATTTTTATAGTATTTTATTGAAATAAATTATAAGTACTTTCCATCATATATTATAATTGTATTTTTTTAAATTTAAAAATAATAAAAATGTAACACACACACACATATATATATATATATTTATATATATATATATATATATATATATATATATATATATTAAATTTTCTTACATAAAATATTATTCTTTATCATTTTCTCATTTTTATCAATAATCAATTAATAATACAAGAAATTTGCAATTAACAATTATTATTATGGTTTTTCATAATTTTGTAATTTTTATTAGAAACTTATAAAAGGTTTTTTTGATTTAAATAATAAAATTACTGTTTTTTAGTAACTTTTTCTGATTAATACGAAACTTATGTCATCTTTATACTAGTAGATAAATTATTTTTAAAAACAGTACAAATTCTGAAATCCATTATTGTGTCTTGAACAAAAAGATTAATCAAATTTTATAGTACAAAAGAATATATTTATTTAATGCTTTCAATTTTTATTTTTAGTGCAAAATCTTTTCAAAAAAATTATATTTTATATTAATAAAATATTTATCTATTTAAGTAATAAGATACATATTTGTGTTATATATATAATATATATATATATATATATATATATATATATATATATATATATATATATATATATGCAACTACCTATATTTTGATTAAAAAACAAACACATGATTTTAAATTATATCTTTTTCTAAAATATGAAATTTATTTGTGAACATAAATTTTAAATTTTATTTAAAAATATTGTGTACATAAAACAAGAATAATTAATTTTAAATTTAATAATGAAAGTAAAAAATGAATTTACCTTAATAGAGAATTCAATTATTTCATGGAATATAATGTAACATCAAGCAGTAGATATTGATCCACAATAATATAAAATAATATTACTTTTTATTTTAAATATTACAATATATATATATATAATCATTTACTGAACAAAATAATTAAATAACATACACCGTTATATCGAAAAGACACTGTATAAAACTCTCATATAATACAAAAGATCGAACGACAAGATGATAATTTAAAGGATTCTCAGAACAAAGTGACGTCAATTCATATTCAGTAAATAAAAAAATAGAATTTTAATATCGCGCACATCTTTATAATATGAGAACTGAATATAAATTTGAAAAGTTTAGCAAGTGATTGATTCTAAAGATCCGGTCTGTGCACGCGTCCATATCGAAAACAAAAGATTTTCATTTCATGGAAAGCGACGAAGAAATATTGAAAAGGGGAAGAATGGACTGTCTTGCGTCGCTTCTTAGTTACTTTTCAAATTGTTCTTAAAATAATCACATATTATCGAAAATGGCACACGGAGCTACTTCTGTTTTGTAAAATGATGATCGCTTCGGATTCGCTTGTGTAGGATGAGTGATTGAAAATAATATTGTGATAGATTTGAAAAGGAACAGGCAGTTTTTTTATTGAAATTTAACAATCATTTCGGCACATATAAATTTAATAAATTCGTTCTTTTGAATTAACATAACTGAGAATTGATGTAATATTTGTTATCTTGTTGAAAAATTACAAATGTGAACTGAATTAGTTTCTTGAATTTTTCTAAATAATACATTCTTAGAATCTGCATGTTATTCTTTATAAAATAAAATAATAGTTTGACTCAAAAACAAGGGATGATGGTAGATAGTTTTGTATATCTTGAAAAGAATATACGTAAAAATAAAAATATTTTTACAATACGTACACAACGAATTGTTTACTTTATCATCGTTTTAGGGGAAAATAATTAAACTGCGATTCTTATGTTTATGCATTCGCTCTGAGCCGATGCCCGTATGTGTGCATGCACACTGTCGTCCTAAGTATACAAACAGAATACTACGTCGCAGGGTAAGCCTATATCACCAGCTCAAGACACAGTAATTAACGGACTAAGGACGCTCTAGTAGCTCTACTAGGGAGACCGTTCAGTAAACATTCGATGATCACGCGGCGACACTAGTCCAAGTTATATATTAAACTATACAAATCTTTACTATGTATTCATATTTAAAATATGATAATATAGAGAAATGAATACTATACAGAATTTAATTCATATAGTACGAAAATTTAATGAAAATTAAACTAAATTTATATATTTTACAATATTCACTTCCATCGTGCTTTTGGTGTATGTTTTCGAATATTAGAAATTATTAAAAAATACAAAAATCAAATTTATCACTCTACTATCCATTTTTATAAAAAAATCATTTCTGTAATTAAAATGTTAAGTAACCAAGAAAGTTCTATCGTTTTTGCAAGTATCATAATTCTAATGTAACATATGAATGACTCATTACACTAATCACTTTAACTGAGTAACAAAGTACTTTGTTAATTTGATCACTGTATCTCTATGTGTTAAATTTATTTAAAATATAATTTGAATTTTTCAAAATTGATATTCAAATTGTGTAATATGTGCATGTTTAAGAATTAAACTCAATTGTTCCGCTGCTGAAGTTGCAAGAAAAATTTGTACTGTATTTGGATAAAGACCAGTAATAATGACCTAGAGATGGTTTAAAAAATATGCTTTAAGAAATGAAGCCAAATAAACACATTATCTAATATAAATATCGACAAATTACAATAATTGAAACAAATTCAAATTTAACAAGTAAGCAGCTTTCTGAAGAATTCAAAGTAAATAACGAAACAAAATAGAATTATTTGCACAAAATAGGGAAAATGTGGAAATTAACTAAACAGGTACCACTCGATTTAACTCCTGATCAAATTTTGACTTGTGATAAAAGATGATTTTTTTTCTTTCAACTATAAATGTAATTACTATTTATTATCATCAAATAATCCTTTGCCATGAACATCTAAAGTAAAATTGATTCCAAGAAAATTTCAATTACACTATATGTCAGATGTGACAATTTATTTATCTTTTTGTAAACATTATATATTTTTGAATAACTGATTTGTTCAAAAACTTTATTTTCACAGAATATTGATTTACAGTTTTTTTCAATAAAATTTAGAACGTTTCAAATGAAATATTATTTCATGAATGTTTTTCAATATTTTCAGTCTATTTCTAATTAACAAAAAGTGAACAGTAAGTAAATATATAACACATTAATAAAAATTCCTAGAGTAATTTTTTATGAAAATATCCATACAGTTTAATAGTAAACTATGTTGTTATTACAAAAAATTCTCTACATAAAATTGCATTAAACTGAATCTATAAGTTATTTAAAACAATATTTTCTTATTTTTTATAATATTAAAAAATATTTAATTTTACATATAGATTTTATTAAGAAAATATTTTTGAATTATATTTCCTTTTTTTAATTTTATCTATTTATATAAATATTTTAATAATGTTTTTTATAAAAGATCCTTATATCATGTTTTTTGTACTTTAGCTCTCAAGTTCATGACACTCATGTGATTATTTTTAAGTTATAACTGAAAATCATTCGAATATTAAAAATAGTCATATAGAAGCACAACAAAATAATGATTCAAAAATCTTAAATACGGGATTTAAACATGAAGAAAATAAATAATTTAAAAATTATAACAGTTTGAATTATTAAAAATAAACTTTATTCAACTGAATTCAATTGAAATAATTACTTTAATGAAAAAACATAAAAATTATATACACAATTCATAACATACTGAAAATATGGAAAATATAAGTGGAGTATAAGTACTTCGTTAAACTCAATTTTACATATATAACAGTATAAGTAAATATGATAAAATGTAAAAAAATTGTAAATATTTCAAGGAAAAGTAAACAATAAATGTTTATATATATATATATATATATATATATATATATATATATATATATATATATAATATAAGGAGTTTATTAGTCTCGTACTTTTTTTAAAAATATATAAACTGAAAAATAACCATTATTATTAAAAATTACCAATCTTGAGAAATAACAAGCAACATTATTTTAAAAAACATGAAAATCTTAAAGTATATACCTTTTGTTCAACAACAACGAGTTTCTTAAAAAATATTTGAAGAGAATCAATAAAACTATAATAAACTATACATTTTATAACAATAGAATAAAATTAATTAACAAGCTATAGATAATAATAGCCACTAAAATGAATGAAAATCGGTTTTTCCGATAATGTTTCATAGAACAATAAGAAAATACATTGATCTTATCCATAACATATAGAACAGAAATATGTTCAATAACCCATACAACGATAATAAAGCACACAATAAAAATAATTGAACGCTGTAATAATATCCCATTAAAGTGTATGGTACATTCTTTCGTTCATATTGTCGTAATATAATCGATGTATATTATAAAATACTAATTTTGGAACATTTATGTCTTTAAATAAATTATTAGGGGAGAAATAATTATATTTTAGATGACTGTTATAAATATTAATTATAGATACATAATAAAATTGATTAATTCCTAAAAAATAAAAGGAATGAGAAGGAACAACGAAATATTTGATTTGTTAGAAATATATTTGATTATTTTTATTTGTAGTTTTAAATTGATAACAATCATTGATTTACAAGGAATAATAGAAAAAGTAAATTCAAACAATCGGTAGTCGAACGGTTTATCGAATAATATTGTTATTACAGACTTCTAACATTTTTTGATCGAATTATTTATTAAAAAAATGGTGATAAGTAACCCAATAAATAATAATAGCAAGATAACGTTTGAAAAAATATTCGTCTTATTGGTAAATTTCAGGAGAAAATTATGACATAACAAACAAATTATTCACAATAAGATTAAGTTTAGAAAATCGTACTACTTTCATGTCACTGATTTTCCGTGTCGAATGAGTATCTGTATTTATGTGTGTGTGAGTGTGTGCTGTGGCCGTTAAACGAATGACGTCTGAACGAAGTTGACGCCATATCCACGATTACCATCTCTGAAATATCACCTATAAGATTGACGGAAAACTTCGCAAAGAACTTTTCTTTCCCTACATCTTTGTTCTCGATCTTATTTGTCTTTGTATGGATGATGCTCGATCGCATAAAAGCTGGCATATAGATAAAGGGACTGTCTCCCAAAGAGTTAAATATCTCATGAAAGAAACTTTTTCTTTAATCGACAATGGTTTCAAAGAGTACCAACCATCACGAATTTTGCTCATAAATACTTGAGACATTTTGCAAAAAGAGGCAGAAAACATAAATTTGCATATTTTGTACGATCGGATAGTAAACAAATTTTACAGTCCAAGTAAATATACTTTATTTTTAATGCTTTTGGTAGTAATATTTATTGATTTATCAAAATTTAGTTAAAAAATTCTATAAATATGATTTTATAACAAGATTTTATATTTTTACTTCATTTAAAACATTGTTTTTTTAAAAAAAATAAATAATTTAAAGATCTATATAATCTTTCAAAATCAATATTAATTTATTAACAAAAAATGTTTTAAACATTTTTAAATGAATATATTTTAAAAGAAAATAACAATATTTATTTATTTGTATCTTTTTAAAAAATAAGTGCTCTTAGTTAAAACACACACAAATCTTTTTCAAAAATTACAAAAATAATTTAATACATTATTTTTTCTCGCTAGATTTTTATCTATATTTTTTAAAAATATCACAAAAATTATATATTTTTTATGGTTAATATTATTGTCATCAAAAATATGTAATTCTAATTATAAAATGTTATTATTTGGAACTTTGATATAATAATCAATGATATAAATATTTTTTTCTTTTTAGTTAAACATAAAATAAATAATTTATATATATATATATATATATATATATATATATATATATATATATATATACACTCACATAGACGTCTGTAATAAATTGTTTGCTAGTATCATTTTTATATTCTTTGCAATTTTCAGACTGACGAGATGAAAGAAATAAATAAAGAAAAAGTATTAATGAACTTTATGTAGGATACCTTTTTATTGTTATTCGCTTGACCAGCGATTATAGTACATGGTTTGTCAATCGACTATTTCCTGGCAAAAAGAATAGCACAAAAGGGGAAAATATCAGATACAGTAGATTAAATTGACTACGAAAAAAAAGAGATAAAGAAACACGTCTATTCACTATAAAACACTACATTTCCATCAAAATGAAAACATTCATATATTTGTCGAAGATTTAGTTTACACGATAAAGAATTAATATTATTTATTTAATTTATTTTCCTGAAATATTATTTTGATTCATATTTTAATTCATTGCACATATATAAATATATATATATATATATATATATATATATATATATATATATATATATATTTATATACTAGTGATATAGATGTGCATAAAGTTTCTTATAAAATTAATTATGTTTTACCTTAGTGCAAAAATATATTAGATTAAAATTTCAAACGGATAAATAAAACTGATGTTAGTTATGAATACTGTTAATTTTTGTTCGTTAGATGAAAATACTAAATTGATAATGAAATTGGATTTATGCATGCAAATACAAATATACGTAACAATATTAAATAACAATATACAAAAGCAATGCAATGGAAAATCCATTTAGTGAAATCTATTTAATATTACCTTCACTAATTCTATGCTAGTTGCTTCTGTCTTCTCGTCTCTAAGTGATTGCATTACGAGCAGTATATATGTATATGTGGACAGGAGCTACACTAGGCAAGAGCTACACATCGAGGGAAACCTATTTTCTATGAACTGTTGTTGGTTGGTCTCACGGAATACGGACTCGGTGGTCCAGTCTGAATGTAGAACCCGTGTCACCGGCTAGCAACATTCGTGTAAAGCAATTAGTGCTTCTGCTAATGTCTTGTACATCCCCCTGCCACCACAAGCCCTTCTCACCCGCCATCTTCTTCCTTGACACCGTTGTCCTCAGCTCACCGCTACTCCCATTTCCCTTACTTTACTTTTCGGACTCGCTGATGTGTGTACCGTAAGCGGTTAATGATGTTACTGTGAAGCAGACAACACACTACCTACTTGTCACGGAGGTGGTATGTCAAGTTGGGGTGAGTGAATTTTGTCACTGTATTCTGTAACTATGCGGCTTTACCCACCACCACCCGGTGTGTATGCCACCACTAATGTGTAACTGATGTAGGTAACTATATATTTTTCGTGAAAGAAAACTTTAGGGACGCGTGCTTCTGTCAGAAAATGTTACGTTACATTCATTTATAAGTCATAACTCTATTTGCGATATCATGAGATTTTTGAACTAAGTTCGATGAAATAAAATACTGTCTTTTTATTCATTTCCTATTTACATACTAATGGAATATTGTTTTCGAATTAAAAGTAGAATAAAAATAACAAAATTTGTAAAATAATTTTTATTTGAATTTAAGAAAAATAAATCTTACTTAAACTAACTTAAAACACAATTAAGTAATATAAAAAGTATCAAGAACTCAAAAAAAAAAACTTCAAATATTAATCAAGTTTAATGAGTGGAATAAATATTAACAAACTATTTTTTCAAATACATTTTTTTTGTAAAAAGTTCAAATTTTACAAGATATATAATATTATTTACGAATTATTAACATACATATTAATAAATAAAATTAAAAATATTCATTTTAAAATAACTATCAATTGAAAAAAATATCGATCTGTTTATTTACTAAGAGATTAATTGATATTTTTTGTATTTAATTTATTGAAGATGAATGCACCTTTTATAACCGTAAATTAAAATTACGAACAACATTCATTGAAATTCGTTCGTTAATACCAATGTTTATTATTTCATTTCTCTTTTTATGTTATAAAATGGAAAAAGAAATATAAAATCTAGAGACTTTTAATATTTTGTATTGCAACCAAAGTTGTATACGAGATACCGTTTACTTAATATGATATAGCAGTCCGAGTCAACGTCAGCAGTAGAGATTTTAAGCGGTAATCTAATGCAGTTATCTCTTCAAAGGCAATGTCGAACCCAGCAGTCAAGTTTACCCCCGCCAAAGGTTAGTACCGTCACATTCAACGTTTAATTAATTACAACGTTTTCTTTTGTACATAATTAGCGATGTTAACTTTGCTCTTCGTCGACATCTCATCAGAGGGACATATTCGTAACGTTGTCCACTTGATATCAAAATTTGTATCTATCAGTCCACGATATAGTCCTTACATATTGAAGAAGGGGTTACTCGGACATACTTAATGGACACAGCCCGAAGTTATGTTATACCTTTCACATTTAACGCGACTGTGGGTTAAGTAGCTTCAGATGATCTAATTAAAACATTAAATAACGGTCGATGCATTTACAAGTGTAGCTCTTAAAAAGGGAACTAATATCACTTCGACGAATATACGAACTTAATATATTTTATACATTTATAAGATTAATTTAATTAGTTAAAATGAAATCGAATATATATGTATTTAGACTTTATAGAAGCTTTTATTGAATTTAAAATTTATTAAATTAATATATATGTGAATATAGATTTTTTTTATTTAATAATTTTTCAGATCACTATTCTAAAAACTTAACACAAATTATATTTTTTTAAAAAAATTATCCCTTACAACTGCAATATGTTTTTTTTAATTGTAATTATTATTTAAAGAAATTATTTACATATAAAAAAATAATAAAATTCTTTATGTTGCTGTTTCAAAATAATTTGATATTAAAATTATTATCATAAAGAAAGTACAAAAATAACATTTCAATTTCTATAATCCATAAATCGAAATTTATAATTCAAAAAAAACATTAGCTTAACTGTTTTATATTAAAGAATGAATACGATTATAGTCGAATAAAAAATATTTATTACTTAAAAAGTACACCTACGTTATCATATGTTTTATTTATAAACGAAAACACTAAATAACATTTTTTTATATCTGGTCATCGAAAACAAAAATAAATTCTCATATTTGGATCGCATAAAAATCAACTTTATTGGCTCATATGACACAGTCCTCGAAATATCAATATTTCAATAAACGTAGACCGAGTTAGGATATAAAATATTTCAAGTAAAACCGCACATGTCAT
The DNA here is from genome assembly GCA_029203775.1 of Neoneuromus ignobilis. Lineage (NCBI taxonomy): Eukaryota > Metazoa > Arthropoda > Insecta > Megaloptera > Corydalidae > Neoneuromus > Neoneuromus ignobilis. Next base: position 13,516,321 of record CP092090.1, read on the forward strand.
CCAAAGAGCTGGACACTAAAATTATACCATATCGGAAAACAAAAGTTTTTGCGTGCCAAAGTTCTTACATTTCATGGAGTTCCGCGAAATCTTGCTGTTATTGTTCATAAATGGTTTGTGTATGTTTCACTCAGAGGCGGCGCGAAACACAAAAGTGAACTTTAGTTGACATATATACAATATGTTTGGATTTCTAATGGTACGAACACTTTTTTTTATTAACCAAATGTTGCTTTATTTCTCAGAAATTATAATCAAGAATATTTTTTTTTCTTTACTAGATTTTAATTTCCTTTAGTTAACAGTTCTTTAAAAGCATACAAATACACATTCGTAAAAAATTATTTACAATTCAATTCAATGATTATTTCAAAATACTTGTCATAAAAGTTTTATATTATTATTAATAACCATAATAACATTTTAAATCTTAAATTTCATTTATAACTGATGTTCTAGCTTGGGAGTTATTTCAAATAAGAAAAAAATCTCTTACTTTAGCATACTTTTCCTTTTGGAAAATTATTTTAATCAACTTGATTAATTTAATTTTAATATTATTTTCTCCTTTAAAAATACTATATAATCCTAACATTTTTTTTTAAAAAAATATCCTCTTTTCACTTTTACGTTAACAAAATTCAATAGATTTTCATTTCTTCTATAGAGACACTGTTATTGATTATATAGCACTTCATTCATTTATCCAAATTTTTTATCTTTTTTAATTTTTAATTAAAATTTTCATATATTTATTAACAATTTAGTAAAGACTTTTTTGAAAAGAGTTTTTAACATTTTTCATCAAAATCATAGCTGTTATTCATGTATTTCAAATTTATCTTTTGTTGAAAAATTGTCTGTATTTATTTATTTTTTTAAGACAGTACATATTTTCTTTTATTAATTTATATTTCCAAAGCACATAAGAAAATATTGTTTTTTGCATTCCTTGTTTGTATATTCTTGAGTACTTAACAATATATTGCTAGTATATTAATATATTTTTATTCCTTTTAATTTAATTAATCATTTTTTAAATATGGAAAATGAAATAATTAGTGATTTTTCATTTGAATTGATAAAATAAAAATAAGAAAATTAAAGTGAAATAAAATATTTTTAACACAAATTAATGTTCATTTTTAAAAAGAAATAAAATTAAGTTGAAATTTTGCAAATTTATTTTACATATTTAATCATGACACCAATTTACATTAAAATACACTTGGTTTCTTAATACAGTAAGCAGATAAATTGTAATATTATCATTTTATGCATCATGGCAATGTAGATTTAATACATCCATATGAGATACAAAAAATAAATTAAGATAGAAATGAATATTAGGATATATTGAATTCGTTTTGTGATGAACTTCAGCAAAACAAAATTTATATACAATGAATTTTCGGATCAAATGAAAATTGAATTGCAAGGAGTAGAAATATAAGTTAAAAATTATATGTTTCTAAGACAATTTATGAACACAAAAGGAATATTTATAAATAAGATGAACAGAAGAATAAAAATGTATTAATTTAGATGCAATTCTTATATTATGAAGTTAAATATTTCTCTATGTTTAAAAATGACGTTTTAACCAATGTATCCTACCTGTTCTTACTTACGATAATTTAGGTAGTATGGTAATTTAGTGACTCCAGATAACATGAGGTCACATAGAAAAAACATTTTAGAAATAAGAAGTAGAGACATAACGAAAAATAAATGAATTTGAGAAAGACAAAATTACGGACGTTGTAATAAAAGTGAAAAGTTTAAAATGGAAATGGACCAGTTATATAGTAAGTAGAAAAAACTATCAACGTACAAGAGAAATTGATTGTGAACTTAGATACATAAAATAGCTCAAGAAGAATTCATAGATAAATGAGAAAACATAAGAAAATTCATCGACGAAGGCATTTGATCTCTCGAGTCAGATTGTTTTAAAAACAATGTTTATTAATCAGTGAATATAAAGAGGCTAATGATGATTAAGATATACACTAAGTAATGTTTTACATATACTTAGAATTTATTTATAGTATTTACTAACTAATCTTTTATTTAATTCTCTAATTCCTATTGCAATATTTGCATATTGTACTCCATACGTGATAATACTCTTATCATTAATAAAAAGATTTTTATTAAAACTTTAAATAAAAATATATTATTAAATTTAATAGTTAAGTAAATATTATATATATAATGTGAATATAAATAAAAATAATATATATTTTATAATAAAAAATCCTAATATTTAAATAATGATAAAAAAATAATTAAAAAATCTCAACAATTATCTAAATGGTGATTTCAACGAAAAAAAGTGACACTTTTAATATAAATTCTATGTTAAGATTGTGAACTTAGCTTTTCAAATAATTTAATAAAAATATAATTAAATTTTGTTCCTTTTAAATAAAACAATAATGAGAGAATTTTATTTTTATATTTTCCAGGCAATATTTATAGTCACATTTTCTATACTAAAATTTAAAAAAAAAAAATTCAATACTTCAAATATAAATTTCTATTTTGTTTATATTTATAAATTACTAAATATATATTATAATCATGTTTATCAACTCTAAAGAAACTTTTATACTAAAATTAATAAATATTTTCATTAATTAAAAAACTTGATATCTCGAACAATATTTTAAATTATGAATAGAGGTTTTTATATGTTTCAGAATAATGTATAGTATATTCTTATAATAAAATATTTTCATTAAAATGTTGCTAGAAATATATATTTATTTATATTTTTTCAAAAGTTTTTTAATTTATTTTTAATGAAAAACATTTATCAATAATTTAAATATATCAATAACATAACAAATTTAATAATATTTTGTAGTTGTATTTTCACTTCATTATTTAAAAAATATGCTTTAAAAAATAACAACATAAAATCTGTACATTTTTTTGATTAAATTATATATATAATGTTATAAAAATTAATCATTAGCTTAGCACATAAACATTCAAATTATTTTTCACCAATAAATCGAATTTTAACACGAAACTCTTTATCTAAATCTGTATTGTGCATTTCATTTTATTTTTATTTACCTAAACTGAAACTGTTTTACTGATAAAGAATAGTGAAATAGTAAATGATCGATCTAGTTGTGACGCCATTGTAGTCAGAAATGTTACCAAATTTAAGAGTTTGCTCTTTCTTAGTTCTGCCAAGAGTGCACAGATAAGATATCAAGATATGATGACAAAAACATGTTCATAGTGATGGTCAAGCTTACTGTTCAAATAAAATGTTTTACTGTTGTTTGAGATAGGATTGTTCACCGATGTTTGACTACGATTTTGAACTTATTTTGCTTTCAAGTAAAATCAATACAGGAATATTTAATATATACATACATACATACATACATATATATATATATATATATATAGAGAGAGAGAGAGAGAGAGAGAGAGATTTAGTGAATAGCATGTATTGCAAAAATTAATATTTAAAATACAAAATGTCTTAATCAATCATTAAATTAATACTATTTGATTACATTTTATTACAAATATATATATATATATATATAAAAAATTTTAGGGCTAATAATTTTGAACAAACTTTATATACAGTCAAATACCACATTGCATCTTGTTTTTCTTAGAAAACAAAAATGTGTTGTTATATGAATACTGCAAAAGGTAAATCTAATAAGAATATATAAATCCATGATTATTTCTTTCTCCAACGAAAATATTCTGAATTAATAAACGATTATCAACATAATTCGTACTAAGAGCAAGATAAATTTGATTAACAGACGTCCTAGACCGTTGTTGAAAACATATTACAATGGTAGAATTCCGATGTTCATCAACAAAGACAGCTTTGCTATCTCGAAAAGGCAACTACTACTGATAGAAGCTAATGTTATAGCTACTCTATATTTAGTAGGTTAACATTAGGGGAGAAAGTTTTCCCTTCCATCAGAAAACTTTTCACAAACAACATGCTACGCACGCATGGTCAGCTCAGTGCAATATTTTTTATATATCGCTTTTACAAAAATCACAGTAACTAGACTGGTTATGGCGAAGATGGTATCAAAATAAAGAACGATAATTTTAAATCCATTTCAAATGAGGGAACGTTAAAAGTATACAGTTTATCTAAATTGTTATATTTATAAAATATGTGCAATTTTACACATGATGTAAATATAATCAAGTGTTTTCCAGAATTGTAAGTTGGAAATTACTACATTTGGCATCTTTTCACTATTTTTTTTTAATTTTTTATACAAATGAATCTTTCAACAAGACAATTTTTTTAAAAAATATGTAACGATTAAATATTACCAGAAATGTCAATAAATAGATAAATTGAATTGAACACATCATTTTGTAATATTGAAATGATTGATTCATTTGTATAAGTAAATTAGCCACAACGATAAATGAATTGTTTTTTTTAAAAAAAATATCTTTTATAAAAGTTAATTTTAAATAACGTTATTGATTAAAATAAACAAATTAGTAATTCTGAATATTAGATCCATTTTTAATTTAGACCTTTTTTTAAATTACCATAATTATTTGTTGTTTTGGAACTGTGGCTGATTCACTTTACACAAATGAATTTTAACCACAACACCACAATAATTTAAAGTGTTCAATAATCACTTATTGCTCACTTATTATTTATAATTATATAGGCTGATGCATTTTGATAGCGACGCCATCATCGTCAGAGCCTTTCTGTTAAAATCTAGACTAACTTTTTTATATATACCTATACTAATTTGTATTTTGTGTCCTTATTCAATCCATCTACAACTTGGGAGTTGTATCTTTATTTTTGTCATCAGGTCTGCAATCCATACCATAATTATACCAAATATATTGAAGATGGTATTAAATGAAAGGATAAAAAATTGAAATCAAGAAATATTCAATGAAACTTTTGATTCTAAAATTGAAAAAATGTGGTATATAATTTCTAAAAAAATGTTTTAAAATTTCACTTATAACAAAAGTAAGACAAGAAACTAGTCATATTTTTAAACTAAATTTATTAAATTATAAGTCAAAAAAATATTTTCATAAAAAAGTTTCTTAAGTTGTATATTCATTTGTTTTCTTTGTAATTTTTTTCTGTATATTTTAATAATTAATATTAATCAATAAATTAAATATATCAATAAGATAAAAAAATTAATAATATTTTGTAGTTGAATTTCTAGTTCGTTATTTAATCAACAAGCTTTGAAAATACTAATATGAAATCTGTATATTTTTTTGATGAAGCTTAATATGTTCGTATATATTATATTATTACAAAAAAATAATCATTAGCCTTATATGCAAAAACTGAAACGATTTTTCATGATATTTTAAGGATTAAGCAATAAAATATTTCGTACTGAAACATTTTTAAAACATTAATTTTTCACTTAGTTATAACATTTTTCCGATTTTTTTGTTAATAAATTTTAATGAGTAAAAAAATATTTTAAAGAAAACTAGTAAATAACTTTCCTAATTTACTAATTGATTTTTTACAATATAGATAAATAATAGAAATAATATTAAATCAATTTTATTTTTAATAAACGAATAAAACGAATAACTGAAAAAAATTAAAAATATATAAAACACTTTATTCCAAATATAAAATTTTTAAAAAGTACCATTATTTTTAAGATAAAATTCAAATATTGTAAATTGACAATAATTATCAAATGTTTTAAATGCTTCTTCAACTTATTCAAAACTTTGACTTATAAGTTCAAATTTAAACTTATATCCTGTTGTCTGAAGACTTTATTTAACTAAAACTTTCATTTACAAGTGATAGTATTTCAAATTATAATTTAACACCTAAATGAAATTATTTTTGAAAAGAAAAGATGCTTTAATTAGTTAATTCTTAAATCAAATTTAAAAACTATTTGTAAAGAATTTATTTTTTTATGAATATATATATATATATATATATATATATATGTATATATTGATGTTACTGAAAAATATTATTTTTTTAAAAAAATGTATTTTGACAGATATTTGTATTTTTTTATTTTTATCATTTTAAATTATTTCATATGTATATGTTCATGTATGTTTGTTTGCATATAAATTTATATATTTGAATACAAATAAATACATGTGTACATATTTTTATATGTAAATATGTACAACTGTATGTAGCAATTGAAGTAAGGTATTCAAAAAGATGGATCAATAAATATTCAAGAACCGTTTAGTATTGTATATTTTTCATGCATGACAAGTTGTCTCGTACAGGTCCCTAATCCAGGTCATTTCACCTGGTGAGGTAACGTAGATACATACATGACGAGAGCTTTTTGTAACGGCTTATAACGGCGACGTCAGCAACGACGGCGTTGGCCGGTGGGCCGCGTGCGTCGGCCGTACGTTACAGACCCGCCCTGCCGCGCGACCTGGCCGGGACTCGATCGCGCGCCATTGGCGTCCGTCGTACCGCCTACCCAACGGCGGCGATTCGCCGGCCGGGGGTGGTAACAACGATCCAAAGCTGCCGCCTCCCATTGTCACTTTGCTATACTTTCAACGTTTTTACTTTGCTATCATAGGTAGACAGCAACGAAGCGAACGTACGTGTGTCTACCACATGTGCATGTTTTCAAATATTTTTACGTGAGACTATTCATTTGGATCAGCAGGAATTTTTGCTTAGTCCTGCAGAGCTTTATCATTTTTTTTTTAATATTCGTGGACAGTATTTACATTTTCGATATAAGGTACTAAAAAAATTGAACGAGTATTCATATTTTCAACAAAATTAATAAAAAAAAATTGGAATCCTCAAATATCATAAAATAATTATAGGATCATCCAAATATGACGCCTAGATTTGGGTTTCATTAAAAAGAAATTATACACATGTTTCTCTATGTTTCTTTCAAATAAAACATAACTCTAGGCTTCACATTTGGAGAAACATAAATACACACACACTTATATATCTATATGTAACAACTTTTCTGTCATTCTAAGTCATTAAGCCAATAATGATCAATACATAGACTTGAATTTTAGCATTAAGTCATTTAAAACTAATAATTGCAAACAACATAAAACTCCTACAACTAACGTAAAATATTTCCAGATCAATAAAAGAATTTCAAGAATTTTTTATTTTCTTATCCCACATATTCATTTATATATATATATATATATATATATATATATATATATATATATATATATACATACAAGTATACAAGCTAACAATACTAAAGGAATATTACTGTATGTCACAAAATATTTGGTTTACATGTGAACATTTGTCAAATAAATATATTTATCGATTATTTTTAAAATTCATTAAATTGAAATTTGTAAACAAACAGTACATTTTTTATCCTAATTATGTTTTTCTCTTATAATTAATTTCTATTTTCATTTTTACAAAACTTTTTACATTAAATGTTAAATTTTTTAACAAAATAATATATAGAAAAAATAATACTTTAAATATTTGAGGTATATAGGTGGTCATACAAATGTGATCCCTAGATTTGTGTTTTATTAAAAGGAAACATGTATAAAGGGTGGTATGTAGAGAAACTTGTGTATAGTTTCTTGTTTTTTTTTTTAATAAAACACAAATCTAAGAGTTACATTTGGATGAATTTATATTATTCCAGAATAATTTTAATACATTTAAATATTTTTTTAGTACATTTTTTATCCTAATTATGTTTTTCTCTTATAATTAATTTCTATTTGCATTTTAAAAAGTCTATGTAAATATTTACGTACCAATTTTTTAAAAAAATAAATAAATGACGTCTATAAAACGAGTATAGTTGAAGTTCAATTTTTAAAATATTAAATTTCTTGCTGGTTTTTTAAAACAAATAAAATAGTATATAGTTAAATAAGTATAAAGATAAATAATTATTCATTATACGAATAATATAGAAATTTTATACGAATTCGAAAATTGAAAAATGATAATTAAAAGAAAATTATATTAAAATTAAGATTTCAGTAAACAGTTATAAAAAAAATATTTAAATGTAATAAAATTATTCTAGAAGAATATAAATTCATCCAAATGTGATTTTTACATTTGTGTTTTAATAATGAAAAAAATACCAACAAGAAACTATACACATGTTTCCTTTTAATAAAAGACAAATCTAGGGATCACATTTGTATGACCCACTATGTACCTCAAACGTTTGAAGTGTTATTGTTTCTATATATTATTTTGTTAAAAAATTTAACATTTAATGTAAAAAGTTTCGTAAAAATATTTATATTATTCATTTCATATAATTTTAATGTCGAATTATTTATATTTTCGCATACTATAAAAACTCTCTAAATTTTAATCATTAAAATTGTTTTTTAAAACGAAAACAAACAATTTAAAACATATTTATTAGAAATTTCTAGGTTCAAAAATAAACGTTATTTAATCTAATTTGAAATATCAAAATGTTTTAATACAAAAAATATCTTTCAAAATGATATAAAATACAATAATATTCCTATTTATTTTGAAACTGGACAATTCACTTTCACACAAATGATTTATGACCCCCAAAACCACAAGATACTTTTTTGGTTAACAAATTTTATACCATTTTCCATTTCCCCCAATTATATTTTCTGTTAATTTCTTTGAATTCAAAACTGAAATACAAATCTTCTCATAATATTTTAATCTTTGTAATGTTTTTGATACACAAATTTAATAACATTTTTTATTATACCAATTTATAATTTCCCAAATATCTTATAGTGCTAGAAGTGATAAATCATTTGTGTAAAAATATTTTTTTAATACTTAAACATATTTTTTAATTTAAATAGTATATAGCTCAATTTTAGTTATTTTAATAGACAATTAGTAATTTTATATTAAATAATTATTTAATACTACATTATAAATAAATTTTCAAAGTGATAGAAAAGCTCAATAACTAAAAATATTATTATATAGTGATTAAGACAGACAAATTTAGAGATTTTATCTGTCTATATATAAACCAGTTTTGAATATTTTTGAATTACATAATATGAAATTTATGAAACATTTAATGACCATTAGTATATTTTTACCACCTGTAAGAATAAAATAATTTAAGTCCTAACAGAAATAATAAACGTGATCTGAATTTTGTAACATTTTTTTATATAATTGCAAATTTCAATATTTAATTAAATGGAAATAAACGTTTAAGTGAAAAATTCATATTGATAAGTAAGTTTCTCACAGAAGATTCATAATTCCTAGGTTAAAAAATTATATACTACATTGTGAAATATAAATATATTTATATTTCACAATGTATAATTGTAATTTAATAACTTAATGCTTACAATTTTTTATATTTAAGATTATTTTCAATTATCGATAACTTCAGTACGAACCTTCATACAATTATGATTTATGTATGAATTAGTAGATATTTTTTGTATACCATAAGAATGTACAGTAATCAGAAATTAAAAATTTCACTTACCAATAACGGAGTAATTAATATACTTAAAAATGAAACATACCTGCAAAGAAAATAATAGCTTTAGTTTAAAATGATTTTAGTATAAATAATAGAATAATTAAATGTTTGTATTTTGTAGACTATTAATTACTTTCTGAGATTATTATATATATATATATATATATATATATATATGTATGTATGTATGTATGTATGTATATATGAATAAAAAAAAATTATTCCTATAATTTTCCTTTTCTGACGTCAATCAGTATATAACGATTTCAATATAAAATTCTGACACATAATTGTAAGTAAAATACTAAGAAACCCAAATACAACAAAGTATAATTAAATAAAATCGTTACATTAAAAATGTAAACTCTGCATAAAATATTGCCTGAACAATTACATATTAACGGCGTACATAGCCTTGAATATGGTATGAAATAAGTTTTCAAGACTTAACAGACTTTGGGGAAACAGAGTACTCAAGTTTGAATCCTGACCTAGACGACTCCGGTGACGTCACGATGAAGTAAGTTTGTTTAGTAACTTACTTCCCGCAAGTAGTATATACTTCAAAACTACGGATGAATGGTCAAAGTTACCAAACGACATTCAACACTGCACTTTAAGAAATTTTGTTTAAGAATGTTTTTTCTTGGAGAAATTTTTCTTCTACTTTGTTTTAAAGTTGCGATCAGGTGATGTAAACAAAATACTTTTGTTTCCAATATTGATTTCTATACAACGAGTTCATAAATTCATGTACTTTTTCAAGTTTATCAACATGCTCTTAGTCATAAAAGAACTATCTGTTTAGAAACTACTTTAATTATTTACTAATCACATTTTGTCATGTATAAAATTAATCACATATATTAGAAAGAGAAATAACTAAAAGGGGAAACAATTCTAATAAGAAAATAGGAAATTCTTCAATAAAATCAAAATTAACTTTTTAAATAAATAAATATTTCAGTGCTATGAAATTTTACTTCTACCAATTTTGATTAAAATTCAAAATTATAGTTTGGAAATCTAGCTGAAATTATTTTTTGTGATTATCTGAACAAATCACATTTTTAATTAAAAGTATTAATATTTTTTGATTGCCCACATTTAATTTAATAACAATTATTTCCTTTAGGATGGAGAACTATGCTCTGAATAAAATATATTGCTAATAAAATAGTTCAAAATAAAGCAATTAAGCATATTTAAACTCAAGTTGTTGCTTTCTGTGAATTGGTATCTGAATGAGACTATAAATCACTTTCTGTTGTATTATCAATAAGAAAAACAAGTAATCATTAAACACTTTAATTATAAAGTTTGATATTTGTAGTAATTAATTGTATTTAAAATTATTTAAACTAATAAATAAAAAATATTATCTTCTTATTTTGACACAATGAAAATAATTTTTTATAAATACAATACTATTATTTTTAAAAAAAATATTAATAATTAAACATTTTCAGTATATGATATAAGATATTAAGATTTTTCACTTTTTTAATTAAAATTTATATTTTTGAAATGTTATTTAATTTATTATAAATACAAAATAATTATGTTCTATTCAATTAATGTTTATTTTAATAAAAAAAAGGATTTCAAGAAATCATGATTTCAAAATATTAATTAAATCAGGTAGTCCGACGTGAAGCATTTTTGTACCCCATGAGTTTTATAAATTATATTAATTTTATTTTAAATTCTCATATTTAAAGAAAAATTGATACAAAAATATTCTAAATCGGATCCTGTGAAAATCGAGCGTCAAAGGTTAAAAAAATGAATATAAATTTGAAATATATATTTACTTTAATATTTATTCAATATTATGAATTAAAAAACATTTATATAATAAAAATATCTATCTGATTATAAAATTGATATTAAAATATAAAAAATATGATTTATTCTACGCAATAATTTAATATTATATATATATATATATATATATATATATATATATATATATATATATATATATATATATATATATATATATATATATATTTAATTATACACACATAAAAAGGCAAAGGATTGCTGGAAGAAGAAAATTGTGGAACAAGCCTCAGTACAACTGTAGATAGAAAAAAGCTTATGATGATGAAATGTGCATAAATATCGATAAAAATTAATATTTTGGATATTCCTAAAATTTTAAATTAATAATTAATTTTAAAAAATTAAAATTATTAACTTTGATTATTTACATTTTAAGAAATCATATGAAGGACTGTTTATTATTCATAATAAAAATGTATGTCCTAAAATTTTATATTTAACTATTTAAGAGTCATATATATATATATATATATATATATATATATATATATATTGACTGGGTAGTACAGTGGTTAGCATCACCGCGTGTAATAACATTCTTAAATATCAGGACTGTACATTATTTTTTGATCAATAATTGTCATATATATATATATATATATATATATATATATATATATATAAACTGTTTTATTAAAAAGTGAAAAGCCTTATTTATTTCGATAATGATTTCTTTTATGTTCACACTATACACTAACCAAATAAATGCCATTTGGAAAAGTTGAAATTATATTTGAAGACAGCGAAATATGCACGGTAAAACAGCAAACGGTGCATGATGGTGTCGGAAAGTTTGAATGCGTCTGCGAAATGAAGGAAATAGTTTGAAGTATGTGTTAAATGTGGCGGAAAATAATGACGGATCGATGTTGTCTGCCTAGCCCATAAGAGCTATGAAGTTCTGGTGGCGGAACCCCCGACTCAAGCCGTGTCGTATTATTAAGAGCTAATAGAGGTGAAAATGTTCTTCAATAGCAGTCATTTATTAATTTGATCAATACGTAGACGGAGTGTTTTTGGCGCCAATATACATCCATGGATAATTTTAACTAACATGCACATTTTAAATTTTGTACGATTATGAAAATATTTATCAAAACATTACGTTAAGCACATGTACGAAATTGGAGATTGTTCATTAGAAATCATATGCGAAACTTTATATTACTGAATTGAACACAAATTGATATTTTGAAAAAATGTTTTATTTAAAAACTTCATATAATTAATCTAGAATATTTTTGTCTGGTTACATTTTCTTGTAGTAAAATTTATAATGAATAGCACGAATTGCCTATCAGAAAACAGAAATATTTTCAGTTTATTATAATAAATATAATTAATTCTGAATTATTTTTATTAAAAATTAAAAATGTGAATAGAATTAAAATAAAAATTATATAATAGTTTTGTTTAAATACTAAAAATTGCTAAATTAATAACGTATATAGAAAAATCTTAATTATTTTAACATTTATTAATATTTTTTTTAATATACGAAATAATTATTAATAATTGATAACAGACGCTAAAAGTATATAATATGATACAAATAATTTTTTTATCATTACAAATGAATAATGCACATTTGAAAATTTTGTAAGAATTTTAAAAAATAAATATAAAAACGATTCATCGTTCCTATATGAAAATATTTATTTCAAAAAATATATTATAATTTTTCCATAAAAATATTATTTACTAATATAAGAATATAATATTTATTTTTTGTAAGAAAATATGAAGTATTTAACAACACATGAAATGTTTAATTTTATTAATGTGGATATAACATATTTTTTAAATATGAAATTTACTAAAGCGTATTAATTTTAATTAATTTGAAAATATTTAAAAACCTTTTATGTTTTTTATAAAATTATCATTTTTAAAAAAATATAATAACTGTCAAAAAAGTTTAATATAATAAAAGAATATAAAAAAATAAATCAAATAGTATAAAAGTGTATAAACATACTGTAATATATTTACATATAAAACCTTTTATACGTCGTGAATCTAGTTTAATGGAATACGGAGATAATAAAATTATATTAAATCAACTTTAAACAACAGACACACACAAAAAAAGTTCTATGTATCTTGACCATAAAGTAAATATAAATTTCATAAACGATTTATTTTTTATCTACCCTAGATGTTTAGTTTCCCAGCCGTAATAAACAGAAAAAAAATCTAAAAAAGATAATTCGTCGTCATCTGTACGCGCACAGTTGTATCATGTGGCTTGCTTATAAATTTCAGATCAGGCTGCCATAAATAAAAACTCACGTCGTAATGTTTGTCAGGAGATGCTCTCACATCGTTCATGATTTATGTGTCGCACGTCATAGTGCGAAACTTGTGTCATTCTGTACATCCGTTGTCCAGCCCAGGCTTTGGACTACGTGCTGGGCGAAGAGATCACTGCCTGTCATCTAAGTCGAGCGAGAGGTATTAATTGTCTACGCGATACTGGACGCTGTCTAAGAAATATATTACGGTGTGGTACGTCAACTCGCCTATCGATTGATTTATTGAACATGTTTGTATTCGCATTTAAATTGGTTTACGTATATACATGTACACTAGGTCAGCAGTTTCAAAGATATATATTTGTGGCTTCTGCACAAACCGATCATTTTCAACATAACACCATTTCTCTATACATTATACTTATATATATATATATATATATATATATATATATATATATATATATATATATAGTTTCATCTAACCTAAAAAAACATTCTTTATCATACCTCCATATATATATACACACACAAGTATATATATAGTTTTTTTTAAGTTAGATAGAACTTTCTATAGGGTTTCAATTTAAAGTTCTATCACGCTTAAAAAAACACTTACATAATATGTGTATGTGTGGATATATATATATATATATATATATAAAATGATTATTTGACAATTATTATATTTTTGAATTACTATTAAAGCTCATTTATAAATTTAATGTTTTGATAATCGAAAAATAGTTTTGAATTAACTAAATAAATTAATCAATTGAAAGCTCATATATTATTTTAGAAAACTTAAATACATTGCATACGAATATCACCACAATAAAAAATTAATTTTCATAAGAAAACCATTGTCAAGAAAATAACATTTTTTGATTTTAAAAAATATTTTAAAAATATTAATAAATGTTTGTGTGATTTCTTATAGCATTTATATATAAGAAAATAATTTTATTTTTCAGCAAATATTATTATATGTATAATATTAGAATCATTGATATTCTGAAGGTCCATTTTCAGTATTAACGAGACTTGTAATCAGAAATACAACTTAATTGAAGATATATATATCTGTATCATCAATATCATAGCAGCTTATTTCAGCCCACTGCTGGGTATTAACCTCATTTAATGTTACTATTCACTAGTATATGGTCATACTCACCATGCTGACTAAGCGAGTGGGTAAGAAATATAGATAGGTATAATGTGTTTCTTTCGTTTATCAAATTCAATATCTGTTTCTAATCATTATTATAACAAATAATAAGAAAAGATCTTTTAAAAAAATGGATTGGAATACAAAAAAGTATTAGCTTATTGTTAAATAAAAACAGAATTTTAAAGGAAAATATTATATGTTTTATATCATAAATATTATATACCAAGAAATAATTTTATTTATTTAATTATAACTTCATCATTTTTTTTTGTTTAGCGGATTTATTTTTTATAAGTGTGTTTTACTCCAAAATAAATCAACTCGAGAGAATTTATTGTGCACTTTTCGATTTAGTCCTCGTAATTGAATTCCACAATTTTAGTTAGGTATGAATTTTTTTTTACCAGGTCATCACAATCTCCTAAAGTTAAGTATGGGTCAAAAATAATAAATCTTTCCCGATTCAGTACTGCACATCACAAAAATAAATGTTCACCAATTTCAGGATGATATCTGAAATCTCCATGATACAGTCCCATAGTTTTGAAATGTTTCTTGAATTATTCCTGTTCAGTAACGAAACTCAAAACTTTCCTAAAACCTGTTTTTCTAACATTATCAAGAAATTAGAGAGAATTTTATTCGAATCACATATAGACTCTCAAAATTTTTGTCGGAAAAATTTTTTTAATACTTTACTGTTTCCTTTAAACACCATTGTCTTACTATGGCTTTAGTAAGAGAAGTATAAGTAGATATGAGTATCAATGACACATATGTAATATATTTTTACACATATTAATTCAAGTGACAAAAATATGTTAAGTTATTGTAATATTATAAAATTATTTACTAAATATTTACATCTTAATAACTAATTTTATAAACAATTTCTAATTAATTTAAGAACTCAAATAAATATCTAAAAGAAATATTAAATTATTGTTAATACTTTTTTTTAGTTACTGTATATTTAAACATTCTAATCAAAATACATTTACTAAACAAGTTGAGTAAATTTAAAAATAATTACTTAAAATACTTCTTACAATTCTAAATAGTATATTATCAAAAAAATTATTTACGAACTGATCAAAAGAAGTAAAAAAATTAAAATTCATAGTATAAATTTTTATCAAACACAAATTATTGGAACATTTTGATTGAATACTTGACGTAAAATTTATTTTTAATTTGTATTTCTTTAATTAAAATATACATAAAAAATATGTATCTGTTCTTAAAACATACGAGGATCGTTTGATAAGTATGGTAAATTTATTTATTGTTTAATTTAATTACTTAATTAATTTAATTATTATTTTTAATTTAGTTGTTCATACTTTTTTACCATACTTATCAAACAACCCTCGTATTTTCTCCCAGTAAAAAAATATAAGTGATTCAAAATTCATTTATTTTATAAACTACACATTTAATCCCAAAGCAAAACTAATAAAATTTATAAATAAAATATTATGTATAATTTTCTGATGATTTTGTTGTTTAATAATACTTTTTCAAATTTTAAATTCTACTACACCGTTATTACAAGTTCATAAAACTTTTTACATTAAAGAAATTGTCCTTTATTCATTAATGAGTAAATGTTGTGAAAAACTATATTATATAATAATGTGATGTGATAGCGTTTTAATGATATTTTCCTAAGATTTTTGTTGTTTTATTTGAATACAAAAAAACTAATTAACTAATAAATATAATATCAGCCCCATTAATCTACTAATCTTATTAAATAGTTAAATTATCAATTATACACTAAAATCAAAATTCATTTTAAATTCAATACAATAATGAAATTATACTTTAATAAAATGAATATAAGAAATTCCTTTATAGTAACAATTACTAAATCATTTTTTATGGGACAAACACGTAATTCGTTTATTTATTCGCATAATATTATATATATATATATATATATATATATATATATATATATATGTATATATATATATGAAATATTGAATACCGAAATGAAATAAGTAATCAATATTTGTACATTTCATGTAAAATTCACATATAGCAATGCTTCAAATGAACAATACTGAAATATAAATAATAAAAAATCAATAATAATAAATTTTAAATTCTGGATGTGGTGCAGTATATAAATGTATATAAAGCTTTTTCTATATACACGACCAATATACGAAAAAGTATAAACGTAAAACCTTGCCGTCGAATCGTCAATATTGAATACGAAATTGGAAACAGACGTTGTGAATATTTTATAAGTACATTTGTATGTCATTTTTGTGTTACATTTGCTATGAATAGGAATATTTATATCGATGTTGTCCATATAGATATATACATACTTATGTTTATATTCATTGTACTTATAAAATTTATAAAAGGTTTAAAATATTGAAATTATATTAGTAACTTAATTTGAAACTGGAAAATATTTATTATTAATTTAAAATAAAAGTGAATTACATATTATTTCTTTCTATTATTTTTTTAATACATACATTTTATTTTTAAATAATTATATATATATTTTTCAATTCCTAATGGAATTTTATAAGTAATTTTTCATTAATATTAATTTTGATACTGGAAATAATTATTTTTTTATAAATGAATTATTCATCCAAACACCATATGATATCATATGTTTGAATAATTACTTATTATTTAGTTTTTTGCTAATATCTATTCAAGAATGGTATAAAAATAAATATTTATTAAATTAAATTTCAATTTTACAAATATTGAAAAAAAAATAAATTCAAGTGAAATAAAAATTAAACACCTAAAATTATATAAATATTTTCTTTTTCGAATTACTTATTCAATATTTCATTTATACTATTATTAATAAATATAACATTTAATAAATGTACAAAAATATGTAATATGTTACTATTATTAAATTTATATTTCACATTATTACAAGCATTATAGTACAGTATATAAGCATTCAAAACTATTAAATTCTCTATAATTAATTAAAATCAACTTAAAAAAATTATCATATTTGTTAATAATAAAACTGTACAGAAGTAGAAATTGATTTTATAAATCAGTATTAAATAATCAAAAATATTTATAATTTTCATTTAAATTATATATATATATATATATATATATAGATATATATATATATATATATATATGGAATATGTGTGTGTTTAAAATAAAAGTACAAAAGTTGAAAAAATATTTCCTCTTAAATTCTAATATAAAAATGAAACAAAATGTGGAGATGATGAATACACAAAAAAGAGTAAGACATAAAAGTTGAAAACGAAGCCAGGGATGCGTGTCAATTTAACATAAAATCCTCTAAACAGTAATATAAACAAAATGACATGGCTGAAATCAAGTTTGAAAAGTCTATTAATGCATTCTGCAACACAGCCGTGCGCCCCTGTGGCTCATCGCTTTATTTTTACAGATAAAAATCTCACATTAATATGAAACATAATTTCGCGTGGCATATAAAAAGTCGTCTTGTTTGTGGATATTATGGGCTTTTGACATGTGTCTTGTGGCAAGTCAATTTTCTATGCGGTCAATTTAATTTCACTATTTAAATCATCACGTAAACATTGCGTTACTATCACGTACGATTTGATTAAGTTTGAAAATTACTTCATTTCAGTTATTTATTCTGTATGGCACTGGAGGCGTTACTTGTCGTTATCTAAATGGAATTTTTTATTGCTATTTACATGATTAAATATTTTGATTACACATGTGTATAATTTAATCATTTTACATATGAACACATATGTATAAATTAAACATTTAACATTTTCCGTATCTTTAACCGTAGTTAAATAAACCGTTAGTCGTGTTCCATATTTTTTTTAATTAGTATTCTGATAAAATTTTTGGATACTAATTTTTTAAAAACTTAAAATTGGAATAGAAAACTATCAATATTACAATTTGAATAATAAAAATGTTATCCTTTAAAAATACTTTCGATCATCAACTAAGAAAATACGTTTATAATACAACCTATGTACTACTTGTTTTGAAATTGTGGCAAATTCATTTTCACATAAATGCATTATCACCACAAACACCACAATTTAGTAGAAAGTGTTTAATAATTACTTATTGTTCACTTTGTTTGTTGATAACAATAATAAGCAAGTGGGTTTTTTTATGCTGATACTATCATCATCAGAACATTATGTTATAAAATCAAAATGAACATTAACTTTCTATTTTTGTAAACAAACAAAGTAAATAATAAGTAATTATTGAATACTTTCTAATATGAAAATAACAGATTTGTGAAAGCAACTCAATATTCAATTTAAAATATTTTTTTGCAACTTACGTAACAGTGTATTAAGAGTTTTTTTTAAAAAAAATAAACTAATTTGAAAATTTGTATAATATAATAAAAATATTATATTATTATTAAAAATGTTTATAGAAATTACGCTCTTAAAAAAATTAAACATTCATTCGAAATAACATTAATAAAGAAGATTATAGAAAATAGAGGAAATGTTTATATGTTTATATTAATTTTTAACAAAATATATAATTTATTAATAGTTTAAAATTTGTAGTTTTTTATGCTTTAATTTGTAACAGATAAAAAAATATAGAAAATATATTCATAAAATTTTAAACTTGATTTTACAAGTTTCATTTTAAATTTTTACATATCTGTTTTCCCCGATTACTTACATCTACTTAGAAACATATATTGATAATAAAATATTTATTAAATAATGCAAATATTTTTTTTAAAAAAACAGTTATTACAATTTAATATACTTTTTAATTTTATTGTTAGAAATTCACAAAAATCGCGTAAAGCATATTCTAAATTTTTTTAAATATAATTTTCCTATTTTAAATTTAAGAATTTTTATTTTATTTTATATTAGATATAGGTTGGCAAATATTCCCTTTTATAAAAAGCGGAAGGGATGCAACCTAATATATATATATATATATATATATATATATATATATATATATATATATATATATATATGCTATTTAGTATTTTTCATAATTGTAATTCACATAGTTTGCTATTATTCAAATGTCACGCTGTTACAATTAGAAAAATATAATCAAGATTAAGTACACATGCAACATAAAATCTAATTATGATTTATTTTTCACACCGTATAATTTTCAAATAACTTTTAAATATAAATTAGAGAGATTTTTATCACTTTGACTATTTACAATAATATAAATTAAAAATATCTCGTCAATTCTTTACCAACATTTTTAGTCATTTATAAAAACAGTTATATAATTTTAATTTTTTTTTCATATATATCAAATTAATCAGAACTTTGCCTAGTGATTAGTAACTGTATGTCAATCAATTTATTTAAATAATATTTTTAATATTTGTAATACATCTAAAATTTCTAGTTATTAATTTTTTCTAAAATTTTTTTCAACAAATTTTATATTAATAGTAATTATTTTTTTAAAAAAATATAATTATATACTTATTATAAATGTATATTTTCTAAAAATATCGTCTAATTAAGATTATTAGATTACACAAATTATGTCTTTCTATTAAGTAAACCTTTTACAAAATATATTCTAAGCTCAAGTAGTAATACACTGGAGACCATTGTAAGACAAGAAGCTTTAAACATGCAATCTGTCGCAGCAGTACTGCATTTGCATGTGTCAATGTAAGTCATTAGTCCACTAATAGAGTTGGCCAAGACCGTGACTGACTTCACTGGTGAATCGTACACATAATACAAGAATAACCGTCAAATTACATTCCCATTTCGTGATTTGGACGTTCATGTCAATCTATATGTATCGTGTCGACTTGATATATATGCGTGTTTGTCTGTACAGTGTGTTATAATTGAAGTGTGTAATATGTGTGATTTTGTATTTAACTGCGTGCAGGTGTATATTATTAGCACGATTTAAGATTTTTTTCTGATACACTACCAGCTATTTTAGTTGTAATATTATTTAAAAGAGAATCGAAAATCAAATTTGTTCAGAAAGAAATGAACAGAAAAGATTTATGAAAAATATTTTTTTCTTATCTAGTATTAAAAAAATAAAAATGTTTATAAATCGAAAGTATGAAATATAATCATTATAATCTATAATGAGAAAAAGATATTACTCACTACTATAAACTTAAACAATAAATTGTTGATAGCATATTTAATATTACACATATGAAATCATTTCAGAACAACAGAGAAACAAACTTTATTCGGGAGAATATTAAAAAAAGAACCGCATGGAACAAAACGAAAAACGTCTCTCGAAATAAATTCAGCTGTATATCAGTCTTGATGTCTGTAAAATCATATTTATATGTGACGTGATTGAATACCCGGTCCGAAAATAACATTTCATTCAATCTGAAAAGTTTATCGGACGTGTGTCAAAGCCATGGCGGTTCTACACATATCAAGAGAGTAAAGGCCGCGGAGGGAAGGAATTTCTGTGATATGTGTGCGGGAGAAATGATAAAGATCAGTGTCGATTCACGAAGGTCGCAAGAAGGACAAACATAAGTCGATCTTCAGTGGTAGCTGATCTGAATTGAACTCAGAGGGGATTACGATTATTTATATCATATTATATTTGAAAATTTCAATTTGCCTCCTAAAAATACAATGTCTATATAATTTTAGGATAATTAATTACTTGATAAATACAAACTGATTTAGAAATGATATAGATATTTCATATATTTTTTTTGTATGTGTCAAAAAATATATGGAACTTCTATAATACATTGTTTAATATTTTATTTTAATAAATACACAAAATTATATACAAAAATGCAGAAATGATGTATTAAGCTTATTTAAAGTTTATTATCGATTGATTACGCACAACAAATTACCAATTACATTGTTGAGGATTAATAAATGACTATATTTTTCAATTCCCTTTCAATGCTACATTGAAATTGTTTTTGTAAATTTCAACATTTTGGTAAAACATTTTTTATAAAAAATCAAAAAAAAAAATATACGAGTACAAATTAAATAAAAAAATATTAATTTGGTACTCAAAACAAGAATTACTGTCCAATAATTAGTTGATCATAGTTCTAGATCTTTTAATCTATGTATATAAAATTCAAAAATGAACTTTAATAAAGACACAAAAATTATAAGAGGAAACGATTAAGAACTTTTATATACTGAAAGCATAAATGACAGAAAACTTGAAGTCAAGATGTATGGAAGTACGTTTAATACTAATAATTAAAGACAATAAAATTAATTTTTAAAAAGAAACATACATACATAATGAAATAAAAAAAATGAGATTATTTTGCTTCTATACCACACACAAATATGTTTTCTAAATATAATATATTAAAAATCAAAAAAAGCAAACAAAAACATTTTAATATATTTAAAAAGTATTATAACTAGTGAAAAATATGTAATTGTTATTAAAATTAAATGAGTATTAGTATACAAAAAAATAATTAAAAACAATCCTTGTTCTGACTATAATTTACATTTTTAATAACAAAAATGTAGAATACCTTGCTTATTTTTCTTATCATTCTATAAATACTTTATATTATTGTAATTACATTTCAAGTAAAAGGTGCAGAGATAATTTTATAGGTTTGTACATTTTATATTTTTTATATTATTGAATTTCTTATACTTTCTTTTAAATGTAAAGAAATTTCACTATAAGACTATCAGAATTTATTACTGTTTTTGTTGAGTGTTGTATATATTTTTATTAAAAGATTATGCCCTGAACATCAAAATAAGAGCAGCCACTGTATTCCAAGTTTGTAAATAGATGTTAAAGGATAGAAAATAAAAAAATGCCGAAGGGACAAAATGTAACCAAGTTGTAAGTAGGATGAGGGTTGAATGTCGGTTGTTGGGTCCTGGTGAGCGGGCAAGCAAGCAAGCACAAGCAAGCCAAAAGGGGGAAGAGAATGAGTGAGTCCTTTTCACATTCATATGACTCAAACGAGATGTGAACCGGCGACCAGCATCTCGCGTGAAACCAGGCGCAAAAGCAAACACGAAGTTTGTGCGACGAACGACTTCGACTGGAAGTTTCAAAGATCTGCCGCGTATAGCCCCGGCATCATACGGCTCTACATCACTGCATGCACTATCAGCAACGAGGCAAACAAGCACACCGAATGCTGGGGTGGTATCAGAACACCCGTTTATAGTCGCTGTGTGGTTGTATCTACTACTTATAAGATTATTCGTATATTTACAATATCACAAAGAATGTTTCTCAGTTAGAGTTTATTTGCTAACAAAAAATTAATTTACTCATTAAATAACATTTATTATTAAGAAAATACTTTTATATACATTAATTATTTTATCAACATTAAATAAAAAAATCAAGCTTATATATATATATATATATATATATATATATATATATATATATATATTTGTGTATGTGTTTTAATATTTTCAAATACATTTCAACCAATATTTCGTTTTATGTATATTGGAAAAAAAACAATGTCAGTTTTCAATCGATTAAGGAAAAAATAGTTAAAGGAAAAGTATCCGAAAATTCAAATGTGCAAATCTTAAAAATAATTAATTTAAATGATAAAATGTAATATATATATATATATATATATATTCGGAAAAACATTTAAAAAGAGCCGCTAATATTCAATGAGGTTCTTTCCCAGCAATGGACTGATAATCTTCGATGATATTGACGATTATGTATATATATTTATACATGTGTATGTAAGTGTGTGTGTATATATAGAAAAGATAGAAGAGAACCGAATGGATAAAAAAAACAACAAACGTTATGGATATTATAGTAAAAATTAGAATTTACAAATGGAAATGCGATGGTCATATAACAAAAAAAGAGAACCACTGATATATAAAAGATGTTATTGATTGAGAACCTAGATATATAAAAAGGATCAGTAAGATATTTGTCTCGAGTAAAGATTTTTTTTTCATATGCAAGATATCCTAAATGAGACTGTAATCTTCAGTTCAGATTTAAATCATTTAGTCTCATTTGAGCCACCCTATATAAAATAATATTGTTCATTTAACATTTGGAAATATTATACTGTTTATTGTACTAGATATCAGCAATTAAAATTTTTGGCGATATTTTAACATTCAAAAGGACATTAATAATGATAATAAATATAACTAGAAACCAAAAAATACTGAACATTCTTGAATACAATCTTATTAACTTAATAATATGAATTTTCAATTCAATGTATTAAAATAAATATTTTAAAACTAATATATATTTATATCTCATAATTATTTTACTCCATAAAAAATAAATATTAATTGTGAATATTATTAACAATTAAATTTTACAAAATCGTAAAATATTTTTAAATACAAAATATATATATATATATATATATATATATATATATATATATATATATATATGGATTAACTATTCGTAACTTTTTCATTCCAAATTTAAAAAAAGCACACAAATGCATACTCACCTGTATATATATATATATATATATATATATATATATATATATATATATATATATATATATATATATATATATATACGTACATAAATGTGTGGGAGTACGTATTATGTCTGTATATTTACACTTTGAAAACGGAATTACATATAGAAAGACATTTCTTTCAGCCACCTACTATACAACCCTGGCCTTTTCCACCCTAAACTACTCATGCTGATTCCCCCTTGGAGAAATCGCCGAACGGCTGCCAAAAACTTTTCGTGAGATATATTTGAATATGGATAAAATGTGAGAGGCGTGCGGAACCCAAAAATCTCACGAGAGAACTGGATTGGGAATACTTTACCACTACCTACCGGCTTTGTAGATTTGGCTTAGCTCTGGCAAAATTGTCTAGAAAATTATATATATATACATATATATATATATATATATATATATATATATATATATATATATATATATATATATATATATATATATAATATATCTTGATTTTATAAATATTATTTGTTATTAATTTAAATAGTTTTATCCTAAATAACAATTAATCATACTTTTCGAATAAAATAAGTGTAATAAATCGCAGTATATAAAACTTTGTTAATCAGTTTATTACATTTAAGATTACGCATACAATACGAAAATTATGAGCTTCGAAAAGAGATAAAAAGTAATGTTATAGGTTTTTGTAAACGGAAAGCACAATCAGCAGAATAATGGGAAGACAAATTAATACTCGTATCTATAAACTCTACACCGAATAGCCTCTAATCACGGGCCCTTCAATTTATTTCACGATTATACGACATTTATAGCACAATAATAGTTCTTTCGAATTACGATGTTTGTATTTATCTGGCAAGCTTTTTCCCTGCGACGAATACGCGAGACACAAAATAGTGTGGACATTAGACGCAGGATGAGAGGTTCATCAGGGTTACGATCCACGCGACGACAGCGAGAATCTCACCCTTGGGTGTCGTTGGTTCGTATTCCACTAGTCGTTCGACACACTGGATTCTTCTTATGCCTATAATCGTCTGTGCTCCACCGTATCTATACGTATGAAACTAGCCGGTGGCCCGCATCCAAATAGTCGACTTTCAGAGATTTATTTCTCGTATATATAGAAACGCATACGACTCGATTGAATGTACTTTTCATGTTACAATTTTATGATATCATCAATTTTAGACGATATTCTATTCAATTGTATTATATTAATTTATGGCAAATACATTTTTATTTATTTAAATTATACAGTAATTTCAATAATTTAATTCTCAGTCTTTCAAAGATAGTACAATTAATTTGAAAAAATATGCAAACAATTAATTTTAAATAAATTTGAAAATGAATGTATAATATATATTTATACAATTTATCCTGAAGATATAATTGTTTATTATAGACTTCAAGAATATGAATTTTAAACTCTTTGTTTTTCAAAGAAATTAATTTATATTGCTCTATAATAACATTAATTTTATTAATAATAAATTTTTTAAACAATTATATGAAGTTATAAAATTAATTTACATTATTTTAATTAATATGCATAAATTATTATTAAAGAAAATTCGTGCTTTCTTTGAAATATTTCTTTTAATAAAAAATATAACAGAAATCAGATCATCCGCGTTAAAATCATTTTATATATAATTTTAAAGAATATTATTCACTGAAGTGAATTTTCTGAAAAACAAATTATAATATTTTTTTATAATTCTCTCTTATATTAGTTTATGTCAATTTTCACATATATGTATACATTTAAAGGATATATAGAAAATATACATTATGGACATGTTATAATACAATCTCACGCGTCAAGAAATTAACTTCGATCGTATATGAAACCTGTAGCCGAAAAGTTAATTTAAAATAAAATCCCATACCGGCGCGGGTCGCATCGGATGTTGGTCACGGTTCCGCGACGTTCCACCGTCACACGGTCACCCTAATATCTCATTCCTCCACCATGTACTGCTACCTCAATACTCCCGAACGGTCTATGTGAAAAGCAGCAGGAGCATACGTCCACGACGCATATGCTATTCTGTATACTAATGAAATATTATATTCATAGAAAGAGCCTGAGGCGTGAGAACGGCCGTTCTCCACAATGCAAACAGGAAACGGAAGGAGGGTATAACTGAGAGGTCGTTTGAGTAGAAAGAGGCACGGATATAATATAAATAATTGAACAGTATGAACATTTTTAGCTGATTTTTACGTACATATGTTCAGTGTTTAAATGTAATCATGTTTTTAATTCTAACACACGTATAAAATAGACTCGCATATATAACTAATATATATATATATATATATATACAAAAATATCAGAAAATCAAGAATTTTTTTACAATCTAATGCAAAATACATACTTTTGATATGTATTAAATAATAATTAGTATACACATTTGAAACATTAAAAAAAAATTTTTTTTCAACAAGATGATTCATATAAAGAAAATAAGTGGATGAGAAAGAAAATTAAAATTGAAATTTATTGATTGGAAACCCAGTTATACAAAAAAGCTCAAGAAGAAACGTATGAGTAGATGGGATACAGATATAAAAAATTAGTCAAAATAGAATAGAAAAGAAAGACATTGAATCGCTTGAAGAGAAAGTTTTTGGTAAAGATCATCATCCAGTAGTAGATAAATAGAGGCTGATACATATATATATATATATATATATATATATATATATATATATATATATATATATATATACATACATTAAAATAGCAGTTATTTACAAATGGAATGAAAAATATTCAAAAATGTTACTTTAATCTTTTTAAACAATCATAAATCTCATATCTGTAAAAATATAATAGATATTTTTGAAACAAATATAAACATGTAATTTATTATTTAATTCAAAATTATTTTTTTGTATTAACAATTGAAATTTCTTAAAATTTAGATGATGTATATAATCAGTACTGAAAGAAATTTCAAAAAGATTTTTTTATATAAAAAAGATATCTAAAGAAATTAATCAAATGTTTTCAGATTACTATTGATCTTAATTAAAAATTAACAAAGATTATAACATTTTTTATGTTTATTATTCTTGATTTTGTAATTAAAATTATAGCACTATTTTTCCAAAAATATACTTATACAAATATTAAGAACAAACGAGTATAAAAAATATTTGCAACTATAAAATAAATATTTAATTGTTTGATGAGAAAATTTTAAATTGGGTCTACTTTTTTCTCGTCTATTTTTTATAAAATCCTTTTTTTTAAAAAAAAGTATTTTTTAGAACTCGATTTTATATTAGTCATGATTTATGGAAAATTTTTTGTTGTTAATACTACTTTTCAATGAAATCGATCATTATTAGTCAATTTTTAATTAATAAATCGGTAGTGATATAAACGAATAGATTCTGTACATTATAACAGACATGTTTTATCCGAAATAAATCAGTGTTGAATTACTGTACTGTTTATATATACAATTACATAGGCGAGTTCATGGCCATTATAGCCCAGGACAAAGCGAAAAGACATATTCTCATGTATAGTATTCGTATATTCGTCCATCATGCAAACTATATCCATTCTTCAGAGACCGTCCTCGTCATATGGGACCACTATGTCCTCCGCGACTGATGCATATTGTTACGGGGTCAGAATGTCATTTACACGGTTGCAATACGTGTGTCTCCTTAGATTATCGTCGTCGAACTGAGATCAGGGATAGATACTGAAATATGGGGTGTGTTACGTATGAAATATACGGTAAACTATAATTTATTCAGAACCTTATATTTTATATAAAATTAGTTATATTTATTCAAAGTATGTTTTATTATAATTAAATATTATGTATGAAATTAAATTTCAACTTGTGAATAAAAATTTGTTTTATAATAAAAAATATTGGTTATATAGTGTTTAATGAATATAAAATATAAATATTCAGAATAAATATACTACAATTAAAATATAGCATAAATGTTTTATATTTCGTATATAAAAAGCAATATAGCTAACCGAATTTCATTAAACCAAATACCTCAATGTTTCATTTCGTGCACGCTATCACGAATGAATCCCTTTCAAACTTATCACTTAAAATTTCAAGTAGATATTGTTGAGGAAAAGGAACCAAGTGAGTAGAATCTCTTTCATGCATTTCACCACGTACTTTTCTTCATTTCGCCATCAGAGCGGCGACTGTTACGATGTATATCCTTTGTTTCTGTATTCCTTAATGCATTGTTCTTTATCTCCAGCGTGACAGATTTTACCTCCACGCGCACACCCATCCATCCATCCGCCTCACATTTACCACCACAGCCATCACAACGCCATCTTCTTTTACTCAGCGGTCTTTTTATTATGTTTAAAGAGGAAATATAAATTCATTCTTAAGTGGCCCAAATTATTTGCTTGTAATTTGATTATCTCGTAAAGGGAATTATTTAAGTACAACGTTGTGTTCAAGGAGCCAAAACTTTTACTTCGCGTTCTTCTTCTACTTCTTCGTTGTTCTTAAAGTAGTTTTCATTCCGTAATTCATGATTAACTCGGAGCTTTCAGTCGCTTGTCGTCTTGTACTTACTTCGTTCGGCTGACGACAGCGACAGTAAGACACTGTTTTAACAAGAGTTACGTGTACCTACAGCCCACCTACATAATCACATTATTGGACTCGGCTTGCTCTTGTTCACTGAAATGTTTCGTTCTTATAATTATTTTAACACGTTCCGGTTGCGGTGCATTGGAAACGTTTTAAATACTCGCATTTTTTCACAATACTTTAAATAAAAAAAATCCACAGCCATTTTTTTATAATAAAAAATGTATATCAAAATAATATTTAATTTAATTAGTACCAGAAATATATTTTTAAAAAAATTAAAAAATATTTTTAATTTCATTCTGTAATTACTTTAAGAAATCATTACATAAAGCTATATATATATATATATATATATATATACCTGTTTCTAGACAATTCTAACTTAATTCATATCAAGTAACTGAATAATTAAATAAAATGTAGATACATTTTAATTTCAATGACGGGACATGGTTTTAGTCATGAGAAATACGATGGAAATGAAGACTTCATTTACGACGGTCTCTTACTGCTCGTAAAGTCCACTTTATGATGAAAATTACATCGACAATTTTGATGCTAGGTTGTCATAATACAAATCTTAACAGGACAATGACCATGCATATGAGGTATCACATCCAAATATAGTATTTCAAAACTAGTGTTATATTTCGACTGTCATGAATATAAAAAATATTCACAAAAAAAATGCGTGCCAATAATATTGTTAAAAATGTAAGATAGTAAAATCTACAAAACATTTAGCACTTATAAACAGATTTAATAAATTTTAGAATTAATTTCAATTATTTAATATCGTTAAAAATATTTTTATTTAATTATGTTGCTGATTCGTATATATTCTATGCAAATTAAATATTAAATCAAAATATATTTTATTATTATAATTAGTACTGAATGATCTGACCATGTCTATAATCAAAATTTACACAGTGACATAATGAACATATACACAACTAACAATTTCATAGAAACAGAAATTAAACACTTCATCAACAAACACATAAAATAAATGCTATGCAACAAACGGTAATGTCATCCCATTAATTTTTATACGATTAATTTCGTGCCGACTGAATCAGAATTATTATGACTGCTATAATTGAGAAATCCACGATTGTTTTTCTTCGTAATATGAGTTCAGTCTGGTAACGCGTTCATTCGTCCCCTCGCCGCCAAACGAATAATAGTAAAGCCATAATTAACAGCGCAATCTTACAATATAATTTCAACGCACACAAAGCGTCGGCGGTAATTTTAAAGCGAAATCGAATGGAAATGGTATAGCGCCTGTTTTACCAACAGTTGAAAACTGTTACGTATAAGTGAAAACAATCGCACAGACTAGCACAAATATTTTCACTGACTGAGTCTCTATTACGCTCACAATGGATAAAAGAAAATAAATCAGTACATTCGCAGTGCATGTAATATCTCGAAATATTCGTACTAACTACTTTAGGGAAATGTTTTTATGTATTTATCTTTCATTATAAAATACATGAAATACTACACATACAAACACACATATGTGTATATACATATATATGTATATATATATATATATATATATATATATATATATATATATAAAATAATATACACAAAATTCATCTTGTACTTAAATATACAAATTTCATCTTTCAACTAAATATTAAATACAAATCCTATAAAATGTTAACATATATAATTATAAATTATTTAAGAGTATGAATATAATTCGACATATAAATTTATTAAATCGTTTCCTAATTTCATGAATTATGATTTGAAAAATAATTCAAATTTATTTATATATATATTAGGTTGGCAAGTATCTCCCTTCCACTTTTTTTTTTTTTGTACATAGCTGCGAAATTCAAAAGACCAGAAGGCGGAAGGGAGATATTTGCCAACCTAATATATATATATATATATATATATATATATATATATATATATATATATATATATATATATATATAGCTTTATATAATGTACAATACATTTTGTATAAAACCTGTAATATTTAGAAAAAACAATTTAATAAATTTTAAAAAAAACTTAAAAAGCTTTTTTGTTTACAATATTTGACTAAAGAAATATTTTTTACTAAATAACCAAAAAATTATTATAATCAATGTTTACTTTAAAAATGCACACAAAATTTCTACAACAGAAATAATGTAGTCTATTTTACTCAAGTATTTACTAAACAAAAAAGAAATAAAATATACTTTTTAGTTCTTCTATATTTTTTATATTTTTGATTTTATTTGAAATAATATATAATAATAAAATTCATAAAGTATTTTTTATATTCAGTTCAATATTATCAATTGTTTAAAAATCAGAAAATCTTTATTTAAAATAAAAATAAATCTTGATGTAATTTTCATTTTCAAAAAAATATTCTTAAAGTAATTAAATCTTTATTGGGTTCTGCTAAACCAAATTTTAAAATTCTAGCCTTAAACTAAAAGAAAATTATTACAGTTATTTTATTTCCGAAAATATTAATAAATAAAATATCATTTTCAAAAAATACGATAAAGTTTGGTTAATATATTGAGAACTTTAATCAAACTTCCTTTATGATATCAATAAAATAACACAAAAATGGTGAAAAAATATACATAAATATAAAAAAATATCTATTTAATTTTACAGTAGTTTATAATTCATTGAAATTTCTGAAATTCCATCTAAATACAAATTCATTAAGTACATTTCTCTATATTATGAGTAAATTTCTACAATTTATGAATATTTCATTCTTATAATACATGTTACTCGTTTTCAAATGATTGGAAAATAATCTATACTTTTTTACACTCTTATAAATATTATAATATTTTTTTTATTGGAAGTATATATTTATTATATTGATTTTCTACAAATATTAATTAATAATAATTTATCCTCGTTTAAAAAATACTATTTTAAGCTTTTTCTTTTGATATTTTATATTGTATAATTTAATTTTGGAAAATGTGAGAAAATAAATTTATGTATAATATATATATATATATATATATATATATATATATATATATATAAAAGATCAGTCAAAATGAGAAATACTAGGGATCAATATTCAATATGTTTAAGTTAAAAAATTCTTTTCAATATTGTTTGTCAAAAAATGATTGATATCGTACATGTATACAAAATATATAGTTTCTGCCCGATGTCCAGCAAAGCGGGAACAACGCGTCGATTCGCGACAAATACGAATTGCCTCATTGTGTATGCACGTCTTGTCCATCGTATATGTCATATTAGATGGGTAACCCATGTGTCTTGTATTTTCAATACGTATGTTCATGTATGGACGTATCGAATGGAAACGCTTAAACTTCGATGTTTGCCTCCTCGTGGGAACTAGCCTCCGGTCAGCCAGCCAAGGGTTTGTTAGCTATGTCCTTACTACAGAATACCCATCACTCTTGTTATGTAGCTGTCCACTTAGGTATTTTCCATGTTCCGGACATATGCCTGTCCACCGGGGTTCTGCGAGGGTCAAAACGCGATCGCCACATCTTACGATACTGATGGATACTAACAGAAAACATACCGAACTGAAATACCCACCCCGGAAGAACGTGGTTGAAGTAACATTTCTCATGAGATGCACATGATCATACATGACGGCTGCTTCATGCATTTTACAAAAGGCTTTTAAGTCGGATTTTTATCAGTTTTTCGACAAACATTAAACAAAAATTGAAATTGACAACATACTGAAATCCATCATTTGCACATACATCAATATACCTTAGTATTAAATAATGTCATCTTCTTTACATCTACGTAATAAAACCAAATTATAAAAATTATATTTTAATTATTATTACTTACACGGATATTTTTAAATTAACAAACTTTTTCAAAGATAAAATTCAATTTAATATATACAACATTTGGAAAAAAATTAATAAATATTTACTTAACCTACAAACTATAGATTTAAATATGTATAACTATGAAACATAATTTTATGTAGTGTGATTTATATTTTTTATATATATATATATATATATATATATATATATATATATATATATATATAACTAATAAGGGATATACCTTGTTAATAAACTATCATAAATCAACAAAATGTTCCTACATATATAATAAAAAACTTTTTACTTTACAACAAGCATATAAACTCATATACATAATGTATGTTCATTTCTATACATAATTATAAAAGTATTAAGTAGAAACAGTACGATTTCCACATAGACATTGTAAATGCAAACATTAGAAATAGAGGCTTAAGTGCATTAGTCAGATAGTAGGAAGGTCGGTAAGGGTGACTGTATGAGGGTATGGGACAGCGGACAGGATACATCTAAACAGGTAATCGTAGGTGAGTTTCAAACTGTTAAAACTTCTGTCAGTGCTTAGCTATAAGAGCTACTTCAATGCTTGAACAGCAGAACTATTCCGTACAAGCTATGAACATAGATTAGTAGTACGATTTAAATATGAGAGATTAAAAACATATTTACAAAATATACATTATGATTAATCTAAAACTTGTGTCTTATGTGCATTAAAGATATCAATAAAAATATTTTTAATAGGTTATTTCTATTGAAAAAGCTAATGTTAACAAGTACAATTAATTTAAATAAATGTAAACGTTTAAAATATTCACAACGAAAAATAAACGATATCAAACACTACTGTCATTTAAATAGATAATATTTTTCCCATTTAAATTATACACATATATATATATATATATATATATATATATATATATATATATATAATCTACAAGAATTTTAAAAATAATTAATTTTCTTTTTATTATTTGTTGTTTTGGAAGTGTGACTGATTCACTTTAACAGAAATGAATTTTAACCCCAACACCACAATGGTTTAAAGTGTTCAATAATCACTTATTGTTCACTTATTATTTATAATTATATCGGCTATAATTATAAATAATAAGTGAACCATTAGTGATTATTGAACAGTTTAAACCATTGTGGTGTTCGGGTTAAAATTAATTTCTTTTTATTTTTAGATATTTACAACAATAATTTATATGTACTCATTTTAATAGTAAATGAAAAAAATTCAATTATAAAAATACGTTATTATTATTTTTATCTAAAATAAATGTGCTACAAAAAAAGTTAAATAATATAAACTAAATTTAAAACATATAATTTAACTGAAAATAATCATTTAATATAATAAAAAAATATATCAAATTAAAATTTTTTTTTGAGCATTTATATTTTATTGTTCTATATATTTAATTTGAAATTAATTTACATATTAAAATTATATTCGTACGAAGGTCGTTTGATAAGTATGGTAAAAAAGTAAGAAAAAATAAATTGAAAAATTTAATTAAATTAATCAATTAATTAAACAATAAATAAATTTACCATACTTATCAAACGATCTTCGTATATATATATATATATATATATATAAATATTAAACTAAAAATAGTATATAAAACGTAACTAAAAATAGTTATATCATTTAAAATTGTATAACATGAAACATGATGTCGATACAATAAAAAAATAAATTATATTCAAATTATCATTCGTTATAAAGGACGATACAGAATGTTAGTTTGTATGATATGGACGTATGTACATATAACCATGTTTTGACTGGCTGTTGGCAGCTTGTAACATCAACAGGAGGTTTAACGTGCGCATTCCCGATCCTCTGAGGAACCGTAATTAGTAGTGGTGCTAACGGTTGAGCAGAGCGATGACAGCGGATACCCTCCTCGGAATAAATTATTTAGATATAAATCACGCACTTATTCCACAATTTCAGAAATTGCCTATTTTATTTTCTGATATACAAATCCAGTCTTAATACCGTGCCTTAAAAGGCTTAACATCGTTTCAATTTGGTATTTTCTATGCCTGTGTCGATTTATACACCCTTTAAATTATACGATCCGCTGTATGTATCGAATTAAATAACAAACTAATATTAAATTAAATGATGGATATAATAAATTTATTTCATGAAAAAGAGCATGTCCGCCGTATCTGCATATTTACGCACATATTATACTATACATACATACATGACAAGTATACACATGTGTGTGTGTGTGTGTGTGTACATATATAGGATCATCCAAATGTGACGCCTAGATTTATGTTTTATTAAATAGAAACATGTATATAGGGTGGTGTATAGAGAAACATGTGTACAGTTTATTTTTAATAAAACACAAATCTAGTCGTCACATTTGGATGACCCTATATATTAATAAAAATATAAACAATAATTAGTTTCAAAAGAAAAAAACTATTGCTGTTTAGAAATAAGTAACAGGCTTTAATATCTGCTGTATTCTAACTCAAATTATATTTATACGGATTTTAACCTATCTCCGGGATAATTAAAGTTTAAGTTTATTTTAAACGATCCACATAAATAACATTTTTTGATTGAACATAAATGATTAATTTTTTAAAAAAAAAATTATTTTTTAATATGCAATCATTTATTTTAATAAAAATTGTCTACTATTTTTGTGTCAATTTTATTTTTAAAGGGGCTTTTAAATTTTTCTCAAAAATTTGTGAATAATTAATTTATAAAAAAGGTTCAATAAAATAAAAAAGATACAAAATAATAATGCATATTTATATCTCTTTTCAACTAATTTTATCGCATATTATATTTATATTTTACATTAATTGACAATTTAAATTAATTACCAAAACTATTTCTTCAACAAAATGTATTTAAAAAAAATGAATTAATATTATACTGAAATAAAATATTCACAAATTTCAATTATTTATTAAAAATAAAGAAATAAAATAATTTCTTATTTAAGAATAACTGTTTAGTTCACAAAGTAATTTTTTATATAAAAAAAATTAGTTTCAAACATTTTTCAGAATTCGATTACGAATTGAAATTTAAAAATAAACCCGTATATTATAATTTTCGAAACAACACGACGTGTGTCACAATATCTGGCATCGTTATGTCAGAAAACCAATCAAATTTATTGTATTTCTCTCGAGAAAATGTCTAGTTACTATCGCAATAAGCTAACGCGGTCGCCTCCAACGTCGATCAGATTATCCGTTTCTGGAGATCCCGTGTGGTGGTGATACGGCAATATTCATATACATTTCTATGTAGATGAGGCACATGTACAATGTAAATATCGCATTTTCAGTTTCTAACATGTTTGTCACAAATATATGAATAATGTACGTACAAATAAACAAAGAAAATTTTATACGAAATAAGAGTAATATGCATAATTGAGTACATAAAGTATTTTTATGTATATACAGTATACATATGTATATAAGTTTTTAACTTGTGTAAATATACATATTATTTATATATATATATATATATATATATATATAAAGAGAGAGAGAGAGAAAGAACAAAAATGTTATATTAACAAAATATATACACCGTACTACACAGAAAAATTACATTCAAATTTTTCCAAATAAAAATGTTATGTTGACTTTTTCTGAACCTTGGTATTTATTTTTCAAATATATTTATCTCCATTTTTAAAACTGGATATAATTAAATAGTAAAAATATGACATATATATATATATATATATATATATATATATATATATATATATCGTACTTAAAACAGTTTATTGACACAAAAGGAACATTTATAGATGAAATAAAGATGAAAATAATTATGGAATATTAATTCAGAATAATTTTCTTAAATTAAGAAGTCGAATATTGCTTTATGTTTAAAAAAATATTTTGATCAATACATCCTACTTATTATCACTTATAGTAGTGAAACATGAGTCTTAAGTATGAAAATAATTCAGTGGTTTTTTACATAATATGAAGAAAATTGAAAAAATACACATTTGGAAAATTTGCAGAGACAGAAAGAGAAATGAGTGGATTAAAAAAAGTATATATATATATATATATATATATATATATATATATATATATATATATATGTGTGTGTGTATATATGCAGTATTAATAACATAAATTATGTATTCTAATAGTCTGTTAATAACAAAAAACTAATAAAATAAATTGAACTATATCGCTGCAATATATAATTTCCTTTAAAAAGCATATAATCCAACTTACTTGCGGATAAAAATATTGTTAATCACCACTTCAATGGAAATATCTTAACAATGATTCATTATAATGTGTATAAATGGCCATTTATTATAATTTTTTTTCAATTTCTATCGTTATTAAAACTTGTAACAATAATATAGGAAAAAATCAAGTAATTTTCCACACGGCCACTGTTAATTTCATACAATCAATATACAATATAGTATACGTATATTGTTCATATCGTAAATAATGTATATAGTAGAAAAGAAAAGTTTTTACAAAGTATGTGTTGTTTCTTAGATGAGGGGTCATTAGAGTACACGATACAACATCAGGGCTGGTGAAGAAAGAAGTGGATTTATATATAGATTGTAATACTTTGGACGCAGAAAGAAAAAGTTTCTAAAACACAATTTGTTGTATACTGCGACCATCACGATGACACGTCGTGTCGTGTGGAGAATATGGCCTATCGTGTTGCCTCACAATATATACTTATATATATATATATATATATATATATATATATATATATATATAAGGAATTTCTAATAAATATATTATAATTTATTTTTCACATTCACATCGTATGTCACATCTATTCATTTTATTTCATATTACAATTCTAACCGAAAAAATATTTTTAATATTTCAAACAACCTTACATTTACTTCATAAATTAAATTGAATTAAATATATATATATATATATATATATATATATATATATATATATATACAAAGTGATATAATATTTTTTAATTCTAACGTTCTCAAAAATAATTTCTCTGTATTTATATATAAATAATAAGTGTTATATTTATAGATTTTTCCTAGACAATAAAATAATTGAAAACAAATTATTTGCAATATTATACTTTAAAACATATTTTTATAAATATACTAAATTAGAAAAAAGGAATTAATAATTAAAAGCAATCATTTATACAAAAAATTTAAACTATAGTTCTCTCTCTCTCTCTCTCTCTCTCTCTCTCTCTCTCTCTCTCTCTATATATATATATATATATATATATATATATATATAATATTTTCAACAAATATAAACTAAATACACATTATGTGTCAGGCAAAATTATAGAATAACGAATTTTTTGCTTTATTTTGAAAGAGTTCTATTTATGATTTTCAAATTTTAAATAATATAGACGAATATATCTTTTTTTATTTCTATTATATATATATATATATATATATACATATATGGTCATCTAAATGTGATACCAAGATTTATGTTTTATTATAAATAAACAAAAAAAAATATACATATGTTTCTTTTTAATAAAACTCAAATATAGGCATCATATTTGGATGATCATACACATATATACAATATGGACAAACTTATAATTAAACATATGTCTGTATTTTTATATAAGAATGTGAAAATAAGAAAATAAACAACTATGAAAAAGCAATTAAGTTCTTTGAAAACACCATTCATTCACATATCTATTTACGTTCATTATTTTATAAGTAATTCACAATAAAACACATATGTGTAAACTTATTAATTTTCAATTTATATGAACCTTATGATATTAGTTAATTTATTATTCTGAACAATATTATATATATATATATATATATATCATTACATTTTTATTAATGAAAAACTAAGTGGTCAAACATGGTACCAGAAAAAAACATAAAAAAGTTACATTAAATAAGTCACACAGAAGTAGATACAAGTGTTAAAACGAAACCCGCGAACTGATGATGGCGATACTCGCTTGGGATATTTCTGGTAAAGTGGGTGGCAGATGTGTGGATACTGGGTGGTTGTAGGACGTGCGTGTGACGTCCTTCATAAAGGGAGAAATGATGAGACAAAGTTTTGACGCAGCCCGGCACACGTTGCTAGTGCTTATGTGTGAGCGTATGTTTGATGCAGAAAACTGCCAACGATACCGACTTGTCACTGTGTGGTGTGACGCTGATGATAAGATCATTAATTCTTTACCTCACTCGCTTCGCTTACGCACAGATATGTAGAGACATCAATATTTTCGACTCGAACTATACTTCAACATTAAACAAATTTCTAACTTGGAACTGTACACAAACATTTATGGATACCTTCTCTAATTAAACTATGAATAACATTTGAGCATTAATATAAGGATACACTTACGTACGAAACATAGAGAGACACACGACTGTATGTGGATATATATATATATATATAAATATGTGTGTGTGTGTGTGTATTCATTTTTTTCTAAATAAAATTTTACAATTAATAAATACAAATAAATATTAAAACTGATAAAAATATTATGTACAAATAAATTGATTTTAGACAGTAACTACAAAAAAGAATATTATTTTTTGAAAATAAAATATTAAAATCAATCAATTAAAAACTAACACGTAATATAAATTATTGATTTCAAACCGTAATCGATTGTAAAACTATTTTTTTTATTAATCACACATTTCTAAACATATACAAACTAAATCTCAACTCTTACTAATACAAACAAAATTATAAATAGCTTATAAATAATTATTTCCATTTATAAATTGTTAACAATATTACTGTTATAGAAAAGAGGAAGAAATAATTAAATAACTTTTACGATTATTAATTTTTATGAACTATAAACGTTGAGTATTTTAAAGTTATTTAGAAAAATTAACTAATTTTAATATTTAAAATTAATAAATAAATACGAGTTGTAAGAAACGATTAATTGTATTTATGATCTTTTAAAATAATAAATTAACATTACAATTAATAAGTTAAAAAATGTAGATAAACAGGTAATTTTATCTTGCTATTAAATTTTAAGATTTTTTTTAGAAGAATATATCTTATTTTACTGAAAAAATCGAACACATTAACGAAAATTAATTTAATAACAAAACATCTTAGTGTCAAATTACACAAAGCATTACTTGTATTAAAAGTTTACAACAAAAAAAAAAATACTACTTCCTATATGAAATGAATTGTAATACTTTAAGAAAAACTATGTTTGAACAAATCGAATATAACAAAATAAAACTTAGCTTTTTTATATAAAAACAAACAAAATATAAGTAGATTAACAATAATTACCTTATTTATTTAAAACGATACTTTTAAAATTTTAATATCAACTAATTATTTTTTAATAATATTAATCTAGGTACACAAACTTTACATATAATTTTAAAAATGTATTATTACAGTTATATTATTAAAATAAATCAAATACTAGCATTTATATGATTTCAATTTTGATCAATTTACAATCAACTAGCATCAATTTGAAAATGATAATTTGATAGATACTAAGAGTACAGTAAATGTGAAATATTTTTGATTTTTAAATTCAATTTTGTTAAATATAATTATTTTTATTAAAAATCACAATTTTTTTAACAATTTTAGTTAATATTGGATTTTGTTTCATTTGAACAACTAGAATTAAATATAGTCATGTACTAATTACAAGAATAAAACTTAATATTTAAGAATTAATATTTAGCTTTTAACTTTCCAAAACAAAATGAATAATTATATCCATACACCAGTAGGTACACACACACACACACACATATATATATATATATATATATATATATATATATATATATATAACCAACTGATAATGTAGTAGCTAACATCACTACCTGTCATTCAGAAGAAATGCGTTCGATTCCTGGTCAGGGACAAAAGATAGGCAGGCCTCTTTAGTTTTAAAAAAAGCAACCTGTTTAAAGAAGTAAATCTTAAATAAAAAATTCTGGCCAATATGATCAACGTGGTAAATATGACTAAATACCAGTGAATGGTAACATTTATTGAAGTTTTCGATTATCAATATGTTTGATATAAACTAATATGATTATATATATATATATATATATATATATATATATATATAAAATCCAGTAAAAAGTAGAATATTTCCATACAATTTAATAATCGTATAAAGTCAACAGCTATAAAATACTTTTACAATTCAACAATGGATTAGTTTCAAGATAACTATACGATAAACGTGCAAGTACATCCCTCCGTTGTCACATATTCACACATATACACCTATAGCATAATATAGACGATATCATTGAAGACATACGATGAATACACCGCGTTAGCATCCCTCAAAGTATGAGACAACGGGGGTGCCTCACAGAACACCGATTATCACATCCCATTACCTCCACTTTTCCATAATATTCTCTCCGCATCACAACAGTTTGATCACACTTGGCTGTGGTGTATGATGTGATGATGTCAACGGTAGGTAACATTAGAGCATCATTTATTTACTTGAACTCAACAATGATGACACTATTCTACTGGCACAGAATGAGAAGGTTCAGAAAAAATGGAAAACCGTTTAACACTTCATATCCATTATATATTCGAACTATTGTATTGCACGTGAGAATCATTAATTTTTTATTGAAATCATTTTTACATTTATAAAATGTGTCAGATTTTATTAAAACTGTATAAAAATTCGCACACATATATACATGGTATATATAAAGTCATCCAAATGTGGCGCCTAGATTTGTATTTTATTAAAAAAAAACATGTGTATAGTTTCTTTTTAATAAAACACAAATCTAGGCATCACATTTGGATGACCTATATATATATATATATATATATATATATATATATATATATATATAAGAGAGAGAGAATAAGAAAGAAAGAGAAATACACTAAATAAAACAATAAAGATAAAACACTAAATAAAGTTGCAGGTACAGAAAAATTGTTAACGAAATAATTTTTTTTAAAAAAATCTATACCTCTATTCTATAAAATTTTACTAAAATATGCAATTTTTTTATAAATCACTTATTGTTCAATGTTTTTTTTTATGAAATTACTAATAATGCATATATAAAGTAACTCAAATGAGACTACAAAATAGTAAATTATAGTAAAGAAGAAAATGTTTATCTAAACCTTAAACTCATTTATGCCACCATATATATTTTTTTTTATTTCAATTTTTTAAAATAAATAAAACACGTAAATAAATAAAAATATATACAATGTACATTTTAATTTTTAAACATTTTTGTATGTAAAAAAATAATTTATAAAATTTGGAAAATCTTATTTATGCTAAATACTTAAAAAAATGAAACAAATTATTTATACTGATTATCTTTAACAAATTAATCTTTTTTTAATTTTCAACAATTATTGTTATTGGATCATTAATTTTATGTTGAATTTAAATATCATTTTTTGAAGTTAAAAACACAAAATAAAAAATTTTATATAAAGATTTTTTTCATATAAAAATCAATAAATAAATATCAATTCTCATTTAACATTAAAATATAAAAATATTACACCAAATTAATTTACTTTTTCTGATATTAAAATCAAATAAAGTACTACTACATTTTTTATAATACTATTTTATAATGAAATACTATTAATATATATATATATATATATATATATATTAATTAATAGAAGATCAATTCAAAATATTAAACAGCTTTATTTCAATTACTTTCAATCTTCTAACAAATAATTATTAACTCTCCCCTACTAACAAATATTATATATACGTATGTACTGTAGTATAATTCCACACTGTCCCTTAATAATTTATTAAAAGAACACCTGCGTACTTACACTATTAAGGCTGTTGGATTATAATATAACAATAGTTTTTTTATATATTTGCACTTAAATTAGTTTAAGAATATTTTTTTAGTAGAAATCATTACAAGAATCATGATTCATTTACTTGTAGTTTATCAATGTATAATAAAGATTCTTTTATTTTTTATAAGTTTCTTGTTTAGTGTGATATATGTATGTGTGTGTGTCTAAATATATATATATATATATATATATATATATATATATATATATATATATACACTATCTATTTTTCACAATGATAAAGGACCAATCGTAAATAAATAAATTAAATTTAGTTGTAAAAGTCTTCAGTGAGTTAAGGCGACCGGAAAAGAAGCATGGTAAACACCGGCGCGTGAAATTTATAGCCGAAACAAGGGTAACTGCATGAACAGATAAAACTCGTATGTAAGAGAAGACGTAACCCGCTTGGGGGAAGGTCAAATGTTTCGTGAATCGTATTAGTTACATCCTGGAAATACTTTCTTTGCTCGCACATCTAGATTTACAGCAATCATAACTATTTCTTAATGTCAATTGAATTTAATTTAAGACCACTTACAATGTTTTATGTGAAAAATGTTTACGATGTTATAATTTATCCATTATTCTGAATACAGTATCGTGTATTCAAACAAGGGTGTCTATACATCGAATTGAAATTAATTACTTTTATTTATTCATCATTATATTATTTTAATGTGATACAGATTTTCAATTACATATACAAACGAACTTTATATATATATATATATATATATATATATATATATATATATATATATTTGTTTTGTACATGTTTTTAATTGAGAATAAAATATTACTTTTTGATCAATTACTCTGTCATTTAAATTGAAAAATGATTACTTGTGGTTTGTTTAATTATAAACTTTTAATAAACATGTATATTCATACAAAAATATACATACATATATATATATATATATATATATATATATATATATATATATATATATATATATATGAATATGTGTGTATATGTGTAAATAAATATTTTCTACAAATATTCATAAATATATGCTATAACAATTAAAAAGGTAAAAAGTATCAAAATGCTTTAGTAATCAACAACATAATTTTTAAATGTTAATTATTCTTATAACATACATACATACAAATATATATATATATATATATATATATATATATATATATATATATATATATGTGTGTGTGTGTGTGTGTGTGTGTACATATATATATATACACATGTATGTATGTGTGTAAACATAAGTCGAACTTTTGAAAACGAACAACTTTAAAGAAAATTAACCTGGAAAATGTTTTCAGCTACAGGTATCGTACTGTAAAGTTTAAACAATCTGTTTCTGACAGTCCG
The DNA here is from genome assembly GCA_029203775.1 of Neoneuromus ignobilis. Classification (NCBI taxonomy): domain Eukaryota; kingdom Metazoa; phylum Arthropoda; class Insecta; order Megaloptera; family Corydalidae; genus Neoneuromus; species Neoneuromus ignobilis. Next base: position 13,560,264 of record CP092090.1, read on the forward strand.
TCATCTAGTTCAACATTAAGACATCTCACTTAACTGTCTGTCAAAATTCGCTTCTATTTTTAGTTATTTTTTGTGTGTAAATTAAATAAAAAAAATAAAATAAAATAAACTAAAGATATATATTTAATACTAAATATAATTCTACGTATATAAATGTGAATATATAACACTGAAATAAAAAAATTATAAAAATAAGTGATAAAAACAACGTTTCTACAATTCACAAAAATATTCACTAAAGAAATTTAACTTTACAAAATAATTCATTTGCACACCATGTTCTTTTTAAAGTTCTGTATAAAGAGATTGAAAATGTTTACGAAGCGATTATGAATCTAAAACCGTATCATTAAATTTTATATTTATTGCATCGTTAACAATTATGTAATGATTGAACTATCGTCAAAACAGTTATAAACTCCATTCTTTCGCAAACGTTTTGTTATACTACTTTTCTAACTATGTATTTATAGCTACTCGAAACTTAAAAACAACTATTATCTATAATTTAAAAGTAAAATACTATGGTAAAATACGAACATAAACATAAATAATTCATTATTTGCAATAATCAATTCTCACCACATTAAATAAAATTGCAAAGTGATATATTAAATATTCTTCTTCATAAAACAAAAATAGAATAAATCGTGTTGTTATTTAAAAAGTCATTAAGATAAGTGGAAATGAATAATGCAGTTAAAAAATTTAAATAAAATTTATCTGCAATTTTCAGACAGATCATATCGAATATCAAATATATAAACTTATGATTTAATAATAGAAAAAAATAGCTTTTACGTATTCTGTAATAGTTTTACTTATCCAAACGTACTTATCCCTAAGGTACATTTGACAGTTACATACACACATCAATGAAACATTTGTGATATATCTCATCATAGATTCAACGCACGCATCGTAAGGGAGAATAGAGGAAACCTGAACTTTGTATTACTCCTGCGCATCATTCGTAATATCTACAGCTTTAATATTTAGTCCACCTTTTTTTATTTGAAAAGAATAATCAAGTTTTACAACAATGCAAAATAGAAGATTCCATTGAATGGTATATAAATTATTAAGAAAATACTATGTATTTCTATTTGAATAAGAAATAAATTAAATATACTATCTAAAAAGTGTATATATATATATATATATATATATATATATATATATATACATAACTGCCATTTAAAATAACTTAATTGATTTATTTATTAAACAGTAAAAAATACGATTAGCTTAAAATCACTTCTGAAATTATATAAAATAAAGAGTAACATTTAGTAAAATCGATTATTCATATTATCAAACTAATTTACTTGACTCAGTTTCATTAATATTAATAAAATAAATGTTTGAATAGAATATCTAAACAATATAAATACAATACGAACTATAAAAAAATTTTTTACAGAAAAATTGTATGTTTCTCAAAGAAAATTAAAATCAATATAATATTTTTTATAAAAAACAAGAAAAATAAATATGTAAATATAAAAGTTATATTATTTATTAAATAAATATAGCATTTTATATTTCTTAACATATGTATATATATATTTCAAAAAAATGACATTAGCAATGGGGATAAATTTATTTTTTTTGATTTTAATAAATAATTTTTGATTTATCTTAAATTTTAACAAAAAATGATAATTGTATTTCGATAATATAAAAAAAATTATGAGCATAAATATAAAAATATATATTTTCATTTATATTATACATTTTATGAAATTGAAAATTAAATATAACAAATACAGCAGGAATATTTATGTTGTCATACGATTTAAATCAATAAAAGAAATTAATTTACTTATAAAATATTTTAAAGAAAGTTATTAATATACTTTCTTACAATAATTACAGTTGATTTACACTAACATATAAGTTATCTGATAATTCAAACAGAAATATTTGAAACAAAACTTGAAAATCCCGAATGAAAAAATATAAATAAGCTGGACTTATATTACGGGGTGGTGGTGAGTCAGTGCAAGACCACAACTTCTAAATACAAACTTGGCGAGTACTTCAACTACTACTAAGACTTACTCCTTAGCACGATGTGGGTAAGTTTGCGGTCGGGCTTCCTCAAAGGACCAAACCGACAAACTAACCGATGTAGTCGGACGAACATCGACTACTGACGAGAAACGTTTGTATCTTTGGCAAGACAAGATGAAATGCGTAATGTTTTAAGGATGTGTGTATGGTCGGCCATACCTGATGTCAATTCTGGAAATGGCCCATGAGGGATAATGACTCTACCTCATACCATATCAACCACCCGCATCAAAACTCTCATACGCCAGCGTCTTTTACGTAAGAAGTTTCGAGAACGCGTGCGGACATCTTAAAGGACATAACTTGGCCAAAGACACAGTGTGGTGATGAACGCTAATTGGGTATGTTGAAGTACCAATACGCATTAATACATTCCCCGTAACTTGTACGAAACATGGATATAGGATGATACGTCCTTAATTTAATTATTTATGTACGTGAAGGAATTGTAGATAAGATTGTTGATTAACTATATATGTATATGTATGTTTGAGGAAATGTATACCACATATAAATTCAGCTTTGTTACTATTAGTTAAAGTATGTGATAATGTCTTGAATCTATTAACTAAATACTAATGATATCTTTTCTTGAGTATTAACTATGAAAAGAAATAAAATATACACAAACTCAATAAAAAATATAACATTTTAACGGAATAATAATTAATCTTAATTTGCAAATGAAATATTTAATTTACTGACACAAATATGATTTATTAACGATTTGGTGTAAAGTTTTGTTTTTGTAATGATAAATAAAAATGTATATTGAAAACTGGGAAATAATGTAAAATAATGAACAATAAAACAGACGTTAATAACTAAACACTGTTTATATATTTACATGTGTATATATATATATATATATGTGTGTGTGTGTGTGTGTGTGTGTGTGTGTGTGTGTGTGTGTTAAATATAAACTTCTAATGTCATTAACAGAAGTGTACGAAATTTATTATTGCATTAAACATTTCAAATGGGTTGAAATATAGAAGAAATCATTCATATTTTCTGAAAATCTATAAAACGCATTTGCTATTACATCGACGAAATTGACATAAAATCCCGAAAGTAAATTAAAACAAATAATTACAATACGATATTAAAATTCACCAATGTTAATCTATACACAAAAAGTAATTGAAGAACACGTCTACTTGGTAAATAGCCAGAATTATTTCGTGTGAATTGGATATAAATGTTAAGTCTATATTCGTCAAAGGAGATTAAATAAAACATCTGAAAACTCGTTAACACGTTTAAAGCAATATAGAGAGTAGCACGCGGGGGTTTCTGTGAAAAGCGAAAGACGAATGATGATCACGTCGTCGTCGTCGTCGACGACAACGACGACGACGATTGCCACCCGCGTCTCTTCCATTCTTCATCCCTCTTTTCCTTCCACCCACCTCACAAGCTGTTTACTTCTTACTTACTCTCGGCAGCTCTTTCAATAATTAAACAAAGTGTGTATAGTGCACATTTATCAGCGGCCTGGCAGACATTTGATCGCAACTTTCAATGGAAAGCCACGAATTCGTTACGAGCACCAATTATTATTAGTATTTAATTGAATTGTCAAAATATGAAATTCATTGTGCATTTATTAAATGAAAGCTTTTTAAAAAGTTGCACAGAGCCGGCCCTGACATAATTCATTACTAAAATGTATACAAATATTTTGTAATAAAATATTACACTGAAAAACTAAACAAATATATTCATATAATGTAATCAATGTCAATTATTTACATTAATATATATATAAATAAAATTTTCACCCAATTAATTTAAAAATTTAGAAGAATTATTTAAATTTAATATTAAAATATAAATGTTTAATATAAAAATAAATTTATATATTGCTCTTTTAATTATAAATAATGATTCAAGAATAATTTTTTTATAAAGAAAATAAATGTATTCATAAAAAATAATTGTTATACAAATTGTCATTTTTTTAAATATTCACTTTATAAAAAAAACAACATATAATTATTATTATTGTAAATTTTATCAGTGATTAGTTTAATAAAAAAAGGTATAGCATTACAAACTGAACAGAAAATATTTTTGTAGATATAAAGAATTAAAATATATTTTACTTTGTCAATATAAAAATACTAATTTAGAATGAAAACATTTTAATAAATATTTTTCAATCTATAACGCCATATATTAAAATAAAATATATTTACTTTTTGAACAATAAAAGATATATTTCAACACTTAAACAGTAAACTTGTAAAAATTATTATACAAAGAATAAAACAAAACCATTTCCTGGTAGTAAAAGCCCTTAATCTTATCAACATAAAAGACTATTCAATATACGACTACTGTAGGCGGAAACACTTGAACCCTTCTCTTAAAAAAAATATACTTCAAGTGGTAGTAGTTACCCTAAGTAAATGGTTGACGTATAAAGAAAATGCAAAGACCGCCTTTGGTGTTAGAGGACATGGTGCTGATGTAAGACAGCAAGAACATAGTACCACCAGCAGGAGCAGGATCTTAACCCAATAGATCGCAGAAGCCATTTTCTCTATTGTCCTTTTAACTTGTGCACTGTGTGCCACATAAAGAGATTCCGGCGGGTGGCGCGAAACGTTTCGAATTGAATAAGAGGTGGGGTAGTCTCAACTATTCTGTCTTCACGATAATATATACATACATACATTATATATATATATATATATATATATATATATATATATATATATATAATTACATACATGACCAAAAGCGTAAAAAAATTCTTTCAAGTTATAAAAAATATTTCACTTCGTTTATATTATGAAAAATAAATTATATATGAATGTAAATTAATTTATTTTTATTATAAAATTTAAAACTCTATTTTCACTATTATAAAGTTATTTTTTTGATAATTTATTATCTTTTATCAAAAAATATATAAAAACACATCTTGAAATTAGCAAAAAAATAAAATAGAAAAAATATAAATTTAAATCTTTAATAACTTTGAAGACAGAAAATATAAATTCCACAAATTTTAAAATGAAACCTTTCATTTTTAAAAATAATTGTGTATATATATATATATATAATTAATTAATTATTTTAAATAAATATTAAAACAGGTAGCTAAATATGTTAAAAGTTATAAATATAACCAAAAAGTTTTTTTTCAAATAAAAATAGCATTGTTCAATAATTTATGTTTATACGAAATTTCCGTGCCTTATAAATGTTGTTTTATAATATCAATATAAATGTACTAAAGGTAAAATAGAAAAAAGTATTGAAAGACAGTGTTAATTGCTTTGAAATAATCGACATCGTCTACTCATTTCGATTAACTGTAACAATTACATAAATGTATTTGCTAATGTTAGAGCAATTGTTCTATTAAGAAAGTTAGGTAAAAAGTTTGAATCGAAAGGCCATCAAAGTTAGGTATTCTGAAGCAGTAGAAATTTCAGTCACTTGAAGTACATTTACGAATAGTATTGGAATCGATGATCAATCTACACCAATCATGTGATTAATTTAACAAAACAAAATTTATACAAAGACGTGATATTCAATTATACAAACACGTATACACACACACACACACACTTACATATATATATATATATATATATATATATATATATATATATATATATATATATGAGAAATTAGATTATGTGTATATATGAATACTGAAATATTTTATATTTTTAAGTAATTAATTATTGTAATTAATATATTCTTTTATGTTTCATGATAATGGAAACAACTTTTTGGGGTTTTAATTAAAATAAGATTAATATTTAAACTTTATTTAAACAGTAGCTTAAATTTATAATATTTTTTAAAAAAACATCGTAAGTAAAAAAATATTACTTTTTAAAAAACAATCATAAAAATTAGTGGCATTTTTTTATAGAATTAAATCAATAGTAATATATATTAGTCAAGTACAAATAAAATTTATCGACATAAGAAATAAATTACTATTTCCATAAACTGATGACAATTCAAGTGATACATTTAATCATTCGATTCGACAAAAAAGGATAAACTTCATACGCTATAATACTATCTTTAAGTGAAATCACAAAAGACTGACGCACCATATGACTCCAATAACTTAATCATTGCTTTAAGATTCTGCAGAGGGCAGTTTCGTATATCCCCTTAGTACATATAATGCCGTTGGCCATTATTGAAGTCACCGACTCTACGCGGGTGGTTGTCGCAAATTCCAAGCAAGCAAAGGCCATTCATTAATTATCTATAAGAAACAGTGCACCACTGTGCTTCTGCCCCAAGTGTTGTGGTATGAAGGGGTTACGAGACACTATTCAAGAAGGGGCACCGACCAAGGGTTGCATAATCTTGTCGCATCTTAAATATCGGTGTATGAATAGAGAACATATTACAAGATCGATTTTATTTGAAAATTTCTCGAATATTTCATATGTAACATCGATGTAAATTAATTGATTCTCTTAGATATGTTCAAAGATATTCAACGAGAATTAATGTAATTATATAATTTATTCTTAGTTGAAATTATAATGATACGATTTGATCTTTGAGATATTAAAAATTAATCGTAAATTAATAGGTAAGTCATAAAACGTTCTAAACTTTTAACATTCACATTTTAAGTTATTTAGAACAACGATATTATCTATTGCAATTATAGATCGCTGAAACGTTCACTATTAAATATATAAAATGATAGAAACTATTACGAAATAAATGGAAAACTCTATAAAAAATACTATTAATTTTTTACTTGAAAGAATTTTGATTTCTGCTATAATATATAATATTTAAAATGAAAATATATTATCTAATTTTTTATTCAAGTTACTAATTACAAAAATTATCAATATTGAGATGTATAATAAAATTATTATAAAAAAAATCTCAACTCTGTTTATCAATTTCATTATCCTATAAAAAATAAAATTAAATAAATATCCATAAAAGGTAAATATTAAATAAATATTTTAATAAAATTTTAAAACATATTTTTAATGTATTAACTAATATTCCATTTATTATTTATAATTTAAGTACGAGTATTTTAAATTTACTTATTTTTCCCGAATTTTTTATGCTTTTACTCTCAATGCTGAGTAAAATTGAATAATATTTTCCGAAAAAATAGATTATCTTTTGTTTAATCTCAATAAAATGTATTAATTATTTGAGTAATAGAAACGTGTGATAATTTTTGAAAAAAGTAAAATATTGGATGCAAACAACTAGTAAATATACGTCAAACATTTCTTTGCGTTCATTATATTCATGATTCAATTTAATAAATCTTAATTGTATATAAATTTTCACAATACATAATTAATAAATATCAAACAGCTAAAAATAACTAAATAAAACAGCGTAACGCGTTCAATTTTGAGGCTATTATATTGACGGAGCGGAGAGTGGGCAAAAGCGATCACCGTATAAACACACGCAATTTACAATTTAAGGGACGCTCAATCAAAGTTAATTAGAATAGAATTCCGGATATAATTAAATTTCGCTTGCAGTGCCTTACAGGCACCGTCGTCGTTATAATGGGTTCGAACGTCATTGCCAGGATCCCAGATTGGATATGGACCACCACACAAAATATCGTTGTGCTGAAGCAAATCGTACAAAAACCAGCCAGATTTAATTATGGTTATTTTAAACTCACACCCCATTATCTCTAAATCAATTATTTTGTTATGTTTAAACAATCATTTACGGTTCAACTAAATACCTATTGGAATCACTAATGTAATTCATTCGGTTATCATATTTTTAATTTATATTTAATTCTCTCTTGAAGAGTGAATCATATATTCATTCAAGTACTGAAATATGTTTACATATACATATATGTATGTATGCGTGTATATATGTATGTATATTATTTACAAAAATTTTATAAATCTTAAAAAATATCAAAACAAATTTAGAGTTTACAATGAATACTTTAAACTTGAGTTCATATAAATATGTTTTTAATAATATAAATTGTTAAATATTTGTTATTTTTTTAATGAAAAATATTGAAAAATTATTAAATAAACAAGTAAATATTTTCTAATAACCCTAAATTTTAGTGTAAGTAACGAATTTACAATAATATTTGAATTTAAAATTAAATTTTGTTGTATTTATTTGATGGCAAGACAGATTATTAAATACCGAATCTAAAGTTCAAGTTGAAGCTTAACTATACATGAAATTTACATTTTAAAATAATATTCGAAAATAACAAATATGCATTATGTTTTTTGAAAATGAATTTCGAAATATTCATCATTTAATCTTCAATAAAATTTATGTGTGTATAAGAGATAAATAATAAAAATAAAAAATGTTTATAAAAATATTAAAAAAAATCCATTGATGTTTTAATTATATATTAATAAATTAAATTTCTAAATATCTTTTTAGATATTTATATAAAATATTTTTGAATTTAAAAACTTTAGTAAATTTATACGAATAATTAACAGAAATTAAAATTTTCAGAAATTTAGAATATTTCATAAATTACTCCATATTAATTTTGAGATTTTCTATAGAACTATATCTTAAAATAAATTACACGTTTCTAACGAATTAATTTTCTAAATATATCTTAATTCTTAATTTCATTTAACACAACGTATAATCTCAAGATATGTATATATATACTCCTCATTTTCAACCAAATATATTGAACTGACTAATTATGTTTAACAAAACTGAAACGTATCAATTTTTTAGTTAATATTTATGTATGTGTGTGTATATGTATATATATATATATATATATATATATATATATATAAATATGTATATATCGACATATAGCGTGAATAACATAACCATATAGATACTTCTACACATGGTAACAAGGGATGGTTTTATTTTGCAGAGTATTATAACATAGCCGTATCCTATGAAAGCATCATACCGTGCACATACTTTTGTTGTTGTTTCGCTTGTTGGATATATAGGAGAGGTAGGTAGGTTGTTCAGAAAAAGCCGTCACCACCGCTGCAGCCCTACGGCTGGCTCCGCGCTTCACCACCCAAACCCCATGCCCTGTACGTCGGATTAAAACTTTTCCTTGTGTGTGCTCTCGGCCGCCGCAGACACGGACGCGCGCGGCGTTGCAGGCGGCGGCCAGCTCTCTCTAGGTGAGACCAAGCTCTTCTTCTTCCTTCAAAAACCTCAACTCTATATCACCCATACGCCACCACCTACATTTCGCCCGTTCTTCGTTCACTCATACCGTCTCGTACGGAAACCGCCCCATACGAATCGCGAACAGCATAGCATTATCATGTAGTTGAAGAAAGCCTGTGTGCACATTGTGATGAGTCTGACAAGAGCTCGTATTATGTACGTTTAAGAGTGTTGCAAATTTATTTGCATTTAAAAAAACTCGTCAATTTAATTAACTACTTGTTAATTTGATTGCATCATTTGAATAAATACTTTTTTCATTTATTCACTGCTGTAATCGTTAAACTAATTATATAAAAATTCAAAATATTAGATAAATAATAACTAATTAATAAACTATTAAAAATAATAATTTACTATTAAGTAGAAACAAACAATGTATATTATTAAATACTTACTAGAATAACATTTTAATTAAAAAAATAACTACTCTATTCATTACTGTATAATGAAACTATTTTTGAATCATGTTTTTTTTACATTTCAAAAAATCATCTATATACATTATTACATCTATATACGATATTACATTATTACCAGGTCATCCAAATGTGAAGCCTAGATTTGTATTTTATTACAAAGAACCATGTGTACATAGGGTGGTGTATAGAGAAACATGTGTATTGTTTCTTTTTAATAAAACACAAATCTAGGCGTCACATTTAGATGACCCTATAATTCTACTGAATGAGCTTCATTAAAATCTATATATAAAATCTTAAAAATAAATGATATTTTTTTATTATATTTCTTATATTAAGTAATATAAATCTTTTTCTATTTGTATTGTATTCTATTTATATTATACTATATTATTTTATATTTTTAAAAAAATGAACATTGTTTCGTTTAAAATTTTTAAATATTTATTAACGATCAATATTTTTTTTAAAATTATTTATGTACTTTTTGGTAACATTTCTTAAAAATAGAAGATAATCTGATTATTGTTACTTTTAGATTTGTATTGAAATAAATTTAGCAATATTTTTTTAGAAATAAAAATAATAAAAAATGCGTTGAAACAAAAATATTTTCTTTCTACCTCTAATTTTTAACTTTTATTTATCGTAAATTCTAAATCTTTATTTTCAAATACAGATGAGTGAAATAAACACACTATAAATTGTGAAATACGGAAAAATAAATTATTATTTTATATATCAAAAAAAATATATAATCGTTATTTCAATAAAAACACTGAGCATTGTAAAATAATTATTTAAGTAGAAGGAAAAGAGTGTAAAATAAAAATACCTTTCAATATAAACAAACAACATTTAAAAAAAAATCAAAATTTGATACGAACATTTATTAAGGTATATTTGAAACAATATGAAATAATTAACGCATACGAATTATCTGTTGATATACAAATGAGGCAACGCATTATCATACAAAGAATCCCAACCAGATGTTCGCCGAAAGGGCGAGAAAATTTTGTAAAGTTTTATAAATATAGCTGTCTTGAGTACATAATACTTTAGTGAGCAGTGTCTTCCCCTCACCTTAAGCTTACCTGATCTCGACTTGGTATAAGATTGCGCCTCAAACGTGCATTCATAAAGCGTGAGGCCCCACACGCCGTGGCTCAGCTTAGCTGTGGATTTAGAGTGTTTAATTTTAAGCGAAATGCGCTCACAACACGAGCAAAAGATACTCTTGTAAGATAGATACCACTTCCCCCGCATATATCTGTTTAAACACCAACAAAATTACTAATTAGGATGAGCTGCTACGCTGTTTTCAGTTTTTTTATTTTTTATTCATCCAAAAACATCAGTTCTGTAACGTGTTTATATATATATATATATATATATATATATATATATAAACACACACACACACACACACACACACACACACATATATATATATATATATATATATATATATATATATATATATATATAACATTCAAGCAACAAAATTAGTGAATTATTTTATCTAAATTGTATTTAAATTATAATTTTCAGTGCTTATATAAAATATTCAAAATTTATATAAAATTTAGAAAATTTAGTTAAATTATATTATCATATATTTTTGAAATAATTGAAATTATTTTAAAATAATTAACATATATATATATATATATATATATATATATATATATATATATATATATATATATATATAATCATAAAGAAATAACTACATTTTTTTAAGAAAAAATATAATTAAATAAGTCATTTATATATTAAGAATGACTACGTCATAATAATAATAGGCATTTATTTAAATGTAAAATAATATAAATGCAATGAACAAAAAAAGAAAAAAATAATTTTCTACAGAAAGAAAATAAAAAAAATATTCACATTTGTTTTATAATAAGGGTTTAATTGATTTAGTGAAAATAATAAAATTTTACATTCAATTTAATACTATAAAGAAAATAAAAAGTAAATTAAAAATGTATTTAAAAAAAATGAAAGTAAAATTGTAATATATTATCACATTTTTTCAGTTAATGAAATGTTCCATTGATATAATTTATATGAAATCTACTAATAAATAAAATAATTATCAGAAGCACTTTTTGAAGTTAGACAACACATTTTTGTTTTTTGTTCATCCTACTCAATAACGAGATAAACAGCAATAGCTTCTCAAGTCAGGTGTGCCTGTTATTTCGAAAACGACATCAGATTGAATTGTTGCCTGTTATAACTCGTAAAACTATCCATTTGGTCGCTTAAAATTGTCTTAATAATTCTTTTTTGTTTCCACATAAATCGTAACGCCAGCAAAATCCGATATTTGGGAATGTTGGAAGAGGGAGTTTGTATAGGAGTTACCATGTATCTCTATCTACTAGGTTACCTACGTATAATACCGTCAAGCCGTGTCGTAAGCAACCGGCATTCTTACAAAGTGAAACTTTGGAGCAATTTGTGTGGGGGTCGATGCACAACTCGCCCTACTGTCTCCAGAGGCTACCAATGCTTGCGGCGAAGGGAATGAGAACAACATCGCCACGTACGTGTTCAAGGAAATGAGATTCGGTGATTTTTTTTAGACCTGTGTAAATTGGATTGATTATCTGTTGAGTGTTTAAAAACGATTGTTTCTTTAAAATAATACTTTTATATAATACAATTTTATGAAAATCTTTTAGATTTAATCACGAACGATCCATTTTATTAACAAAAAATAATATATACACAAATGAAACATACATACAAAGAATATGAAGTTTAGGAAAAAGATTTAATTTTATATCTATACTTATTAACTCAACATCTATAAAAAATCAGATAAAAATAATATTTATAATTTAATATACTTAATTCATTCCAACTATATAATTATAAAAGTTCATACAGCATGCAAAGTACACATATACATACACACAATTGAACAGACATTATACATTTTATATATATATATATATATATATATATATATATATATATATATATGTAATTATTATTTATTAAAACATTTAATTTAAGCACAAATGAAACAAAGTAACATGAAACATACAAATGTGTAACAACATCAATATCTATCCCGAATCAAGAATAAAATTACAATTTAATTAATTACAATTTGTGGATAGCCATGCCATAGGAATGCTTTGAGTCGACAATGATTACCCTGATAAACAGCAGGGAGTGACCTCTTTACCTTTCACAACTACTTCTATGTATAAAATTGGATTTGTAGAAAGTGAACAGCACAGAGATTGCAGTAACACACAAGACTATATTCGTTCTTTGTAGATTTGTGTTGTTAAATTGATCTGTTTGTCTAAGCAATTAAAGCAATTTTCCTTGAAGAATGGTAGTTAAATTGAAACAAATATTTGCATACGAGCTTTAACAGACACAATGAAATTAATTTATTTTCTAGAGAAAATTATAACAATTTATAAATAGAAATATATTGACAGAATTTATGCTCTGTATATTATTAGTACGTTATGTATTATATCACAAAACTATTATAATTTATATTAAAAATATTAATGAAACTAACAATTATTTTAATATAAATATCCTCTTAAACTATACACAAATCATATTAAATATTAATTGTTTAATCGTAAAACTAAAGAGGATTTAATTTAATCAAAATATTAAGAAATAAAGAAAATATAATTGATATTAAAAAAAATAATTATTACATACTTACATTAAAAAGCATGAAATATTCAGTTTTATATTGATTTGATAATTTTTATAATCATAAATGTAGAAAATGTACTTTTTGCAAAATTTAATATAGATTATACAACACTTTTCCATAGTTTTTAAATTGTGTCATGAACACAGAAATAATTTATTAATTCTAAGAAAAGCGAAATGTTTCATGACACATAGCATATTCTCTCAACTATTTTACAAACACGACAGGATATATATATATATATATATATATATATATATATATATATATATATATATATATATATATATATATATACTCGTCGCAATGTTCTATGCTTACTACAGGGCTCATTGTGGACTATTCGCATGCAAACTGGACCGCGAACGAAATAATTGGCTCACACAAAACTCATTATATTTCATGCAGTAACTTATGTTGGATTTACGGAGTTGTGCGCAGGAGAAGTACAGAGTAGTTGAATGAAGATGCTTGCGTTCATCTCAATGAATCATTGCAGTTCAATGTAAAGTAGATGTGCTTTTTATGAACGCATACGTGCACACGATAATTGTACATACATACATACATACATACATACATATATATATATATACATACATATATATATATATATATATACATACATATATATATACACACACATGCATCCATATATACATGCATATATTATATACCATATATATATATATACATATATATATATCAGTAAAAAGATAAATTGCAAATTATAAAAATCAAACATAATTTATCAATATTAAATTAAGAGAATATTTACTCAAATTATAACACTATCTACAATGAATTACAGTAAAATAGATATTTCCATATTTCGAAATATTATTGTTTACTTTAACCGTAATATTATTTAGGAATATATATAATTATACATAAATACTTATAAATACATATGTGTATGTATATATATATATATATTAAGAAAGGCAATAAATAAATATTTTTGTATAAATCTTTCAACTAATTCAAAAAACTATCAAAATTCATAACAAAACTCAACTATAAACACAGTAAATTGACATTCATAAAATCTTGAATTTTAATAAACCATTATATACTTTTTGATTGTAAATTAGTTTGAGTTTGGAGTGCAAATAAAATAACAAATATTTAATTTTTAATAAAAAAATTAATATTAATTAAATAAATATTGAAATGCAAAACAAAATATTTTAAATTAGAATTTTACAATTATATTTTGATTTAAATATGTTTTATTAGATAAAATAATCAGTCCATTGAAAGTATATCAATATGTAAATATTTATTATTTAAATAAAACGGATACTTTAATCATTAACCAAATCATATTCAACCCTTCTATGGTTTAATTACCTTACATACTACATGTATACTGAAATTGTTTTTTATAGTATTAAGTTTATAATTATATAATATATTAACACTTGATCAAATTTAATACTTAATTTAGTTATACTGAGTTTTAGTATACAAAGGACACTCAACACATAAATTAGTTTATGGTACCATAAGAATATCAATGTATCAATTTATTTACTATCATGTATGCATACAACCATTTTACTATTTAATTATACTGTATGTATGAATATATATAAATATATATATATATATATATATATATATATATATATACATTTATTAAATAGATTTAAAAACACATTATTTTTATAATATATATATATATATATATATATATATATATATATATATATTGGTTGACAAATTTAATAACATTTTCTTCAGTAATATAATCTCACACTCTCTATATGAATTTTGAAAAAAAATCATTTAATATATATTCTATTTAAACTATTAATGTACAAAAAAGATTATCTATAAGTATTTAAGTATAAATGAAATCGAATATTTGACTAATTTTCTAGATTTATACATAAAATTTTAAAAACGTCAATGTAATCTTAAAATTGCAAACAATAGCCTACAGATGGGTAAACACATTTTAAATATACCGCATATACGTGGTCTACAAAGCGTTCCGCATATATGTGTCCATCTACGACATCAAATCGTCACAAGTTGACGCTTTGCGAACGTTCAGAAAGCAGGCGGCCAGCACAGAAGCGGCGACAATGAACACTTGTACATAGTATGAGTAGGTGGAGATACCAAAACGACTCAGTATATGCATGCAATATGTCGTCGACGAGTTTGAGAAGCACGACCGACCTACCAACTGGCCGCTTCGCTTCGTTTCACTGCCTAACCTCTAACCTTGCCCGGGGAATTTAATTACTGTATAGAGTACATTGTGAAGCTTGCGAGAACGGAAATAAAGTCGCCATTGTCGCCGGACGACACAAAGCCTCTATTTGTCACTAAAACCACGGAACCGCCGCGACTACGGGAGATGAAGAGCGATGGAGTAGTAACCCCGTACTCCTGTTTTCCGCTACGTATAAAAGGGCTCCGTGCTGCTACTGTTGTTACTATACTACATGCTTATATATCCGTTCTATAACACACCTATATTGCCTTGTTGTTTGTCACCCCCATATGACCCGCCAATAACGACTACATGAAAGGGATTTGCAGAAATCGCAAAAGTAATATTCATATATGTACTGAAATGTGATCTTTGTTGCGTACATTCAGTATGATACTTGAAATTTCGTATACAATAGATAGACTTTTCCATACAGATTACATACATACTTCAATCATATTCTATGCGAATTAAGAATAATTATATCTATTTTGTCTTAAAACTAAATCTTGTTCACTGTGTGACACTTGTTCATATATTATATTATTAAAAGCATTGACTATATCTGTCAATTCCTTTATCGAACTAAAATTATAATTAAATACATTATATATATATATATATATATATATATATATATATATATATATATATAATAACTGGATGAAAATATTCAAATTCGAACTATTACGAAGTGAATAATAAAAAAATCACAAATATTTTATTTATTTTATATAACCATATGTGAGTGCAATATTTTTTTATCTATAAAATAGTATTTTATATTGTATATAAGTAGTAAATAATTTATATTTGATATTTAAATAAATGAAGCTAAAATCGACTAATAATAAATAAATTTCGATTATTTACCAAAAAATTGTTTTTAATTTTTATAATAAGATAATTTTATAGTTTTTTCAACAAAACAAAAATGTCAATTTTTAATATATTAATAAAATGTTATACACAAACACACACATTTATTTATTTATATATATATATATATATATATATATAAAGGGTAATCCAAATGTGATACCTAGATTTGTGTATTATTGAAAAGAAACAAAAAAAACTATACACATGTCTCCCTATACACCATCCTATACACATGTTTCTTTTTAATAAAACAAAAATCTAGGCGTCACATTTGGATTACCCCCTCCTCTCTCTCTCTCTCTCTCTCTTTCTCTCTCTCTCTCTCTCTCTCTCTATATATATATATATATATATATATATATATAGGGTGTCCCATCAGGAGCGTACATTCATCATCGCTTAAAAAACCCCATAGCTCATTTAAAAAAAGATCTGTTTTATTCAAAAATTAAGTTGTGTATTCCTGATGGGACACTCTATATAATCATATCAATTTTTATCAGCACATTGCTAAACACAAGTCTAAATCAATATTACTATTCACTAGTACTTGTGTATTTACTCAAAACGCTAATCAGGCTGATTGTTGATTTTTTATTTAAGGTTTTTTCCATAAGCAGGTTGCCTTTACTAAGGCTAAAGAATCCTGCTTGTCCTGTAGTTCCAACCAGGAATCAAACACACTCTTCCACATAACAGGTGATGATACTAACCACTACACTTCTGGTCGATTACATATATATATATATATATATATATATATATATATAGAATGTATTTATAAATATATAATAAAATATATTAAATATACAAAACATATTAATAAATTTAGAGAGTTAAATTTATGGCATTATTTGTTATGAAATTCTAAATCATTCAAGAATACTAATTATGATATAAAATAAGTAATATTTAAATATATCAATAATTATATAAAATAAATTTAAACTATAAAACATTGAAAATATAAAAAATAAAATAATTCTAATAACTGAACTTAAAATTCAATGAAAAAATAAATTTATACTTTTTTAAATTAATCTAAATATTAAAAATTTCATTTAGAGATAATATAAATAATTAATTTAAAAAATAATATATTTACAATGTTATTAACTACAAATTAATATAAAAAAACCTCATATCGCCACAGCATGAAAAGTTCATAAACTTGTGAACATTAAAATTGAAGCCGTACGAATGACTACAAGAGAAACTATTGTACGAGTTAACGAGTGAAGACTGTAACGATAGGTGCGCTACGAAAGTCCGGGTTGGTTAGGAGGCTTTAAGATTAAATACGAGAGCAAAGGGTGACCTAACACCATACTCGACCCCTAGTAGGTTGACCAACGACCCCCACGCGTGCTATAATATCGGGGTGGTATGGTCACACTGGTACATAAGTGTGTGTTTAAAATTAATATTTATCTAAGATTTTAATGCATACGCAATGAAGTGACCTACAAATATAAAGTGGACATAAATTTTAACAGAGATTTGTGGTCGTAAGTCTTTTCTAACAATTTTAATTACGTACGTGTATATATGTGTAATATTGCATTTAAATTACAAATACTGGTCATTTTAAACTGATATATAATTTACACATGGAATTCGCATCAGATAATAAACATTTCATTAGATATGAACTGGAACGTTCGATATTTAGAATTCTATTATAAATTGGTTTTTTAAAATTTATTTATCTATCGATTCATATATATATATATATATATATATATATATATATATATATATTAAATTTAAAAATTGTAATTTTTACAATTTTCACGAACTCTAAATGTAAAATAACTTTTTGAACAATAAAATAACTAACATATTTTCTTTCTATTTAAATATACACAAATGAATGTGTGCAATTTAAAATTTATAAAGATAAGAATACGACATACGCATACAAAGTTCATACATAACTACTAGACCTTGAATAAAATAGTAAATAAATCACGTTTCGCATAAGTTGCAGTTAAGATGAAATTTAAATTCAAGATGCTACAACATTATCACGTCTCTCGGAAACACGTAACTACCAAGATGACATAAAGGGGTTGTATGAATGCAAAAAGCGACACACTATTTTATGTGTGAAATAATAAAGCATTTAATAGAAAGAACCATACAACACGGCAGTGTACCTTCAGAGTCTGGTAACATTCTCGTACACACAGGCGGTAGTTGCAACGGCATTTGAATAATCTTAATTGGTGAAATAATTCATGAATTCAGCTCATAGTGCATTACACTAAGATTTGGCAATGGGGAGAACACTCACACACTTTGTTCATCTCATATACTACACAGTGTATTATGATAGTTTATATTTTCACATGCATTTAATTATCGAGATTATTGTTTTTAAATAAATTATATACTAATTAATTTGCTATTATCCAATTAAAAAATATTTGTGCAGTATTTTAACAATTTCGTATATTAATTTAAAATTAAGTTAATTTTAAATACTACAGAGCATTAGAAATTACACCATCTTTTCTTAAAAAATGAGTCTCAAAAATATAAATTTTATCATTTTACTATTTTTTTAAAAAAAGTTTAATTTTTTAAAACTTATTTATTATTTTGGTAATTATTTATATATTTTTAAAATTTTACATACATATTTTTTATTCATTATAATATCTCTATTTTTCATTTAGTGATTAATAGGATATAATTAAAAAATATGATTTTTTTTAAATTAAACTGCAAATTAATATTTAAAATGATTAATTCAAAATAATATGTTACAATGTGTACGTATAAAAGTAAATGTATGAATATTTGTATTCTATAAAATTTTATAATTTTAATTCTACAGTTAAATTAATTTAAAAGGAATAATTAAAATATTACATTTATAAAAATCTAACGAACGCAATAAAACTCTTTGTCATAATAACAAGATTACAGAAAATGTAATTTAATTTTAAATATTAAAGTTTTGAAATTGTATTTTTCAACAAAAGAAAATCTTGACTAAATGTACAATTATGTGAAATATTGAAAAATTACTTGGATCTTTGGTTTTTTGATAGTATAACTTTAAAACCAATTAATATAAATAAATTCTTTGAAACATTTTTGATAATATACTACTACGTAGTAATTACAAAATATTAAATCCTCCGATGAAAATCATATGAAAATGTATACGCTATAAACGACATATTAAAGTGTCGTTTCCACAACTGCACAACACATAGTAGGTTACTGCAGCAGTAAACGAACAGACTCCACATCGTCGGCACACTGCAAGAGCAGTCTTGCGGTTCGCGATGGCATTGTGGTGGTTGTGTCGACGTCGTCATAGTGTTCTTCTCGTTCGGATGTCGGATGCCCTTAGCGGCACTACGCTTTCGATGTCTTAATCCAAAACACTGCACGGGATTCGAACGTGGATCCGTTAGTGCCAAAGGAGCTGTTGGTTTGAGCGCAGCAGGCGGGCGGCCGTATTTACGACCATACAATGCCCCGAGGGGTAATCTAGGCGCGAGGAACGTCGCTTTACTTACACCCTACACCGCCAACAGACGTGTCTTTACTATCATCCTGTTGTCTTCCCGTTTCTCTCCCCATGTACTAAATTCTACTACTGTTAGTTGTAGTAATTTAAGAAGAGAAATACTCGTCTTTGTATTAAAGTTAATGAATCAAAAATAATATATTATTGCTTAGAATAATATTAAAATAAAGTTCAACATTCCCACTACAATATTTCGATATAATTCGAAATTATGAAATGCCCGAGATTTATATTAATATTAAATTTTTCATCAAACCAAATTTGCATTTTTATTACTCATTTTTATAATTGGAAAATGTACAAGCTTTCTATCAGAAAAATTAAAATACACTACAAATAAAAGTGTTGTTTGAAATTTAAATTTAGATTAAAAAAAAATAATTCATTGTATAATTTAGCATATAAAATATTGTATTCGAAATATTAACTCAAAAGTGTTTTTTTAGATATAAAACAAAAATTTTGTGTAAATGCACATCTGAATGAACAATAAATAAGAAATCATTTTAAATATTTTTTGAAGAGAACTGAAATTAGACCGCAATTTAATCAAAATTTAAAATTAAATTTAAAGATATAACACAATTCAAAAAAATATTGAGCAAATATTTTTTTCAATATTCGAAAAATATTAAAATATATAAAACTTGAATTATCAAACATTATAAAAAAAACAATTTAATTATATCAATTCAAGAAATTAATCTGTATAATTTTACTCAAAATATATAAAATAAAATTATATTAAAATACATAAGTTCAAAATAAGTTTTTATTAAAAAATATGAATTAATCTTTTGACAGAAAAATATTTTTTTATAATTATTGATTAATTGTTTAAAACTGAATTAATATATATTATTTACACCAGAAAATACATAAGTGAAATTTTTTTTAAAAAAAAGATTACATGTATAAAACTCAAATAATATTATTTATAAATGTATATACGAAATTATTATAAAAACAAAGATTGTAATCAGATATTCAATGTAAGATAAATAAAAGTTTCTCATTCAATAAAATCTCATTCATAAAATTACAGTGATAAAGATGTAACCGTACATTTATTATTTAAGTATTTATTAAAAATCCCTTTTAAAAAACACACAATGACAAATACAAACAGCCGTTATAATCGTTGTAATACACGGTGCATTCAAACAAGTAGGTGTAATTGTATTAAATGACACTGACATACATAGATACATACAAAACAGTGGTATTTTAAACATCAGAGGATAATGCATACAATATGTTTCGCGTACATACACACGTCTCTGAAATATGGGTGGATAGTAGCGAGGTGACGTGTCTAAATATTACGCACGTATGAATGTATAGAAATCTCACTCATACCTCTTTACATCAGTCTTTGGTGGCTACTACAACGGTGGTAAACACGTTCGCACGCATGAAAAAGTTATTTGCATAACTCCTACTCATTTGCACGTCGAGTAGGTTCAATTTACATTGCACGTAGAGCTTATCACTTTAAAGGAGATTTTAATATCTTGTCGAAACAGTTTCTCAGGAACTTAATTTTTCAACAATATTACATAAGATAGAACGTATTTTGTTAGGTAATTAAAATGGGCAATTAAAATTAAGCTTTTTATTTATTTAAATTATAAAAAAAGTTCAAGTATTATTAAAATGAGACGTTTGGAAATATAATTTTATCAAACATCTAAAAACGGGGTAGAAAGTAAATAATTTTTATAATTAAAATAAAAGAATTCTTTATAATTATTATTTGATTATCCACCATTTACATTACTTTAAAAAATAAATTATAAAAAATATAAACAACGTATAAATTCATTTATTTTAAAGTAAAAATTATATACTTAATTTATGAAATGCAAGAAAAAGGTATTGAACGTCTAAGGGTTGAAAATTTTAGAAGACCTTCATACAACAATAGATAGTAAAGGGATATATATATATATATATATATATATATATATATATATATATATATATATGAAAAAACTACCCTATTTAGAAATTAATTATTTTTCTCAAAAAAAAAAAAAATAAATAAAATAAAACACTTTTTATGCAGTAATTATATAGGGTAATCCAAATGAGACGCCTAGATTTGTGTTTTATTTAAAAAAAAACTATACACATGTTTCTTTTTAATAAAATACAAATCTAGGCATCACATTTGGATGACCCTATATATATGTAGTCGATTACATGGAAATCTTTACTTAAATATTGTATATACTACAATTTTCCATTTTAATTAAATATAAAATTATATAGTTACATGATTTTTCATATGTGTGTGTGTGTGTGTGTGTGTGTGTGTGTGTGTGTGTGTGTATATATATATATATATATATATATATATATATATATATATATATATATAATTTAATAATTAATCTTTAATAATAAAATCCTTCTTGTTAAGCGTAAAACAATAAAATGTAAATACACACAAGGTCCGACTTATTTGTCTGATCGCTTTAGATCTATTATGGCTTCGTCGTTTATTCGTTCGTAGTTTGATCTTGTATTTTGAACACTTGTAATTTAACATTGCACTTTTCGTTCTTCCTTCTCATTTAAGAATAAGTATAACAACGTTATAACCATAATACAGGTTAATATTAAATAACATTGAAATATTATTAAAATACCATTAATTCTTGAAATAAAATATTTATGCATATTTACTCTTTAATAAAGTTATTTACGAGTATATTTATTAATACTTATTCAAAAATGAGAGTATTTTTTTGAAATTACTACTATTAACTGAATATAAACACAAATTATGTATATATATATATATATATATATATATATATATATATATATATATATATATATATATATATAATGTATGTGTACAATAAATAAAATTTTCCTTGCTGTGTATTAATTCAGAACCACACGAAAATGAGAACTTGTCTAGCTTCTCTATAACTGTGGGGTTATGCATTGAATAAGTACGATTTCCTAGGGTGGACAGAGGATATTGACAAGTGCGTCGTGACACGCAAGAAGACAATCTGGTGCAATCATGACGTACAACACGGCCATCCCGTGAGAAATCACACACACTGTGTTGTCGTTGCCACACGTTGGCCCACTCGCATGCTAACGCTCTTTTAGCACGTGTGTCACCTACTGTCTACACCCGACAATAATTCAAAACTATGAATCCTTTTCAAGAAAATATTTTTTTTAATTATATTCATCTCATTCGTTATTATTATATCTCATGATAGTCGTAATCAAGTTTAATTGTAAACGAAAAATAAATTCGGTTTGTATTAAAAATTATTGTAAATTAGAAGTAATTTTAAAATACATTTATATAAAATCTGATAGAAATAAAATTTTAGAATAATACAGTAGTTGAAATTATTTTATAAAAATTAATATAATTTTTAATTACAATCACTAAATTTTTTCAATTAATTTAATTGAAAAAATATTATTTACATAAATACATGTATTTAAAAATGTAAAACTGGGATATAAATTTTATTATAAAACTACAATCAGTTAAATTCGAAAAAATATTAGTAAAAGTGTGAAAAGATTATTTTATCAATACAAAATAAAAAATATCATCAGAGAAAAAAGTGAAAGATACACAAACACACACGCTTTATATATATATAATCATTAGGAAATATAAAAAACACTGTTGAAATGAAAATGATATCATTCTAATTAAGAAATTAATAATTTTAATAAAATGTATAATAACAAACATGCACATACATGTAAGTATGTGTGTGTGTGTATGTATGTGTAAAATTATTACTGTGCGGAAATATTTCGTGACTCACGATTACTATTTCGTTTTCCACCCTCCAGAATAATAATCCACAAATAATGTATGTGAACACTTTAGAAATAAAATACAAATAACATATTCTGCATAGTTGAGAAAAAGATATTATAATAATATATTTGTTAATATAAAATTTCATAGTTTACATAATGCTACTATATATTACGTTGTTGTATTTTTATAATAGACAAAATTATACGTACGCGTTGTTTTTCAAACTTTCTGTAACATTTTTAACCCTAGAACGTGTCGAGGCTTTCTATTCATTATTAAGTCGTTAATTTAAAAAAATATACACGATGTGAATAAAATAATAACTGTTATGGTTATGTCAAGTGTTTTTTTAACAATCTTCGTTTCATTATTTTTTATTTTAGTACAGAGAAATTAATTAAACAGACATGCAAAAAACATGTATTTTCTTAGAAGTAAATAGTTAAATGTGTTGAAAAAATTTTTTTACATTCATTAATTTTAAAACCTTTTTTTTAATTATGTTTCATTTTAAAACTTGAAATTAAAATTACGAGAGATTTTTTGATTTACATATAAAATATGAGCTTTTCTTAAATAATAACGAAGATTATTTTCGTATTTCATATCTAATAATTAAAAAGTTAGTGCACCTTAGTTTTATTCTAAAATAACAATCGGTTATATTTTTAAAAATAAATAATAAACGCTTTAAAATAAAATATAAATTTTTGTCTATTATTAAAACAGTTTCATTATATGTTCATTAATATAATAATATATTGATTAAAGAAAATATTTTTAAATATTACTTTTTAAGGTATACATAAATGAAACCATTTCATCATATACTAAAATATTTTCAATGTCGTAGACTTTTTCAAAAACACACTTCGACGAAAAAACTGCCAATTTAGAACAGAATCCGTAAGTAGGTACTCAGGATTATATTATTGGTGAAAATGAACTCTACGGATGGTGCTAGCGAATAATCAGTGAATATATATCCACCATAAGATGCTAATACAGCAGCAGACTGGTGGTGCTAGTTAAAGCCTTCTAGAATTGCGTGCCTCCTGTCTGTAAGGTATGTACGGTTACTTGAATCCAATTAAAGAATTAAGAGCGAGAGCAGCCAGCAAGCAAGTTCACCGAGGGAATTTTATTAAAAGCGAATTTACGCAGAGTCTAAGCAACTAACCAAGCAATTGAGGCGGGCCTACTCCAATGAAAATCTATTGATGATATTTTTATGATTACAAATATACTCATATATATATATATATATATATATATATATATATATATATATATATATTTGATTGTGTAAATCTTACATTAAGTATTTGAACATTAAATATTTTTTAATCTGTATTCTTTACTTATTATATAAACGATACATAAATATACTAAAATTTATAATAACGGAAACAATCTTTAAATTTTTAAATAAAAACTTAAAATTTGGTAATCTATGTAAAAAATATAATATTTAAATATTTATAAATTTATATATAACCATCAGAAATAATTTTATTCGAAAATTGAAACTATATTTTTAAATTTTTCTAATATCATAGATGGTTTAAAATTAGTTTTTTAATTAAAATCATTTAATTATCTTTAATATTTTATTTTTCAATATACACAACATATAAGAAAACGTTTAAAGTTATGTTAGAATCACATCTAGAATAGAAACACTTTAAGATCATAAATAATTATCTCTTGACTATACTGCAATATATTTGTTAATATATATATATATATATATATATATATATATATATATATATATATATATATATCGAAATTAACTCATAGGTATAATTTATACTGAAAGTCAAAACTTTCATACCACCTGGATGAAGTCCATTCTACAAGACATGATAAATGATAAACAATAGTGTGTTATCTTCTATCCAAGTAAACTAAACTACTTATTGTTAGCCTATTAGTCTATCTAGATTTATCAGGCTTTGAGTTAATTCGAAAGCATGCACGCAGACCACCCTTAGAGAAATCCAAAAGGGCAAGGAGGGCAACAGCACTCAAAGTAAGGAGGTGGTATTCACTTACTACCTCCAAGATAAACACAAGACTTTCGAGGGACATAAATCTGAACGAACGGAGGTGTCCGCAACAAACGTGTAAACAATGGAGGTGAGGATCCTAAGGTTAAGGAGACTATCATAAATATCATAGCATTTCTAATCTCCGCCAGCTTCACTGCTGTCTTCCTTATAGAACACCGCTTCGCCGCGAACACTTCCCACGTTATATAGAATATCAACAATATCTTATATTACACAGAAGTCACCAAAACAGTACAGAATTTACGACAATCACGAAATAATTAGAGTTAAAAATACATTCTCTTAAAATACGTGTTAAAAACTAGTTGCACGTACTAATAAATAATATACTGTGGTGCATATTTAAACAGTGGAAAAATCACTGAAAATTACAATTATATATATATATATATATATATATATATATATATATATATATATATATACACACAAATATATTTATTATTTCTTTCTATGAATATGTCATATAAATATTTTATTTACATAAATATCCTAGGGTATTTTTACTAAGCTAATAAAGAACAATAATAAATTGTATTTGTACAAACACAAAATAACTAAAAGAAAATATCTTTACATTATGAGAAAAATTAGAAAGTTTAGTAATACAACATGATGAAAATGAGAATATTGTCTGACAGAAATTGATGGATATTATCGAGAGAATTTTATTCAGCACTGGATCGATAAGTTAATATGTGTCTATATATATATATATATATATATATATATATATATATATATATATATATATATATATATATATATATATACATTGAAATATAACGATTTTATTTCTATTCAAAAATAAATATGAATTATTCACATAAATTCAACGTTTATAAAGAGGTTGAAGACATATTTACTTACAATACAAAAGCTGATTTTAAAAAAAAAATATTTTTTTATAAACGTTACAAATCAAATATTAATATAAAATAAATTGAAAAGTGTTTTTCAGTTTATTTTTTAATCATTGACAATACTCCAATTATATATATACACACACATACATTTTTTGTTCTGTTAAAAAATAATTACATACCCGATAACCTACTTTCAAAAATAAATATTTAATTCTATTCACGACTCTACTATTTATTTTTCGATGTTGTCTTTGTATATGCAATTTATAATTTCAAAGCAAACGAGTTACCTTCATGGTAAAGTTTGAGAATCGACGCATTAATCTATTGCTGTCGAGGCTCGAACACAAGGCTGTAGCAGTCAACACGATACCGCTATTGGGATCAATGCTACTACTACTGCATTCCATTCTATTGTTGTGATACTAGTACGTACTAAACTTTGCCCTAAGTTAGCTTTGTTGCTTGTTAGAGTTAATGGCTATGTGGTATGAGATGAAAGTTTTCTGGAATTCGATAGATATCAAATTAAAACACTTGTAATTTTTCCGTCAGTACGTTTAGGTAGTTACCTAAAACTTATCAGATCAACGCAATGGAAAAAGTGAATAAAGATACGATTTCAATAAAATTATTTTTATTATTAACATATCAACGTGTTAATAGTTATTAATATATACAAATATATATATATATATATATATATATATATATATATATATAAAGTTTTCTAATAAAAATATCAGAACTTTGACAGTTAATGGCCGCCATTTTTGAATTTTTTTAAGATCTCATTTTGATATTTCAACTCAATATAGTTTATTAAATTATTATGAAACGTTTGACACTTCAACAACAGTTAAAAATTATAAAAACTTCAATAAAATTATTGAAACAAATGTTTAATAAGTCCATTATTTTACGAAATTGACCCATCAATTCGCCACTAAGATCATGTGATCTAACTCTATTGAATTATTTTCTGTGGGGTTATATGAAAACATTGGTTTATGCTGATAAACAACAAAAATATGTAATTCATGAAATTTAACCATGATTATGTGAAAGAGTGACCAAAAATTGGACTAAACGAATATGATATGTCAAGAGAAATCGTGGTGGTCATATAAGTGAAATTGAGTTCCATCATTAATGCCATAAAATATACTTTAAATAAAAAAATAACTAATTAATTAAAAACATTCGATTTTATTTCCATCTACACTTCTAAAAATATTATTGAAAACCCATATATATATATATATATATATATATATATATATATATATATATATATATATTTATATAAATAAATAATTGTTAATTAAAAATAATTTACATTTTCAAATATTTCTTTAATTAAAATAACTATTTTATTTATAATAAACCAGCATTTTATAAAATTAAAAATTAGACCGACAAAAAAATTTACTGTTATTCAATTGAATAATAAAAACAATCATCTACAAGAATATATACTGCAGTAAAGAATTCTGTATCGATTTATTTGTTATTAAAATAAATCAATACTTCACAAAAACTTATCAGTCAACAACAAAATTGAAAATAAAAAAAACTATTAAAAACTGTTATTACATTTTCGTGGTACTGAAATAGTGAAGAACAGACCTTTGAACAGATAGGACAAAAACATAAGATATTTCGTCAAAATAGACTAGAAAAGAAGAAAATTAGATCGGTCGACGTAAACATTTTTAGGAGAGGTCTTCACACAGCAGTAAATAGAAAGAAGCTTCTGCTGCATATGTATGTATGTATATATATATATATATATATATATATATATATATAAATTAAATTAAATATATTTTTATATATTTTGGTAAAAAAATACTCCATAAAATCATATTAAAGAATAGAAATACTTATTAATTACGTATTTAATTTTTAACTCAAACATTTTTCAACGATCAATTTTTAAAATATGGTATTAAAAGAAAGTTTTAAAAAGAGATTGTAGAAACATTTTATTCGAAAAACATTAATAAAAGATGAGAATATTTATAAAATTTCTTAAATTCAAAATGTGATTATTAATTATTACAATGCCAAATAAAATTTGAATTTTATCCTTTAATATCTAATATATATATATATATATATATATATATATATATTATATATTTTATATATATATATATATATATATATATATATATATATATATATATATATATATATATATATATATATATATATATATATATATATATATATATATATATATATATATCATAAATATATATGTATTTATAATATATATATATATATATATATAATAAACCTTTAATTTAAATTTGAAGACAGAATTGTACTATTGAAACTTTTCATTTCAATGATTTTTCTTTATTAAAAAAATGGATAATGTATATTATTTTAATAAATATTTTTATTTATCACTATCTACAATATAATCATATAAGTTAATTTACCATTATTTATAATAGTTAAATATAACAATAAATACATATCTAAAGAAAAAAACGTTTCCCTTTCTATGATATTTTCGAAAGACCAATTTGAATACATTTAATTGATTACTCAGTGAATAAAAAGGAAAAAATAAATAATAAAAATATTTTTTTTAAAAAGTCCATTTTATACTATGAAATAAATTTCAAAAAAAAACAATTATTTTTTTGTGAAATTTTATATAATTTAAAATGATTAATCTATAATTCATAAAATATCAAAATATGTGTTACTCGTATAATTCATAAAATATCAAAACATGTGTTATTCGTATAATTCATTGTAATAAATTTCAATAAACCCCTAATTAGAATTTTTTATACAAAATTGAAGCATTAAACATAACATATTTCTTGAAAAATTTATAGAACTGTACTCAATAATTTATAAGTTTTAATTTTTTTTAAATATATTAATAATACACATATCTTTAAACATTTTCGAAATTAAGATATGTAATTTATTCACATATTTATATATATATATATATATATATATATATATATATATATATATATATAAAATATGTATATATATATGACGTAACTGACCAAAACGAAAGTTCAAAAAAGCTGTAGATATACTGAATATAGGCGACATCTAGCGACGGGTAGTGAAAGTGAAGAATTGATTAGGAATAAAACTTTTTAGGCATCGCACCGTTATATGTCAGCACAAGCTGATACGCTAAAACGTACATCTGTTGAAAGCGTTGTCAACTATATTTTATTAAAAAGAGAGAAAATAGCATGTTTACTTTGTTGTAAAAGTTCGTGAAAACAAATCGTTATTTCGTTAAATTGAGTAACTAGACATCAATTATTTAACAAATACAATTATCAATTGATACTTTAGTTTGCGTTTATCATTTTCTTCATATTGTTTTCCAATTTATATATATATATATATATATATATATATATATATATATATATATATATATATAAGGTAGTTATAAAATTATATTCGTAAGTAATTAATTTTTATGATAAATAAATAACTTGACAAAAAAATTAAATTCTAAAATGCAACTAACTGTTATTAAAATCAAACCTGTTTGCTTTTGCATTCTTACTCAGCAATCATTTAAAAATAAATAGACTTTTGTAGCACGAACATAAACAGTAATCTTATCATTTTTTTAATAAATAAACAACCTTTCACAACATAAAATATGCTGCAGTCATATTTAAACGCATAATATAAGTATTTATAATTAACAATGCGTGTTAATATACAGAATACACAAAATACATACATAGTTTTATAAATCACCTATTCTTTATCATATATATATATATATATATATATATATATATATATATATATATATATATATATATATATATATATATATATATATATATATTTTTAAAAAGCATTTTTTAGAAACAAACAATTATAAAAAAAAATAACGCTGCTTTAAATAAATTCCTGTAAATTATATTATTATACAAAAATTAATAATTTAATAATAAGTGCTTAATAGAAAAATAAATATAACTGACTATATTTTATTAATAATATTGTATAGACTATTAATATTTATTTATTTATTTTATATATATATATATATATATATATATATATATATATATATATATATATATATATATAAGAGAAATAAAGGGAACTAGAATATTAATTTTATTCCAACAAGATATTCTAAAGAGTTTTTAAGTTCTAATGAAAAATTCTATTACAAAAGCATTCTTAGAATAGTGTATTTATTTATCATTTATTATTCGCAGAAATTTAATTTTAAAATATTTTTAAACGTATACTAGATTTTTTTAAACGAACTATTATGAGTTTAATACTGATGAAACATTTTATGAATATCTCTATTTATAAAGAATTATTATCATGAGTTTTTAATAAATTATGAATTCTTAAAATTATTTTCAGCCAGCTTAATACATATAATATTCTCTTTGTTTAGTTTTTATAGTTTTTTAATAATTGTTATTAATTTTTTTGGCCTTAATAATACTAGAATAATCAATTTAGTTTTATTTTTACTAATTAAAATATAATTATCATTAAGAAATAGTATAATAATCTCAGAAATAATATTTTTTTTAAATTATATACATATATATATATATATATATATATATATATATATATATATATATATATATATATAATTCCATTTTTTTTTGCGTTACTTCTTCTTTAATAGTTTATCAAATTAAATAGTAAGCATCTAAATTTATTTTGCAATGTACACAAAATATAAGCGATGTTAATAAATTTCAATGCGAAAAAGACATAGTGCAACAAAAGAAACACTCCACGAAATGAATGTTTGTACGATTCGGAAACCATAAACA
This sequence comes from Neoneuromus ignobilis, assembly GCA_029203775.1. Lineage (NCBI taxonomy): Eukaryota > Metazoa > Arthropoda > Insecta > Megaloptera > Corydalidae > Neoneuromus > Neoneuromus ignobilis. The sequence continues at coordinate 13,591,917 of CP092090.1, forward strand.
CAAATCATTCCACTTACCTTTTTCGGTGTAGGTGTTAAGACAATGGAGGCATGTGTGACAAGTGGTATGTTTTGCGTCGTCAGCACCGAACCCGGACGTCCCGTGGACGTTGACGGCGGTGGTGTTGAGGACGATTTTCTAGTGGTACGGCCAGTTCCACTACTGCTATTTCCATTACCACTGCTTCCTGAAGTCGACGGGGTAGGAGACAATTCCAACAAATGTTGTATGGAATGATTTTGGCGAGTTTTACGTGCCGCCATACTGTAATATAATAAATTCAACATTATATGACACGATTTCCGTATGTATAAACGATTACTTCCATAAATGAACACATATTTTCATTTATTATGAAATGAAAACTTGTGTAATAGATTTAAAGTAAATTAAATCGACAATAACTAACACTACTATTATTTTTTACTATTTTAATTCAATCTTTTATAACATGTTACTTTAAAATTAAGTTTTCTATACAAATTTCAGTATTAATTTATAATTTTACATTAAAAGGCAAACTGATTACTTCTAAAATTTATATATTCAAAAATTCAATGAAACAATTAAACAATATTATATTATTATATAATAAATTATATATATATATATATATATATATATATATATAATATTTTCAAAACGAAGCTATTAGTATATAAAAATATTCAATTTGAAGAAAGTACAATAAAGATACAAACTTATAAAATAAAAATACAGCAAACAAACACATTCCTTTTTAAATATTATGAATATAAATACTCATTTTTATAAACTCAATTCAACAATTTAAAAAAACCTTTTACTAGAAATAGTCTTAATAAAAGCACAAGAGTAATAGAAAAAATTAATATATTTTTTTTATATATTGTACGTACACATAATTAAAATAAAATTAATTATTAAATTGTTTGAAATATAAAGACGAAATCGAACTGTTTTATGTTTATGCAATAATATAAAGTACTTGAAATACAATGAATAAAATAATAAAGTTAATCAAATTACAGAAAATTTATTTAATGCAAATGATATGTAATAATACAAATAAAATAATAGGCAAAAAGCAATAAAAATAACAATAAATTAAATTCCTGTTCGAGTATACAATACCAATTTAAAATATTAGTTTACAAATTGAAACGGGAAGGTAATAAATATATATTATATAAATACAAATAGAAATTAACACCGGTGTACTAAAACATTAAAATGATACAACGCATTTATCACAAACATAGAGTAGTACACGTTTTCAGGTCATGTTTAATATTACATCAATCAATTATATTCGTTCATCGGTTGTATCATTGATCTACATATAGAGCAATCTCACTCATACATTTTTCATACATGTTTCTTTTACAAAAGAAAAACTTTAACTCGTCGCTAATTATTAAAAACTTCGAACAAAGTTTGCGAATACATGACAACATGAAAATCAATAACGAGAAAATTGAAGTGTTTCAAAACAACCGACTGAATTTCAGTTACAATGAATCACGCAAATATATAATCCAACGTTAAGTTTATGAATATTTATTTATTAGCTGAGGAAGTGATGTGTGGTTTGATATAGCGGCACAAATTCAATCTTTTTAATCGTCTGATCTTAATTATATATTTTTTTATTTTAATCAAATTTCACGTGAAAAATTAACGCATGTAACAAAATTTAGTTAGAAATGAATTGTGATAATTTATAAATAACAATATGAAAGTTCGTGACCATGGTTTTATAATTAAATTTTAAAAAATAATTTAAAATACATTAAAGCTTTCTACTGAAATTCAATATATTTTTATAAAAGAAATTGTATATACTTTCTAAATTCCTGCGATTATTTTTATTATTCTTCAACATAATTCAAAAACATTGTTTAAAAATGTTACATATTTTCCATTAAATATTATTTTATTTTAGATGTATTTTTGAGATAGTGAAAATAAAAATAAATGGTTGAATTCAGATAAAAAAATAAATTTGTTATACTTAACATATACCTCAATACATTCATGATTATATTATCAAACTTGTTTATTAAATTAATTGTGATAAAGAATGTGCACATACATAATCCAATATAAAATATTGAATGAATGTAAGTACTATATAATTAAACATGTTAAATCTATTTTGTATTTCATTTCATAACATATAATTATTTAAAAATTAATAAATAAATATTTCTAAAAAACATTTTCATGTTGAATGAAGTGAATGAATGCCAATCACTCAATTATACCATAAACAAAAGTTCTTAATCTGAACGACGTGAATAAAGTTCATCCGTAATTACTACGAAGAAGGTAAAATACAATACTCGAGAACACTTTTTTGAGTGGTACAAGCAGAACGCGAAAGATGTGAGGTACATGAGTAAATAGATCTATGCTTACATAACAAAGCATACAAAAAGTTAACGCCGTAGAGTGCGGCGTTGCCTCCGCCTGGAAAAGTTTAGAGTTAAGAACTAGGAAGCTCGTCGTTTATTCTACTCAGAACATTAAGATCAGGGCTGGAATAATTTATAAAAAATGGCTTTCATTTTATTTTTCTTTGAATGGATTTTTGCAATTTTCAAACATATTTTTAAATAGCAAGATAAATTAATATAAAAATTAACTTTAAATAACTTTATATATATATATATATATATATATATATATATATATATATATATATATATATGTAACTAAATATTAAATATAATATTACAATCAGCAACAAAATATATAAATAATTATATAATATTAAAAAAATGTATGATTTAATAATTTATATCTTACGAAATCAAAGATATATAAATAAGGATATTATAATTTTTACAGCACAGTTTTATAAATAATTTACAAGTGTAAATATGATAATATTTTCTTTATCAAAATATCAAATAAGTATTATTAATTTTAAGTCAACTGTATTAACACTAAACACATTCATTGATTATATTATCTACTTTCATCAAAATACCACAATAATTGAAAAATTTCCTAAATACTTTACATATCAACCGTAAGAACTGGTTTTTAAGTTCTTTGACATTTTTTATTTGAATAAATTCTAATATACACACACACACACACACACACACACACATATATATATATATATATATATATATATATATATATATATATATATGTATATGCATACAACTCATACAAGAATCCATACACATATATGTATATCATAACAAATATTTTTTTAAAAATTAATATCGTAACATATATTTTCATTTAATACTAATATAATTCTTTTAATTAAAATTAATTTAAATATATTTTTTAAAAAATATACAACACAATAAAGATAAGATTATGAAAAATATATGGTTAGAGAAAATTAATCTGATCGACACATGTTAAATTGAATACAAATAAATCATTGTTTACATTTTTTAAAAATATTAATTTAAATACGAAGTAGTATTAGTGTTTAAATAATTAAAAATAAAATTCAGAAATTTACTAAAAAATAAGTATTTTAAATTTCTTTATATAATTAAATTCAAAATTCAATTATATATATATATATATATATATATATATAAAGAATAATTAATTATGCAAATAATTAGATCGTAAATTATAATTACTAAATAAACGCAAACACAAACAATATGTATTACGTCTATAAATAGCATTGGTGCTAAATTAAAGTCCTGCAAACACGTTAACTTAAAAAAAAATAATAGAAAAAATGCTATTTAACTAGATTAAGTATACATTAAATTAAATAAATATCTGAAAATGTTATAATTTCCATCCCTGTTAAATTAAAATTTTAGAAGAGGGACATGAGGGGGAAATTTTCCAGCAAACTTCGCGAAAGGTACCTTATAGTAGAAACGAGTTTTATGGTCTGTCAGTGACGTTAGCTAGAGGTAAGTTCAATGTAGGAGGAGTTGTATGCATATTTTAATATGACTGTGGCAGTTAGAACAACTTCACTTGAACGCCTTAGTTATAAATATAACATACGGCCAAGTTTATTAACTACTAGTGTACGTTTGATTTTGTTCTACGCTATACATCGGTTTTTCCAAATCATTTCAGGTTTTACTAAATATTAATTGATTCGCTTTGTTCGCGTTTTTAATATATATATATATATATATATATATATATATATATATATATATATATATATATATATATATAGATAGATAGATAGATAGATAGATATGGATATAGATATATGTATAAAAAAATTCATTTATTAGAGAACAAATTTCCTTCTAAAAACCTAAAAGCATATATTTATTAGATACTTATTATATCTGAATTTTAAAATATTAATTTTATTTATTGAATATATATATATATATATATATATATATATATATATATATATATGTACTAAAAAATTAATGAAGAAAAATATTTACGTATAAAACTAATTTAAATTTTAAACGGATATTAATAAATCAACGTTCTAAAACACGATTTACAATCCATTCTTTACATAAAATGTTAGTATATATTTTTCATGAATATTCTCTTTTACAAAAAGAGTATTTAATTTTTTTTAAATTTACTTGTATAATTATCAGTCAACTTTGGAAATAATTCTGTAAACATAATTTATTTTTTATACAGAAAAAAATAAATTAAATCGATTTTATTTAAAACTAATCAAATAATACAAATGAGATCAATTATATTTTCTTTACATTAAATACATCAACTGTTAGCGATTACAATTTAAAAATTGTTAAAAAAAAATATTATTTTCATGAATATAATTTTTACTTAATAATAAATAACTTGCAGTATTAATTAAAAACCAAAAAAATACTATTATTTAAATTATATAAAAAAACAAACTAAAAAAAGTAACTCACTATATATGAGTAATTAAAAAAACATTAGCATTTATATTTATATAAATTTCTTCTAATTTTATTTTCTTGCTTAAAAATCTAATATCATATAAATGAATCAGATAAATAACCAAAAATTATTATATATTGAAAATAATGGATGAATAAAATAATATCAATAATTTTATTAATATATATATATATATATATATAATATTACTAAAAAACTCTTACAAATATCTTCAATAAAAATACAATGAATCTAAAATTTATATGTTACAAATCTTTCGTGGCTGATATGTTTCGAAATCTTCAATTATTCAATCTACGTTTAGTTCAGCTATATATATTTTATCATATACGTTATTTAAATTCATTTTTATTAGATAACAGATATAAAGATGGTTTTAACATAAAGTAATACTAAATTTAAAAATTATTTTAAAAATAACTTATTGTAGAATGAACATTAAAAACATACATAAAATATATTCAAAATATTTATATACTTTATATGTTTAATAAGTTTATAACAATTTACATTCACACATTTTTCAAATGAAAATATTTACACAAAAAATAAACATTTTTATTTATATAAATATTTATCAAACTCAATTAAAATACATATATATATATATATATATATATATATATATATATATATATATATATATATATATATATATATATACGGTCATCCAAAAATGATACCTACATTTTATTAAAAAGAAATATACCCATGTTTTCTTATACACCACCCTATACACATGTTTCTTTTTAATAAAACACAAATCTAGCTGTCACATTTGGATGACCAGATATGTATATATAACCCGCACTGAATATTTTTTACATGGTGTTAAATATCTATTCTTCTACTTTATCTTTTAATATTTTATTCAAAAATATATCCTGTAAACAATTTATTATTTAAATTATAACTCATTTTAGATAATGTTACAAATAGAACAATAATTGATTTATTTTTATGAATACTAAAAAATATTCGTGAATTATGTGATATATATTTAAATTAGGTCTGAAGTATATGTGTGTATGTGTTTATATATATATATATATATATATATATATATATATATATATATAATATTCATATATTTATGTTTTTTTAACATTCAAAATTCATTTAGATCAAAATCACAATTAACATAATTAAGTATTTTAACATACAACGTATAATCGCGTGTAGCGTAAACCACATTAATATTTAATTCTCGTACACCACAATATCAAATATTGAGAAATTCCAAATGCACCTGCTTCAATTATATTTAGTTACTTTTATAACAAAGGGTATTGTATACTAATTGTCTACTAAATATACGTCATTCATTAATTATTCGATATTCTTAATTCAATTGAATGATGTACAAATGTGTTTTGAATATTTGATCTTCGATGCCGAAATTAAATATTCAAATGAATTAAGTCAAATTAGTTATAATTGAAGGTTTTCTATGTATCATTTATGACTCGCATTATCTACTTTATAATAGTTTTATATTGAACAGATAATTACAAAACAGGCAAAACTTCTACAAAACTTATCATATTTAATTATGGATTAAATATATCGTTCTAATGACGTTTTAAAAATTTATAAACTTATCATACACAATGCTATATTTTAATAATTATTAGAATATACAATTAATGACCTATTTTTATTTAAGATACATACAAAAATTGATTTTTAAAGGACACTATTGTAAAATATCTATTATACTTAAGAACAGAAAATAATTATTTTTAAACTATTTATAATATCATTAAAATATGATAAATATAAAAAATACTCATGAAATAATATCAAGAAAATATTTTTTATAATTGTTATAATTAAATAATATTAATATATTATAATTCAAGTTATATACATACATATATGTATATTTGTGTGTATGTGTCTGTGTGATGTATGTAATTAATATACAAATATATTAAATTTACTTCTACACAAATATATTAGGAAATCAATGGATTTAAAATTAATATCATGTTAAAATCTAATTTAGTTCGCGGCACTCGCTCATGTAATATATTCAAATAGAATTGTTTATTAATAGTACTGCTAATAGACGTTCAAACATTCAAGAATTTCTAACAAAATTGTAACAATATTTATTCATCTATTATCACTATTATTGCTATATATATTTTAACTACTATCCAACATGTATTTAAATATTCATTTCATTCGTAGACAATATATTCGTTAATAACAAACTATTCCGAATATTAAAACATAATTCAATATTTTATAAATATAAATGTTTTAAAAATTTACAATTATTAATTTATACAAAAATACATACTTTTTAAAATTCATTACAAAAACCATCGAAGAAAATATGATTTTATACACTTCAATCTCATTTTAAACGCGTTACAATCACGACTAAAGTTCCAAAGAGCATACACAGACTAAAGCAATAGTAAATGGATTTTAATATTTGTGTTATATAAAGACAATAATACGTAACAGCTATGTTGCAATCGTTTAAAGTTACTTGTGAGAGTATTTCACGTTACATTTCTATACTTGTGATTTATTTATTTTGAATATACGTCATATTTCAATTTTCATTTTCTAAGAAAATAAATACATTGACATTTTATTAGCAATTTTATTTATTAAATTGTTTTATCTACATTAATACATTGATTTATTTTACATTAGAGAATTTTATGTACACAACTATATTCATAATAGTATAACTAATATAGTTACTAAAAATAAAAACTAAATATTTAAAACTATTTGTAACATCTTAATAGAAAAAATAGTAATATAAAAATTATAAATAGAATTTTTACAAAATATATTACATACTCAAAATTAATTATTTATATATATATATATATATATATATATATATATAGAGAGAGAGAGAGAGAGAGAGAGAGAGAGAGAAATATAACATATAAAAACAAAAATAATTTAGTTAATTTTAAAAAATTCTATTTAAAATTTAATTATTAAATTATATTATTTTCAAAATATTTATTTTTTTAAAAATTAATTTTGATAAAATAATATATATATATATATATATATATATATATATATATAAATGTGTGTATATAATTTCAATTTCATATATTAATACAAAAATAAATGCACATTTTCATAGTACTACCTTTGTTTTAACGAAGATAAAATCACATTTAGTTTCTTTTTGTTCTCTTATAAACTTGTAAAGTATGATAAAGATAAATCAGAAATCAAAATTATATCATGTATAACTACAGTAAGTAATTCAATTTCTTCGTTTAAAAATGTTTACTATGATGAAACTTGTATAAAGAAATATTTATAATAAGATGTAGAATTTTCAGTAAAAGGAATCATTTTCATCCGTAACAATAAACCATTAAAAACACTGTTTCAGAAATAAAAAATAATAATTTAAATGGAATTTATTTTAAAAAAATTATATATAGATAAATTATTTATTTATCAATTTGAAACTGCAATATGTTACATCTTTTTTTATTCCATTAATCTGATATGACGACTTAACATCATACTGAAATTAAAAAATTTAATAAGTATTAAAAAATTAAACAACTATATAATAATCTATAGTTTAACTTAAAATTATTATATACATTTTTGTAAGACACAAGTTATGAAAATACATTCTTCAACTAAAATAACATTTTTTACTATATATGAATTAAAAATCTATAAGAGAAATATGTTCATTTATAAGAGCGGTTTATTTTTAAAAAATATTTTTATTAATGATATAATTGTTATTAATAAAATTACATTTTTATAATTATATATTTTAATAAATATTCTATTAATATCACATGAAAATTAAAATTAACAGGATCAAATACATATATTTCGATACATATATTTAAACCTCAATTTATTTTTTATTAAAGGTAAATATAACTAAAAATTAAATTTTACTAAATTGTATTTTAAATTAAAATTATATTATAATTTAAACAAGCATACATACATGTAATATATATATATATATATATATATATATATATATATATATATATATATATATATATATATATATATATATATATATATATATATATACATACATATATATACACATGTATGCATGTGAACTTGCATGAAAAACAAAAAATTAGAAATATAAACATAAACATTCTATGACAGTGTAGTACATGAAATTTAACTAACTAAAATTAATATCAAAATCAAATTTTTCCATGAAAAACCACTTTAAACAGAAATTACTGTAATTGTAAACAAAGAGAAAGCAGCAAAATTCTTCAAACATGTATCTATCAACACATGTACCAAATATACTCATACATAAAAGATACATGAATATAAATACACACCACAAAATACACACATATACATATAAGTACATTATATATATATATATATATTTAAATATATATATATATATATTTAAATATATATATATATATATATATATATATATATATCCTCTAGTTGTGTACTTTAAAACGAGCAAAACAATATGGGATTTTAATTAAATTCTGAAAAATGATCGTTGTTATTTTTTACAAGTTATTTAAAACGCTGTTAACATCGAATGTTATTAAGTATTCGAGGCAACCGTATAATATTATTTGTATTGCAGATAAAGCACAATATAAATAAAATTATAATTCATTTTATATAATATGTACACCTGTATGTTCTATATATTTATATAACCTGCTTTCAAATACATATGTCAATATATTTTTCATCAGTTCTTGCTAAATATAAAATGGAAAAATAAATATATTATACATATATATATATATATATATATATATATATATATATATATATATATACATATATATATATATATATATATATATATATATATATATATATATGTATATATAAATATATATAAAATATTATATTATATATAATATAAGCTCATAGACTGAAATCACAACACTAAAGTATCCTTTTCCACTTTGTGTTGTGTACTACATCATAATATTCGAGTTATTGATTCATCACTACAGACATCACACAAAATAGGGGAGAAAAGCCGAGGGCAGGGAGGCTGCTGCTGGCAACAGGCCGTTCGGCGAAAGAACTGAGCGAGTGAGTAAGATTGCCGAGGTACAAATTTGATTTGTCGTGATCCGTACCCACTGTTCTCGTCCAAGTTATCGTTCAATTTTATATTCGGATTGTAATTGATAAAACACAGTTTAATTCAGGACATCAACATAGTTCAAATTGTCATTTATTGATCAGTTGATATTTCGAAATGTCATGAATACCTATTAAGTTATTTATGTAGATGTTGATGTTCAATGTAAAATTAATAATAGCCTAAAAGAATTCCATTATTATCAATTCTTTTGAACAAGATAATTGAAGAATAATTAATTTATGTCTTTATAAGATGTTTTCTTACGTATAATTATATCAGATTACAAATATTCACAGATTCTTTTTTGGATCAATTCGTTAGATAAATTTAAAACGTACTTTGATCACATCGGTATATTAATTTTGTTTTATCAAATTAACATATAAATAATTTTATTGGTTATTTAAAAAAAAGATTTTTCATTACTGCAAGTAGTTAATAGAAATATAAAACTTAAAATATTAAAACGTAATATTTTATTAATTATTGAAATTTACACATACAAAAAAATGGATAAACTGAAATAATTAACAATATAAATACATGAACATCCTAATTAAATTTTGAATCCAGTATAACAAGAATAAATATTATTTGAGAACATTTTGATTTAGTCGTATGATTTAAGGAAAATTACTTTAAAAATATTATATTTTAATTAAGAAACCAAGAAATTACTTATAAAAATATTAATTAAAATTGTTAATAAAAAAATAGTGATATTTAAATAATTCTGTCATACTGAAAATAATATAGTATTTTTCAATTTATGTCATGTTATTAAAACTAGAAAAGATATTCATTTAAATATCCTTAAAAAAACTAAAATAAAACTATAATTGAAATTGATATAAATTTTTAAACCTGTTTAGTTTTACACAAATAGATAAATAATAATATATATTTGAATAAAAACACGTTTTATATAAGCTACTAAACTGAAACTGAAATAGAAAATATATTTTTATAAAGCATCATCGTATGTCGTCAAAGAGCAATAAAAAGAGCTTTTCAAATAAAATTAAATAGAGTAGAGTTTCTGTAACACTTTTTTGAGCTATAAAGATGAAACTATATTATAAAAACTAAAATAAATAAGATGAAATAATAAATGATTTATAAAAAGTGTATAACTTTGAATTATTTATTCTTAATCTTTGAATTACTATCTACTATTACTATCACATAAACAACAACATAAGTTTGATAATCTGAATATTTGAAATGCTTATTATTTTAAATAAATGATAATGGGTTTTTTTTTAAAAAAAAACATTTTATCGGTTTATGGAAATATATAATTTGATAAATGATTACTATTCGACAAAAAATTAAACACTAATTAATTAAACAAAAACGATTATATATATATATATATATATATATATATATATATATATATATACTGAAGGAAAATTAAAAAAAATAATATTTTTACTTTTTAAGTTAATATAAATAAAACTGTAATACCTTAGGTACATTTTTTTCTTATACATTTATAAATAAAAAAAATATTTTTTCTAAATTTAAAAACATAATAAATGAAAAAGTCTACAAAATTATAAAAATACTCTTTCTGCTATAGAAAAAAATATAATAAATTACTTTCTACAATTTATCTCATAATATATGTTACTGAATTTAGGAAATGTTTAATCAGTTACATTAATTTATGTAAAACAAAATTATTTTTAATAAATATTTCTTTTCAATATAATATTCGTTTACTAAATATAAATTTCATATAACATTTTTTATCTATTCATTCGTCTTACAAAATTAGCTCCGGACTTTTTTAATCATATAACTGGAATTATATGTTTTTGTTTATTATCCGGCCATTTATTTTTTTGTTTTTTTTTTTGGAAAAGAAATATACGTTTTTTGCTTTTATTTTCCTTAAGTTTCTCTCTCTTTTAGTATTTGTTTTAAGTGATTAATAAACTTATATTTACTATATTTTTCATAATATACATATATTTAGTATGACATAATAATAAATCAGAAATAATAATTAATTACATTAAATAATTTTTTTTTCATATTTAAATATTATTTTATATTTAAACCTTTTCTTCTATATATATATATATATATATATATATATATATATATATATATATATATATATATATATATATATAGAGAGAGAGAGAGAGAGAGAGAGAGAGAGAGAGAAGAAAATAAAAATTTATATATATATATATATATATATATATATATATATAATGTATGTGTGTGTGCGTGAGTGTGTGAGAGAGAGAACGAGTACATATATATGTATGCGTGTATAAGAAGAAGCCTAGTTTAACATAATGAAAAAGAAAATCATGAATTTAATATTTGTAATAATAATAAATTTTGTTCAAAGAGATTAAAGTAAGTAGATTATTATTATTAAATTAAACAGAAATAAGGCGCTATAAATACACATGCATACAGGTGTTTGTATATGTACATGTATGACGCCTGTGGGTATTTTTTTCTATCTAATAAATTTAAATTTTTACAATTACTTTTATGTGCTTATATACAAAAATTACATATTTTCCCTCTTATTCTCTATCTCTCTCTTTATATATATATATATATATATATATATATATATATATATATATATATATATATATGTATATGTATATATGTATGTATGTATGTACATATCTATGTATGTATGTATGTATGTTTGTATGTATGAATGTATAAATGTACATATTACAAACTAATAAATATTAAAAATATGCTTAAATTCTTCTGTTCAAATTTATTTAATAAATACTAAAATTTAAAAACACTTATTTTTGTATATGATATTAATAAAAATATATTTGAATAGACAATCATTTTCCACATAGATTCATTTTAATTTTTTTAAAAAAAAATAGAATAAAAACATTCAAAAAGAATTTTTCAAACTTTTTTGTGAAAAATTAACATTTATATATATATATATATATATATATTAAGAAAAAAATTTGATTTTAAATAGGAAAAACTGATTGAATCTTTTATCTTTTTAACAGGTTTATTGAAAACATGTAAGAAAAATAAGACGTCATTGTTCAGAACAATCATTCAAAAGGTAATTATATTCTCGAACATCTACCAAACAGATGTAGCATTAACAGAACACACATACCTTGAATAAGTAACATCTGTTTTATAAATAGCTTAGACTGTTAATGATTTTAACCCCGAAGTATTCAAATAAATAAAATTAAAGTAAAACCGTAAGGTATAAATTGTGAACAAACAATAACAAGAACGTATTAAATACTATAATATCCATACATAATGTAACATTCATTGAGTCAGTCAATGTAAATTCATAAAGGTCAAATAAAAGAATTCAAAACAAAGTATTGCAGATCATTGTATGAACATTATTGGCATCAAATCTAACTAAAATTAATTTACAGTATACTAAAGTTAAAATGAATATCCACACTTATTTCATACGCGTATATTTTACATATTTTTTCCCTACATTATACACAACACTTATTTCCGTGCAGTTAATGTCTTTCTCTTTTATTCGGATTGCTCATGCGGCCGTCAGATTCCCCTCCAATTTGTGAAAGAGTGAGAGCGTCGCGACGGTACCATCGAAAAACTTTGCCAACAAACTTTTCTATCGACGTGTACGTGGAAAGGGAGTGAACGCGGGGTACGTTGGCACTAAACAACAAGTAAAGTAAAAGTGGGAAACTATCTACAGAAGTTTTCACGATGGAAAAAATATACGAGTTCAGACTTCTATACAACATTTCATATAAGATGTTATTATAATCGCTTTTTAAAAAAATACACATTACGTTCGCTCTTTTTTTCTCATTTATATAAATAAATATATTCAACACAATAAGCTCTTTGTTTTATATATATATATATATATATATATATATATATATATATATATATATATATATATTTATTCCTACGAATTTAAAATATTATTATATGTGTACATACAAACCAAAGTACACACTAAGATATATATATAAAGAAATTAAGTTCTAAAAATAACATTAAATATTTAATTTTCGATACAAACTATTTTGTATTTCTTAGTAAATAACTTACCTTTAAATATTACATTATGGTAATTAAGAATTATTACATCTACTTAACATTTATTTTTCAATATAAAAATATTATATAATGAACAGATAGAGTATAAAGGTGGCTCAAATGAAACTGAAAAGTTTAAACATACGAGGGTCATTTGATAAGTACAGTGAAAAAGTAAGAAAAACTAAATTGAAAAAATTAATTAAATTAATTAACTAAATTAAACAATAAATAAATTTACCATAGTTATCAAACGACCCTCGTACATTTACTTGCTTATTATCACTTACTATTCATTACTATCGTTCAGTCTTATTTAGGTCACCTATATGCATTGAAGTATTTAATTTAAAGACTGTTTTTGTACGAGAAAATATGTATGCATATTTAAAACAGTATATAATTCGTAAATGGTGTTTATGTTTTAATAAGATAGAGAGAGGAAGAGAAATCAAATAGAGGAGAGAAAAGAGTCGAATATCACAACCGCAAATAACAAAACTGATAACCGAATAAATTTTATTTATTTTCAAAAAATATATTAAATTCTTGGTAAACTATAAATAAATAATATTGATAGTTATATTTTTATCAATTTTTATAAATATACATTTTTAATTTATTGTATTTAATTTATTTGTTATATTGAAAAATATTTATAAACATAATATACTCGACAAATTATAATTTCATTTCATTTATGATGTTTATTTTTATTATTTATATTTGCACACCGTTTTATAAATAAACTGTATTATATATATATATATATATATATATATATATATATATGGGGGGAGGGGGTATGTAATTATTGTAAAGGTATGTTCACGTTCATAATTAAACACAAAGTCTAAGTTAATTATCGGAACGAAAACAGTACTTATAGTAAATAAATATGATAAAAATGCAGGAAATGTTAAACATTATCATATAGTTAAGTGGAACGCATGCGCATGTTCTCAGTTCTTATTGGTTCGATGTTTCAGATTGTAAGTAAAAGTTTTACCAACTTTTGTATTGCATGTTCGTCCGTTAATTGTTCTAACCGACTGCATGCACGAAATACAAAATCAAGCGAATAAACATCATCTTTGTTCGTGTATTTAAAAATAACGATAACACAAAATGAATTTGATATCAAATTATTACCTTGTATTTATTTTACGCGCGTCATCCATTATTGTTTACGCTTAAGTGTGAAAGTCTTAAACCGAATCGAGTAAACAACAATAACGCAAACAATGACAAATTCATCGATTCCGGCGACACGGCACGTGAACGTTAAGACGAAGAGCGTTCAACACACTCGCACATGCTTATTCATATCTCCCCACCCCTCAAGAACTACCCCCCTTTATCAATACAGCACGTTGTCGACGCAGACAAACGCATCACGGTGCGCTGAGACGTCGACACGGAGCACTAGACCGACACTCACCATCAACTCAACGTTTGTAAAAACAACAACAGTTACTTGTGTCACATCAAAAATACAGTCTGTGTCGACCGTACACGTCCTCTCCAATGAACCACTGTTTACTTACTCGTTAGAGGCATCGTTTCTCGTAGAAACAATCCCCTGTCAAATGTTCGGCGGGTCTCTCACTTTTACATCCAAACTTAAACAAGTCACAAAACTTGGTCAAGTCGACACGAGCCGCCGAGGGCTGTGCGATTGGGATGCGGGGGTGCGCGAAGTAGCGCGCAGGGGTTGCGGGCGATCACGAATAAAAAGTTTCCAAGTAGTAGTCGTCTCCCCATCGCGACTCGTACCTACTATAAGAGTCCGCTTCTGAGCATGATCCAATATGGCAGAGGCAAACAACGACGGGTAGTATAAGGTGGTTCTACTTTGTTATACAGTTAGCGTGGAGTTCGCGTAAATATCATATAAAATCAGCGGCCGGCGGCTGTTCCGCTGCGCAAGCACGCCGCGACGCGACGGGGGAGCGCTGAAAATCAATAAACTCGTGGCTTTAGAGCGACGGCGACCGTCGTGCGCTACACGTTGGTGTTGTGCGGCCCGTGCCTGGTTGCTAAAAACTTCACTTCAAACTCTGTTCGATGGCCAATCACTACCTGAATTAATGCACCCGGTGCACTAGCCACAATTTCATTAACAACCGGCCGCGGAACACAGCGCCGTGCACATGTCACGAGACGCCTGAATCGACTCGCGAAACTTACTGTAAAACTTTTTACGAGTTCCGCGTCGAAAGAAGAGCAACAGTACACTGTACTAGCACGCGATACCGCCACGCTTCAATCTGACAAAGACAGAACGATCGCCGTCGCTGACTGACACGAGACGAGCGAGCAAGTTTGATATACAAGGTTTGCGTGGATAACGAAAAGAATTACTGTTATGTCGTCTCTCACAAAAGCTTATATAGCTGAAAACTTTGTTTCTACTTTCAACATGGCTACGTGTCGTTAAACTGTCAGGAACAGGACGATTGTCTAGTAGTGCGCGTGCGTTAACTATATAAAACTACACTTCTTTGTAAACTATTCACATATAATAACTCACTCGCACTCGGTTCCTCGTCTCCGATACAATTGAATTTAATATCGAGTTCAGACCGTGTTTGCACGGAAAATACTGTAAAACTTTCTTACCTTTTGACGTTTTAACTTCTTTCTATTCAGACACACACATATATGCATATAAATACATTGACACATTTATCACTATAAATAAACACAACGCTTACTGCTTGGCCGCGGCAAAGCGAGACAACCACATTCGATTGTAGAATGACTCATCACTTAGACCGGTGTTTTATTAAATAAGCAAACTATGTAAAACTTATACAGTGAGCGTACAAAAAACTTATCAACTTCATAATTACTGGCAGTGCGTTTCCGCAATTCAATGGTTTATATCACTTTAACAATATCAATTACTTTTCTCTGTTTACTCGCACATTCAATTAATATATTTATATGTAGTTGGAAAACATACTGAAACAATACACTACAAACTGACATTAAAAAAATACTCAACTAACCGTCTTATCGCACTGATAACATATCTTTCAAATATAATTTTAATATTCTTACTGATTTTAAAACATTCTTTCCTAACGGTTTTTGCAAGATAGGATTTCAATAAAATTTATTTAATTCGCACAATAAGCAATTTAACTAATCAAATATCAATTGTAATATATTTACAATTATTATTATATAAAAATATTTTTCAATTAGTATCTTTACTCTTGTTATTATATGTATATAAAAAATACAAGTATATTTTTCAAGTCAATATATAACGATTGTGTACTGTTACGAAGTGATGTTGTCAGCCCCATACTTAAACCCCCAATTTGGGGGACTCTTCGATCAAAAATTGAACATAATCATTTTGCATGATAAACGATAAAGGATGTTACTATTCTAACATCAATTTTAAATCAACACATCTCAGTTCAAAAAAAAATGAAAGTTATCAAAAATATATTAAATATAAGAAGTTATTTAAAATCCCTTTATATATATATAAATATATATATATATATATATATATATATATATAGAGAGAGAGAGAGAGAGAGAGAGTCAAATGTTTGAACTTTTTAAATAACGTTAAAATTATTGATACTAACAAAGACATAATAATATATTAAAAATTAATTCATATTAACTTAATTTACTAGTCACAATAAAGGTCATATTAAAGAACTATATTTATTTTTTGAAAAAAAATTCATTTCTATATAATAATTTTTATTTGATTTTGTTAATGACATAAATCATTTTTTATAATAATTGAATTATCAATTAAGTCCAAAAAACGGTATGTAGGTATACGTATTTTTGACGTGTGAATATGTCAAATCTGAATATGATTAGAAATTGAAATAGAAAAATAAGCAATGTACTAAATACCTTCACTCTATTATTTATATACTTATTTAGTTTCAATTTATTTAAATTATTCTAAAGTACGTTTCAATTGAAAGTATGAGTTGTAATTAACTTTATAATAACTGAATAAACAATAAATAATGAGAGTTTTTAGTAGACAATGAAAAGGATTAAAAATAAATATATTTGTCTAAAAAGAATAAAAAAGTAACAAAAATATTAAAATCGCATATAAAATTCTGGCCATAAATTTTTAATTCACTGAAGCGGTAAATATACGATTCAAGTGAAAATTTATAATCCATTCAGCATATAACACAGATTCGTTCCCACAAATTTTCCTCTCTTCATTTTCTTAAAAAGCAATAAAATAAAAAAAATAATTGCCAAAACTGATGCACGGAAAAATGAGAGATAAAATAATGAATATCTTTTTTTTTCGAAACATTTATTTATAGCTCAAATTAAAATCTAGTTTCATATTTAAACAAACGTTTAAGTATAAATGATAAATAATTTAAAAAGTAATATTAAATGCATTCTTTAAGAGGTGATATTTATTTTTTGAAATAAATTGTTTTGAACACTCTAGAAAATAGTATATTTTACACTTGAATTAAATCACATCCCATAATAATTAATCAAAATATCATATTTACATTAGTTATTTCACGCAAAGTTAAGAATATTATAGCAAAAGTGAGAAATTTAAAATGGAAATAGGTCGAATATATAATAAGGAGAAAAGACCATCCACGAACAAGAGAAATTATTAATTGAGGAGCCTGATATATAAAAATACTCACGAAGAAGTACATAGATAGATAGGACATAAATATAAGAAAATTCATTGAAATAATATTAGAAGAAAAATGCATTGAATTTGTGGAAATGGAAGATTTTGGGAAAAACATTCAATAGTTAATAAAAAAAGATAAGATATCATTACATCATCTTAAATATGATGATAATAATATCAATTCACAATAAATTTAATAAAGAAAATAAAGATGCATTCCAAGTCATTTTTAATTAAACAAATATATTTAATGCATAAATTAAAACAATATTGTTCTTCTAAAATTAAATAAAAATAAACAAATCGTTTTGTTTACCCAGAATAATGTTTTTAAAATAAGATTTTTTTTCCACTTAAAAATCAATATATTTGCTGGACTTCAAATATAATAATGATTTTCATTGCATTAATATACAGTATACGTATAAATTAAAAACGTGCAAAAATGTATATAGACGAAGTTATTAATGCCAAGTGACACAAATAAACTCAATAAATGACAATGTGTAGGACACAAAATGAAACAGATATATCGAAAGTTTGTTAATGTCGAGAATATAAAGTATGCATGAACTTAATTAAATAAATATATTTTCTAATTAAGGCAAATAAAATTTTATTTTCTATTATGTTCAATTTTGTTTTAATATTACACACACACACATTTATATATACATTTATATATATATATATATATATATATATATATATATATATATATATATATATAAATTATAAAAACACTTAAAATATATTTAATACAAAATATTAATAACTTCAAATAAATCATATATTGACCTAATTTAATAACAATGTTTTCTTGATATTTTCAATGTCTAATGTCTTTGTTTCATTCAAAAACCATTTTAAGCGCTCGATATCTATTTTTTAATTTATATCAATAAAACTGAACGATATTTTTAATTCGAATTATTTTTTAAATATATTTCCTAACATTTTATTACAAGACGACAATGTTACTTTTTTCCTTGTTCCAGATAAAGAAATAAATGTGTTTGCATTTTTGTGCAAGAACAATAGGAGAAAGTAAATACACATCTGAATTTATCATAGACAAATAATAAATTTCAAGTAATGACAGAATTCACATATAAGCGACATTGTCGGGTAACATCGTCAGTATGGGGTGAGTAGTACATTTCTAGTTTGATATTGCATGGAATGCCGGGCAATTACGCCACTTAAACGGTAAACGCGCCAGAGCTTGAGACCGGACAAGCTGTATTAGCATCAAGGAATGCAATTAGGAACAGATGCCGCTAACCTCTTCTCTAACATCTCGTGGACCGATCTGAGGGTACCGGCGGGGTAAGCCGCAAGACACTACGCGAGTCACAACCAACGTAAGCTATTGTTGTAATACAACTGCAAGCATGGAAGCCTCTTACATAATATACCATTCAATTCGTCCCGTACTGAGGAAAGGTATTTTGCATCGTAAGGATTTAGTTTCTACAACATAACACCTAATAGTAAGAGGAATGTTAAAGAGTTGCTCGACGTAGAATCGTGTCTCTTACTTGCTAATAAATAACTGTTTGAAATATGAAAACGTAATAATATTTCATCGTTTGCGAAATAGTTATACTTCAAAGGCAGTGTTCCTAACCCAAATTAATACTTTCAAACAAATTAAATTGCTTCTTTGCATGACAAAAATATTTTTCAAGTATTTGCGAAAATATTTTTGTTACCATGCGATTATTTCATATAATATATACATATATATATATATATATATATATATATATATATATATATATATATATACATATACACGATCATTTCTTTTTAAAATAAAAATCTTTTAAAAAAATACGACCCTAATATGAAAGAAACGAGTGTAATTCATTCAATTAACATAATTTATTTGACTTCAATTAAGATTTCAGTTGCAGTTAATTTCAATGACTAAAGTGATTCATAATGAATATGCAGACGAATTTTATTCATGAGTTTTGCACTAACAGAAGATCATAATTAAAAAGAATGTCGATTGCATTTTTACCAATTATTTAAATGGTTATTAAAATTGTAATATAATATTTAAAAATATTACTCAATTGTATATCAAATTATTAAAATTATTTTTATATCAAAAAAGTAAATTAATGAGAAGTGATTATTTTTAAATATTTCCACTACTTTAAAATACAAATTAATTAATCACAAGTTATATATATATATATATATATATATATATATATATATATATTAAAAATAATAATAAGATATAACATATGTTTAATATTTATTTAAGATTATTTTTTATACTTAATACTCTAAAAATTTTATTAACTAATATTTTAAAATTCACACTATTTATTTATAAAAACCAATGTCTTTCATTAAACGTATTTACCGAATGTGAAAATATGATTTGATGTCTTTTATATTGTTTTGGCTTATAACAAATCATATAATAAAGCAGAAATAGAATGATTACTAATATTTCCTAACATTTGTCAAAGTATCGTAAAGTGCTACACGACATAGAGAAAATAATTATAGTTACAAACAAGTTAAAAATAACATATGACAAGGCGATGGATTTATTAACCAATTAATTTAAACAATATGACGTCTTCCTACTACAAATGAATAAATACGTTTGTCAAATTTATTCATAAGAAATTAAAATATTTATGGAATTAGAGCAACGAAAAAATGTTACATTACATAGTATATTTTTTGTAGAATGTGTTTCGTGGGGAATATTTAAAAAATATATTTATATAAAACACACTAGTAAATATCAACTGGTATTAATATTTAAATCTTTAACATCAATTTTATTAAAGATTTTAAAAAAGGCTATATATTTTAAAGTTATAAATACCAACTACATGTATTAACAATGACAAATAGAAACTCATAGAAAAAAAATAGAAGCAAGTTTAATACAAAAACGTAAATTATATACACTAATATACTATTATATATATATATATATATATATATATATATATATATATATATATATATATATATATATATATATACACACACACAATATTTTATAAAATCTACGATACCACATACTGCTTTTAAAAATAAGAACCAATAGACCATATATCAAACACGTTTTACGAACGTGATCATATAACTCAGAGCATTTCAATTTCAAGCTATCAAAAGACCTTTTCTAATTCTGACGTATATTTAGAGATCGGAAAACAAATATCTGTTGTTTTTCTTAAAAGATGTAATATGAAATGTCCATTTTATTGATAATTAAATTCGAAATAGGTTTAGATATATTTTTGTACATAAACGTATGTAAATGTTCCTATTTTAATATATATATATATATATATATATATATATATATATATATATATATATATATATATATATACATAATGACACGTAAGTTAAACAAATGTCAGAAATATACTAAAATATATTCATAATGGATAATCATCAATATAAGGAAAAAAATAAAAGATCATTTAAAAAAAATATTTTCAATAAATAAATATAAATAATAATTTGTAGTATTCATAAATTATATTGACTTATAAATTTGATTTTTTTTAAATACATCAAAAAATTATCACTTTTCAAATAAGCGTTATTTATATAATACCAATAAAATTTATTTTTATGATTTTTTTATTTATAATAATAACGATTGTACATTATTAAGAGTAACCTTTTAAATACAATTAAATTCAAATTTATGATCAGGACATAAATACATATTTAAAAATAAATATATTTGACTAATTATCCATTACTATTTACGATGTTGGGTATTAAAAATGATTATGTATACTGACATGTTCTTACTTTGCAAAAATTTAATAAATTAAGAACTTGTGTATAAAAACATTAATTAAATTCCAATAATCATAATATGTCGAGTTTTTATTGAATGTTGTAATGATTTTTAAATTTATATATATATATATATATATATATATATATATATATATATATATATATATATATACAACAAATCGATTTTATAAAAAAAAATATCAAACAATTTTTATTACTAATGGAAAATAAATGATAATTATATATAAAACGTGAATTTATAAATATATTTTTCACTACATTCACATATGTACCTAAACAAATATATATATTATATATATATATATATATATATATATATATATATATATATATATATATATATATTATGTTGGTACGGTTGGTGCCTATACAATTTAAATATGATTACGAAATATTAGTATTAAACGGAAATATATTTCCATAACGTTTCATTATACCTAAAACATTATGTTCAAAACTGTTAACTAAAACAGTTACATTATTAGTTAATATACAAATGTACTGCGTCAGTAAATGAATTATAAAAAGTTATGTTTGCGACTAATTACTGATATTAAGACCTGAAGGTAATTGAACATGAAGGCAAATGTTGCGCAAGCTGATGCCGTCGTTCTATTATAATAATCCTCATTACTTCAGCACTTAATGCTGACCACAGATTCCCCGAACTAGGGGCCGTCAGCAACCTCTCTAATGCTAGAGCTGCATTTAGATACGTTCGTTAATAAGCTAAGATTTCGCTTGGCCAAACTCCGAGTGCAGAGTTCATTTCGTAAGACTGTTTAAGACGATTATGTTGAACCGGCTTCTTGATAGTTTAGTTGTAACAACTTCAGTCGAAGTCCAACAATTTGATGCGCAAGAATAGGTAAATGCGTTCACAGACAGATCATAAAAAACTTATGAAATTCTAATATAGAAACTACGATAAGTCTACTTTCTCTACATCAAACTACAGTTAATTTAAACGATATTATAATAAACCCATATAACATTTTTAATTTATTTTATTGCAAAATTGTAATTCTTTAATCAATTTCCTAATCGAATAAAAAAGAAACCTAATAAAATTAATTATATTCAAAACGATTTTATTTTATGTTATTAAATGTATATTTTTATCTATAATATATATATATATATATATATATATATATATATATATATATATATATAAAGTAGCATAAAAAAATTATTTTTAATCATTCTTCAATAAATTACTAAGTTCAAAAATGTATAAAATTTATTTTCCATTTCTAAATTTGAGAATAAAATAAATACTATTAGAATATAACGAGTAAAATAAGAATGAAAGAATATTTTTTTAAAAAAGCACAAGTTAAAAATAGTTTGTAAAATATTTTTAATATATCTTACCATTAACGACGATTGTGGAAAATCACTTCTAGAAAGAATAAACATCTTAAGTAGACAAACAAACAATTCTAAAAAAAGAACAATATTCAAATTTTTCAAATATACATTTTCATTATTTTCGACAAGTAAATAGAACTTATATACCGACAGTCAAAACACTATTCGCTAATATACATGAACAGAATAGAGAGCCACAAGTTGGGTAACCTATAAATAGGTCACTAATAAATAGTAAGCTTTTGACTTTGACATCACTTATACATTTTATTTCGTATTTTATTTTAACACAAATGTTATTTAACTCATTACATTACTGTTTTGAAAAGAGAATAATAAACTGATTACAAAACGATTCTATAGAATTATTAATATAACAAAGAAATTTATAATAATAAAACATGACACAGATAAAGTAGTATTAATTATGTCATTAGAAAAGTCGCATAGTAAATTTAATAAACTTGTCAATCGATACTACTACATACTGATAAATGTGTATATACATTTATATATATATATATATATATGTATATATAAAATGATAACACAATAAATAAGCAAATAAATTTAATCAAATGTTTTATTACAATGTAACTTCTCGTAATTTATAATTGATTTAATATCAGTTTTTAAAACTAATTAAGTATTCAAAAACAAAGTTTGGAATAATAGTATAACTATTTTTTCTCAATATTCATGTCTAATATATTCACTACGTACGTTTTATGTAGATGAAGGTTCAATAACATTATATATTTCAATACTTATCGGCCAATTTATTAAACGTTGATTAAATCAAGCAATCTTTATTATTGTAAGTGGGATGAATTACTTACTCAGACACTTATTGTTTTAAATGTCTCTTTGATGTCAATTATACTTATTGACTACTACGTTCACATATTATATTTTTATAAAGTAAATATATGTTAAAGAAAATATACATTATAAAACAGGTTAATTTTTTTAAGTAATATTTTATTAATATATATATATATATATATATATATATATATATATATATATATATATATATATATTTAAAAATGATTTTAATTAAAATTAAAAAATATATTTGTTATCATTTTTTTTCAAAATTATAATTTTTATACAATATTTAAGTTATATGTAAACTATACTTTTGTATATATTTAATTATTGATATATGTATTTATTACAAAATATATTTTTAAAGAAGAATTTTGATATTTCGATTAAATAATGTTATAAAATTAAAGTTCGTTACATTTTTTCTGAGTTTTGATTGGCTGAAATAGTTAAAGTGAGTGAACCAATCAAATGAATCAATTTCACAAGTTAGTTACATAATTTTAATGCAATTTCAAAACTAAATATTCATAAAAATAATTAATTAAATGTATACAACATTTTAAACGTAGTTTTTTTTAAATTTTTATTAGAAAATTTTGTATTTATAGAATTTTTTGCATTTTTAAATTTTATATAAATAAAATTTACATTTGATTAGCAAAATGTATATAAATAAATGTTTTCTTAAAAAACTGTATACTATTTTTTATAATATTACTTATATATAAGAATAACAATTTTAAATTAAAATCGGTTTTATTCTATTGCGAATATTTGATTGTTTTAATAAAGTATTCGATTCAAAATTGAACAGAATTGCATTCATAATTAACCTATTTTAATATGTTTCCACCTTGAAAATACAAATAAACAACATCCTTCATATAAATTTATTTAAAAAATACTGATTTCAAAAATAATTATTTTAGTTTATATGATTAATTAAAATAATTTCTTATTTATTTAAAAATATTTTCCTTAATCATAACAGATATTTTTTTTTGAAAAAAAAAAACAATTTTAAATCATAAGAAAAATAATATGAACATAATATTAAAAATAATCAAAAATTATAGGCATATTAGTCTTCAACAGAAAATATTTAAGAATATTAATAATGAAATTGGTTTATGTATTAAAAAAAATCACAAGTACATGTATATATATATATATATTTCTTTTATTTATTATATGACAGGTATAAAAATATTAAAATCAGTACATATTTTTTTTAAGTTATTTGGCAGTTTTATATGCTCCAATTCTTACAATAATTTGATTTAAACTATGAATTGTTAACATCAGCTCCAAGAAATTATATAAATGTTCATATCAAATAAAACAGTTCACAACAAAGATAATTACATTTAATTATCTCGTACTAACTTTTAAGATAAATCATTTAAATGATTTAAGGCACATTTTCAATGTGACCTGTTTAAATCTAAGACAATATATACAGTACACTATATATTTACATGCATACACATAAAACTGTATATATATATATATATATATATATATATATATAAACACATATATACATACATACATACATATATATATATATATATATATATATATATATATATATATATATATATATATATATATATATATATATATATATATATATATATATATATATATATATATATATACATATATATATATATATACGTAATTTTTCGATCAAAAAATGCTCACATGCCTTTACTTTTGAAGAGATATTTATTTTTTAATACTGATAGTTTTTATTTGCAGGGTTTAATGGTAAAACTTTTTTTAACACCAACACATGCAGAGACACTAGTATGCACATATTTGCTTATATACATATATATATATATATATATATATATATATATATGCATATACACATAGTAGTTTAAAATAGTGCATATGTATTTAAATTTATTAGATTTGTACACCTTTATCCAATTTCTCAATAAATAATTGTTAAATCTTTGGTAATTATACTTTTAGTATTAAATGACAACCTTTTATACATTCCAAATTTATTCACATTTATCATTTTCTTTAGAAATATACAATAAAACATTTTTTTTATTAATTTAATGACTTATTTTGACTATGTATTACATAATTACTTCCATTAAATGTTCGATGTTTTTCATATTTTTGTCTTTTTAACTGAACTGATATTATAATGGCGATGCAGAGACAAAAATTAAAAAAATGAGTATCAAAATCATAATTATAGTAATACTTCATATGTGATTTTTAAAAGTTTGATATAGATGAATATATATATATATATATATATATATATATATATATATATATATATATATATATATATATTAGTTAAAAAATTTAAATCTTTTGTTTTCAAATATGTGATTTAAAAATGCAATTACAAAGTTTAGTATTAAACTATTGTTTTGAATATGTTGTAGAAAGGTAAAAAATCTGATAAAATAACATCACTATTATGAATTATTTCTTTCTTACAAACAGTTAAAAAAATATAGTAAGTGTTAGAATTAATTATTTTACAATAAATTATTATAATTTAAAATTGTGTTAAAATGTATTAAAATAATTTTTCATTTCTAATAGTGTATATTTTGTGGTAGTAATTTTTGGGTACATTAAAAATGTCATTTCAACTGATTTCCATTTTACTGATTTTAATTAATACTTTACTTAAAAATATTATCACAGATAGTACATATAAATAAAAATAATAAACATATATTTTGTTTCGTTACAATAAATAAGTGTAGATATGTATTATCTGAAATACTATATTTTGTGAAGCAGATATAAAAATAATAAACAGATGCTGTTGGTTTTTTTATAAGAAACTACAATGAATGTTTCTTTTTATTTTTTATGTTAATACTGAATAAAACATTTAAAATTATATTTATTTTTATATATCATTTTATAAGAAATTTTTTTATTCATTTATGAAAACTTTTTATAATAATTACTAAAATGAATGAATTATGTTGAAAAATAAATTATGATTAAAAATTATAAAAATTACTAATGTTCTTAGTAAAAATTTAATACAATGGTTTTATGTAATTTGTTATATTTCTGTGTAATGTTTTCATTATTTGTGATCAAATTAGAAGAATTATATTTAATGACTAGGAAAACACTAAAAGAACATTTTTAATATCATTCAGTTATTATGCATATGTTTTAACATAAATACTGAATAATTATATTTTTTAAATAGGAACCTGATTTTATGTTAGTAACAAATATTCAGCAAGCCGTTTTTGCTACATCTTCACTTTCATCGACTGTTTCTGTTGTTTCTGTTTCTTCATCTTCTTCACGTATTTGTCCTCTAACACTATTTGCCGGTGGTTTACTTGTTTTTCTTGTTAGAGTTGGTACTCCACCAAGAGAATTAAAATTATCAGTTTGTTCAGGTGTTAAAGTTCGATTCAATAAATAATCTAAATCGTGTGATATTCTATCTAACATTCCATCTAAATTATCTTCTCCATCAGCAGGAGTTTCTTTATTAGTTTTTTCTCTGCCATCTGGTTGTTTTCTTTCTGTTCCTGTAGAATCATTAGTACTAAAGTCTATAATATCAATCTTTGGTATAATAGTTTCAGAAGGAGTTGTACTAGTAGTAGTTTCAGATTTATTAGATTCATCTTGCTCTGCAATCTTCATTTTTTCTTTACCGTTACAAACAACAGGTATTGACACACATTCTACTTCTCTTAAAGGTTCAACATCCACACTACACATAACATTAGGAGGTGCTTCAACAGAAATATTAGCTTCAGCACCTACAATCTCAGAATTATGTTGAGCAGATTTTACTAAACCGAGTTCAACGCAAACTCTTGTAGTTAACATTTCAGGTGATTGAATATAACACTTTCCAGTACTTGGACGGATTGCAGACAGATCTGAATGTCCTTCTGGATAATAATGTCTTACGTTATAATCTACAGGATAATTTTGTATTAAATTTGAATCAAGCACATAATCAGGATACATTCCATATCCAGACATAGGCATTGATTGAACATTTTTATACTTCTTTGGGCTACTTTGATATCGTTCTAAATCAACGTCATTTTGTTCATCTAATCTATGTTGCTCTTGTATATCTAAATCACTATACTTTTCTTGAGACCCTTCAACACTATGAACATATGTTTCAATTGTACTTGACGGTGGTTCTGAATGAGGATATCTATAAAATCTTTGGCTTCGAGATTCTGCAAGTAAAAGACCTTCAGTTGGGTCTCCTCCTGCATGACCTACAGCAACACCTCGAATTTCCCGAATACCAGATCGAGGAGGTGCGGCTGAATCGGTTTCCACCTCACCATCTTGTTTAGTAAAAACTATAAGATTATTATAATGAAAATAAAAATATTATTATTTCAATAAATGTTATATTTCAAATAAATTTAAAGTAGTTCATAATTATCAGAAATATTTTAAAACATTATATACATTTACTGAAAAAATAATTTACATTATTATATATATATATCTTGTTGATACATAAGAAAACAAATAAATAATAGAAAAATTATACACACTTACAACTAAGTGGACTATTTATTGATTCAGAACTGTAATTTTCATCAACTGTATCTTCAAGTTTTAATTTTCTCATTATTTTTGTGTGGAGAGATGTTTCGCTTCTTAATACATAACAAATAAATACTATTACTCCCTACAAATATAAATATTAATATGTTTCATATAAAATTATTAAAATGCTTACAAATTAATATATTATTTTATTTTATTTTTTAACATATACTTACAAGTAATGCACTTAAAGCACTAAAGATGTAATGATATATTTCTTGTGAAAAATTATTAAAAAAAATACTTGATGTTACCATTAAAACTACTGATAAAAATATAACAGCTCCTCTGCTCAGTAAACCAATTCTAAAAATAATTTTATATAGAAAATATTTTGTTATTAAAAAAAATGTTAATAAAAATATTAATAAATAAATTATACCTTTTATGTAATGCCTTTGTTTTATCCATGTGTTTATTTACAAGTTGATGAAGTTTTCTCATTAAACTGAAGTAAATAAATATAAAGAGTATAGTCATCATACTGGCCGATACAACAAAAATTATGAAGTTTAATGTTCCACTAACAAGCCACCATGAATTTAATGTAAGATCAAGTGACTGATGTGCAATAATATTGATAAGAACAGTAAGAATTGGAACACCAGTATTAACTCCAACAACAGTTTGTTTTAGATGTCGGACATTTGGTATTGGTACAATTTCCGTGTAAACAATTAATAATTTGCTCAAATGTGATGACATAGCAATTAGTAAAAATAATTGTAAAAGTGTTGAAATTGGTTGATACATATTCTATAAAAAAGACTTTCAAAATTAATACAACAAAATATTAAGCTTAAAAATTTAATAATATTTTTTAAGATATATTAATTTAATAAATTATCAAATTTTTAAATTTTATATTAGTATAGAGAATAATTTACAAAATTTCATTAAACAAGTAACTTAGATTCACAATTGACACTTACTTGTTCAACTTCATCTTGCATAGCATAAATAAAAACACACATTGCTCCAGTAATAGCTACACAACATTGTAATTTGAGGAATATAAAACAAGATCGATGATGCCACCAATATGGGAGTAATATACCTAAAGTTATTAATGCTAATATTAAGCAGACAACACATCCTGCTAATACAAAAAACTGTTGCCCTTGGTCCTCTTTGACTAATTCCTAACAATAATTAAAATTTAATATAAAGTATATTTTGAAAGTATGTATTTTTATTTTTAGTATCTGGTAGACAAACAAATACCTGTATATTGTTGTGATGTGTCCAAAGAACTGCATAGGTACCTGCTCTTGTACAAGTACAACGTGTTATATTTGAACTAATATGTCTTGTTACACATGAATCTAAATCCCATGTGTGTGTAAATGTAGCTACATCTGTAATTCCACATGTTGTATTCCATCCATGCTCAGAATAATTCTTTTTAGTATGCGGAAGCTCAAGATCCACCCAAAAAGGGCCTAATGGTGGACTAAAACGTCTACCATCTTTTCCTAAATCTATACTAATAATTCTAGATATAATTTCATACTGAAGATCATTTCCATAACTAATTAAAAAAACATACCAAAATCAGTCTTGTATAAATACAATATAGTATTAATATATATATATATATATATATATATATATATATATATATATATATATATATATATATATATATATAAAAAATGATTTACCTCATTTGAGCAACATATCTTAAGGGTAAAAATTCAGATAAGTTTTTATAAATAATTACTACAATATTAAAAGATGCATTTCCAAATGATTCAGAATTCATACTTTCTATTCGTATATCAATTTTATCACTAAGCCATGGTGGATAACTATAGAGAAAAGTTATTAGAACTTACATTTATTAATTTTTTATTTTGTGTAAGTTATATTTTACAATAAATCAATTGTAAAATCCTAATTCAATAATTAATTTAAACTTACTTTGTCGTTCTTAGTGGTAAATGCATGTTATGTAATGCTTGACTTTCTAAAGATGCAATGTCAACAACTAGAGAATCTTTAATTACATGAGCCATTGCAGGAGTTTTAAGATAATATGACCAAATAAGAGCCTGCTCTCTTATAGTTTGTTGTAATTGTATTATTTTCTGAAAATAATTGCATATATAAAGAAATAAAAGTGAATGACAGAATAATTTATATGGTAATATAAATAAATAAATCACATTATAATAAAAAATTCATACTTGTTGACTAGTAATAGAATTTTGATGTTGTAAAAGAATATCTATGATTTCATATAAAGTATATGTTGCAGCAGGTATTTCATTTGTTGAACTTGTAACATTTATGTATGTCATAACATCGTTAATTAAATTTAACATTCCTTCTCCTTCACTTGGATACAATGTGTTTTTTAAACGTAAATACTCTAAATATTTTATTAATGTTTCTGAGCCAGATGTATTTTGATAACCATATGTTAGACTTCGAAACTGAAAACAATTGTTATTTGAACATTATTTTATATGAAATAATTGTTATTAATAGACTGCATCTAACAATAATATAATTTCTCAACTTAAGTAATAGCAATTGTAAAAATATAGTATTATAGAATATAATTAATTTAATGAAGATAAAAATTAAATTATTAATTTACTAACAGTGTTATGAATGTCAATTAAATCATTTGAAAGACACGACGAATAGTTTGGTAACTCCCATTTTGCTACAAATGTATCCCTTAATGTACATAAACGCCGGACAATACCAAACATTCCATTCGGACAACTCTGAAGATTTTCTACACCTGGTGCTGTTTCTGTCCACCACGTTTCAAGATAACGATCAAAAGGACATAGTGGCACTACAGTACGATTAACTACTTCAACTCGTACACTCGCTGAACGGGACACACTACCATGTACGAGACAAGTATATACGGATGATTTCTAAATAAAAAATAATTCATTGAAGTTATTATTCTTTTTATGGATATAATTTAGTAGACTGACATGCTTCAACAAAATATATCAATTAGCATGCATAAATTTGCATGTATATTTTAGTAGATATTTGAATAAGTATAAAATAATTAAACCGTACTGATTATTGTTTGTGAAACAAAAGATTGAAATTTAAAAATAAAATTCTAATCTAATTTATTCAAATGATTGTTTTACAAACATCTAATTCTACATAAATCTGAATTATCATTTAGAAATTCAATCTAATAGATATAGATGTATAATGATTTATAAATATTAACAACTATTTTAAAGATATATTAAAAATGATAAAAAATATATGTGAAAATATATTGAATTAGTTACAATAAATTAATTAAAAAATACAAGATAACAATTATTTACTTAAATGTTTCAAAGTATTATTTTCCTGCATTTATGGTTGAATATCTTTTTTATAGAAATTAAAATATATCAAATAAAGTATTAATATCTTTGTGTTTTTGAAATATTTTATAAAAAGTATTGATTAACATGCATTATTACATTTATACAAAATTGAAAAAACAAGAAAAATAATAAATTTATTTTGAAAATAAATAATTTAACAGCCAAGACTAATTATTATCAAAATTTCATGCACCAGCATTATATATAATTTAAAGAAATAAAATAAAAATGAGTGCACATAAAATTATTTATTAACGTTAAATTACGGTGTGTAAAATGATAACAAAAGCATAAAATTGTGAATACAATTCGATGTTACTTCCTACTTGGGCATTATAAATCTTGAGGATGCTACCAGCGGGGTATAGATCCTCCCAAACTTCTTTTGCAGGTGTCATTCGAAATAAGTTTTTATTTTTCGCCCAATTATAACCAAATTTTTCGTGATGTCGATCATTTGGTGACATACATCTGATATTTACATTGTCTCCCTAAAAAAGTACATACATATAAATATAAAATACTGACAGATACATACGAGGGTCGTTTGATAAATGTATTTATTGTTTAATTTAATTATTTAATTAATTAAATTACATTTTTCAATTTAGTTTTTCTTACTTTTTTACCATACTTATCAAACTACCCTCCTATACGTAAATTTACAAAAAATATATTTTTAAAAAAATAAATTATATTTCCAATGTAAAAAGAATAATTTTATGACAGATTTATTCAAAAGTAAAAATAATATATTTTAAATGACATACGTCTATTTCTATACAAGTTTGAAATAAGATTTTTTAAATCAAAAGTAAAGAAAAATATTAATTAAAAATATATTTATATTGCTTTTTTTTTGACAAAATGAGCTTTAAATTTTTTAACTTTTTAAAAATACATATTTGATAAATAATTTCAAATAAATAAAAAGTTTAAAATATTCATTTAAAAAATAATTTATATTAAAAAGATAACATATTCTTAGAATTATATACATATAAATGTATATATAAACATTATTTGTTTATATTAATGAAAAAATATTTGTTTTTTTAACTATTGCTTTCATCATGCAGGTAATAATTAGCTGTTGAATAAATAATTGATTAACTACACATGATAAAATATGAATTGTGAAATAAACTAAAGCAACTTTAATTTACATGAATTGAGAAATTAATCACATAAACATAGAATTTGAAATGTATCATATTTGATGTTATGAAGTATGATGAAATACCGTTCTCGGCTTTTGCAACTACTAATTTCATGCACGGAGAAACAATTCAGAAAGTTAAGTAAAATCAGTTGGTAATAACACGATCGCTTTAATTACTGCGTAACTAATAGATTAAAATTAGTTAATTATTCATAAACTAAAGAACAATTTTTGGCTTGATATCCTCAATATCGTTATTAAATTATTATCAACTAAAATATTCACAACATGTAAAGTTTTAGAATTAAAAAAAAGTTGAAGGCTTATTACTTAAATTTGCATTTTCCTATCATTTTTTCAATTAAAAATTGTTTTAATCTCGTAAAATTTAAAAGGGGGAAAATAATTATAAAAGGCCATGCCAAATGTAGTTAATTAAATAAAATTACATTAACGACATTCCTTACTTTTTGAATTGTTATACTCATCGGCGATATTTTCACTTCAGGAGGTAAAAGAACTTCAAGGTGTAAAGATCTACATTGTTGTATACCCCATTCTTCTACTTGACAGGTATACACTCCATTGTCTAATGGTGTTGCTTTTCCAATTCTGAGAACGGCTGTGTATCTGTCTTGTGAATCTGGTGCCAATAGCTGTGTCCACATGTCTCTATATTTATTTATAAATGTCAATAAAGAAAATGATTTTCGATTTATTTATTCAAACGTAAATGAAATGTGATAAGTTTTAAATTATACGATTTTGTCGGTAAACATATAAATAATAATGATTTAATGAAGAAAAGTGATTTCGATTTAAATCAAAAATATAATTAGTATAAATTATTTAGAAATTTAAGGTTTCCAAATATTTTCATAAAAATAATCGTTTATCAATTCTAACTGAGAGATAAATTTGTAACCAGAAATTAAATCGTTTATTTAAATATAAATTTATACAAATACAAAAAATGAAAGTTTCGAGCATTGTTTAAAATACGTTACACATATTTCCTGAAAAATGAAACGGTATTGAATGAAAGCCAACCATGCGTGAGAGATATTTTTTATGTTGTATGTAATTAATGTTTTATTTATATCTGTGCTCTTTACGAATTTTTTTATTCTTTAATAAAACCATTATTTACTATATGTTGGCTTGTATTTTTTAAATATATTAAAAATTATATAAATAAATATGAACATTAAATTTATTTAGAAATTTAAAAAATTGCAGGTATATAGATTTCATGAAAATTATTAAAGATTTAAATTAAATTATATTATTTATATGAATTAAAAATCATTGAAGATATGGATACTAAAATGATAAATATAAATATATGTTACTTGCCTCGTTGATTTGGACACATTTACAAATATTCCATCTTTATACCATCGAAATGTCATATAAGATGAACCTTGAGCTATACATGATAAAATGAATTCATCCCCTTCTCGGATAAAACCTTCTTGATTTACTTTGACACTCTGAAATAAAAGAAAATATTATATTTCTTTACAATCTTTAAACCTAATAGGTTAATTCAAATTTAAGAATAAAATAGCACATATAAGATGTATTTACAAACAAATTGATTCTTTAAATTAATTTTATTATACAAAATTCATAATTTATCAGCTATTATATCGAAATTAGGTCTACTTTAATTTTACTCTAGAAGTGATTTTCGAATTCTCTTGAAAAAAAACCTTTTTTATTTTAAGAGATTTGCGATATTTTTAAAAAAAATCATTTTCATAATTAAATTCGATTTTTTAAAATTTATTTATGATTGAAATTAATATATTTCGCAAAATATCGTATTCTCTATAAAATAACTGAATTTTATGTAAATGTGTTTTATTTACTCTATTTAAATTGCTATTAGAATTGTAAATATATTCTTTTCTGTACCATTTGAATTCAAGCGATCATATTTCAACAAAATGTATTTTATCTGTGAAATATAGCGAAAAGAAGGAAAAGATACTATGAGAATGATTGTTTAATATTTACTTTGTTCTATTTCTACAGAAAGAGTTACGGAAATTGAGTATAGAAATA
The DNA here is from genome assembly GCA_029203775.1 of Neoneuromus ignobilis. Taxonomy (NCBI): domain Eukaryota; kingdom Metazoa; phylum Arthropoda; class Insecta; order Megaloptera; family Corydalidae; genus Neoneuromus; species Neoneuromus ignobilis. The sequence goes on from CP092090.1 coordinate 13,627,877, forward strand.
AAAATAAAACGACTCTTTTACTAACAACTAAATGTGTACAATAAAGGACATGAAAGATGAGACGGTGTTGTGTCTAAGATCAAATACCGTCCTTTGTAAAACTAGAAACGGAACAAGAAAACTAGTGAATATTTCAATTTTCGCGCTCCATTAACTATGCATATAGGTATCCTCTCTGTGGATACATACATGTGAGTTATGGAGTAGGGAGTGAATGCGTGTTTAAGTCCATGTCCATTATAAACGATACAGTATGGATAAGAAGTCGAAATTCACGTGACACGTTTTACATGACTTATGCATGAGTTATATACGAATATCAAAAAAGCATGAAATGAAAACGAATATGTTAGAGTTATGAGCTTTTAACATTTTATAAAAAAAGCAATTGAAAATGTATCAGATTTGCAAACAAGTCTTTGATTTCTTGTTGTTGAAGAAGTATAGTAAATTATAAATATAACTTTTTATAAAGTCAAAGCCTTTTAAATATATAAACATGTATATATATCCATATATTTCAATATATATACTTTTATATTATTTTTAGAAAAATATATTGAATGTTATTATATATATATATATATATATATATATATATATATATATATATATATATATATGGTTATCCAAATGTGACGCCTAGATTTGTGTTTTATTAAAAACAAACTAAACACATGTTTTCCTATACACCACCTTATACATATGTTTTTTTTAATAAAATACAATTCTAGGCGTCACATTTGGATAACCTTTATATAGATATATATATAAGTGAAAATGAATATCTGAATCAATAAAAGAGAATGAAAAAATTGCAATGACGTAACTTCGTGAAATAAAAATAGAAGCTAATATGCGATATTATATTTTAAAATAAAGAAAAGCAATGTTTTTTTTTAAAATAGCAATAGAATATTTAATTGTAGTTACAAAATGAAGATTTTGCGTATTGACTATGAAAATAGGTTGTTAATTATTTTTACAAGTTTAAAATAGTAATTAATTAATAATTTTTATATATTTTATAAAATGTACAAGTTGTTTTTGTAACATATTTTATTGGAATATAAAAAAATAATTTCATTAAGAAAAGTTTAAAATGTATTTATTTTTATATGAACCAAAAAAGTTAAATTAGAAATTAACGTGCCTTAGTTGTTTTTCTAATCATTAGATTAGATTTTATTAAATTAGATATAAATGTAACACTTATGTTAAAAAGATTTATTGGATATTGAAGTAATACAGAGTTGATAAAAAAGAACGGAGATTAAAATTATTTTCACATTTTGAAACAAGTGTTTAAAACTAAACTTATTCATTTTGGATGTCGGTAAAGTTCATAAATCTTGAATGATGTATGTGCATATTTTTCTCATAAAGTTAACATAAAGTAATTTAATTTTTAGGAAGTTGTTTTTTCACTTGAATAGATGGCACTTTGATTAATTACTCAACGAGCAATTATTTCGCAATTATCACGTAAATCTGCATGCATTGAGTGGAATCCTCATATACATATGAAACATAAATTGCAACTAATACCTTCATCTTAGGTAGTCAACAACATAAGCCCATGAGAAAAGATTATCCAGTCACCTTCTTCTTCAACCCAATTACGTAATGGGGAGGACGTGCTCTTATAATGTGTATACTAACCTTGAGCAACAGCGTTGGCTCTTGTTTGAAAGCGATCTGTGTCGTCGCCAACGTCAGGTTTCCAAGACGGCCACGTTCAACGAGCTTGTTCATCGCGTCACGTACACGGTGGCTGTCTTTCTTGCCTCCGAAAAAATGAAACGTCACTGCGCCGGCCCTGTGGGACATACCGTAAATGGAGCACTTGATTAATGTTAACGTCTTATTGACGCCCTTCATCATACGCGATATGAGCGTGAGTGTACATTTTATTTCACGATCTGCACGTCAACGTTAATATGAAAATATGTTCTGTGTTGGGTATATTAACGTTACAGCCACTACAAGGTAATGTATATAGAAATACTTTATGATGTGTTTTATCGTGCATTGTGTATTATAAACAAGATGCTTTATTGGCGTACTATGTTCAGTGATATAATGAGAAGTTACGCTTCGGTATATGTAAAAAGATGCATATACAATCTGAATATTTGCCCGATGTTAAACAATGCAAAAAGGTTCAATGTGATTTTTTCCCCATTATGAACGATTAAAATAAATACGACGTTGTATTATGGACATTTACTCGGTAAAATAAGAATTCTTAGAAACAATAAATTATAAAAAAATAAGATGTGGAAATATAAATTGTTTTGTTTCTAAAAGACATACACTTAAATAAATTTTATGACCTAACAAAAGAATATTTGAAAATAAAACTTATTTTTAATTATATTTTGTCTTAAGTATAAAAAAAATAATATATTGATTTTTTAAAGTGTTATTTAAAAAAGATAGTTTTTATTTTACTTATATAAAAATATTTTTCTAACAATAATATTTATAAAATTTGGATATATATCTAATGAAATATTATGTTTTTTTTTTTAAAAAAAATACATGTATTGTATAGGTGTTTTTAAGTGTGATAGAACTTTAAATTGAATCCCTATCGAAAGTTCTATCTAAAACACTCTTTATATGTATGTGTAAATGTTTATATATATATATATATGTTTTTTTAGATTAGATAGAACTTTCGATAGGAGTTCAATTTAAAGTTCTATCATGCTTAAAAAACAGCTTATAGTTCTGATACAAATATATTTGTAATTAATTAGAAAACAATTTTCTATAAATGAACAAATATTAATACTGATATCAAAAAAATATATATTAGTCTAAAAAGTATTATTTTATGTAAGTAAATAAATAAATACTGTAAGTTCGTAAAAAAGATTACTACTATTTTCTTTCTACAGATATATTTACACATACACATACACACTTATTATATATATATATATATATATATATATATATATATATATATATATATATATATAATAAGCCTCTTTCTATCAACTAATGGATGAATGCCTTTCCTAAAACTTTTCACTTTCGATGATTCAATATCATATATACGATTTTTTCATTCCACACACACACACACACACACACACACACACACACACACACACACACACATATATATATATATATATATATATATATATATATATTAAAAACAATTAAATAGTTTTGAATTATACTTGTAGTTTGTATATAAATGTGATTATTTTTGTAATGAATGATGAATATATATTGAGTAGATATTAATTACAAAATTTATTATAAACAATTTTTATTATTTATTACAAAATAGATTTAAAATAATTTAGAATAAATCTCAACTAATTTTTGAATGAAAAACTACAGTTTCAATTACCATTCGCATTAATATGCTTTAAAGTTATTAATATTGCAGGTATGAATTACTGGAGGCAAATAAAATTGCCATGTTTAAATAACAGCATACTGAAGCGTAGCAATGTAATTTGGTATTGAAAGGATTATTTCTAGAATTATTTACGCGCATTAGTATATACACAAGTATTACCGTAAATGGATATGTTATCATAGTTTATAAATTAAAATAATTGTTTATCATTTATTCAATTTTAATTACAGATATTAATAGATTGTAGGTTTTTTCAAACTCGGCATGGGAATTTAGATTCATTAGCTGAATATGTATTAAAATATTATACAGTATTGGAAATTTATTAGATATTGTACAAATAAAATTGCAACTTTTTTAAAAATATATGACTATATAGAAATATTTTTTTTAATATGTACACAAACGCACACACATACACACTCATATATATATATATATATATATATATATATATATATATATATATATAATGTAAAATTTAATATAGAATATATTGATTTTTTTTTTTTTGCTATCTAAGAATCAAAGTAACTTTATACAACTACTTCATTAACGTATTCATGACGAGTGGTTCACGCAATAAAACAAAACTGGAAAAAAGGAAATTCCTTACGTCAGGGTGGTATGCAGTCCTACCGCCTGTGGTAATAGCATTTCAACTAGGATCTGCGGGTAGCACTATGATGTATACCTCAATTCGTTCTTATACGAATGTCTAGCAAGAGCACGGCTCGGGACCAAGGTGCTTTATATATATATTTTTTTATTTGATATATAGCAACGAGAAACGAAGTACTGAATACGCGTTCCGGGTTTATGGTCGTACTTTATTGTACATTCTCAGGGATTATGTGTCAAAAGTATAATTATTATTATATGAGTGGATAGTGTTTTATGGTTGACACATATTTTATTGCATGTGGGAGAGAAGCATATTTGATTTTGGATAATTCATGTTAAATCTATTGTATTATATATATATATATATATATATATATATATATATATATATTAAAATACACAACACATATATTAAAAATAAATGTGCTTTACTGTATACTGTATTTATTTATTTTAATATAATTTCAAAATATAACTGCCTAAAATAAAAAAATAAATGAAACATATGTATAAATTGAAATATTGTATATATTATATATTTCGTTAATGGTATGAAAAAATATATAATATTATATGCTAAAATATGTATAGAATTTATTTACATTCGAAAAAGTGTGTAAATGCAAATAAGTTTCTAACGATATTATCATTTTATTTTCAATTTATTGATATTTTATGTCAATTAAAAAATTTATTAGTAAATTAATAATGTACATATATTATTTTTGAAGATAATAGTATCATTATCATTATGGACATAAGTAAATTAAATGAAATAACAAATAATTACTGAACATTGAAATAAAAAAGCGTTTTTGGAATAACGATTTGTTATTAGCTTGTATTTTAATTACTATCTGATGACATTTTTAATAATAATTAAACTTACGTAATATTTAAAACTTTCAGCTCTTCCATTTTCGACAAGTTAGAATTTCGCAAATATTTTGACATCTGAAAGAAAAAAGTATTTAAATTAATATATTAATTAACATTCTATGACATCAATTTATTATACATGTATAAAAAATATAATATGTCTGTTTTAAAATCTAATTAACTATTAGGTGGTTCAAATAAGATTGAAGGATAATAACTGATAGGTAGTAGATATATGTCTAAATTTTTAGTCTTATTTGGGCTACTTCATATAAAAATCAATTTTTATTATACGTTTATTAAAGTTTCATATAATATTAAATAATATTTTATTTTAGATTTTGTACACACACATACCTACAATATATATGAAATAACAATTAAGAATAAAACAAATCAATAATTTTTTACACTGTACAAATGTTAAAAAATTATTGATCATTAAAATTAAAACATCAGTTAGAAAATATTTACGAAATATTAAACATAACATTTTTTTTCTATTAAAATATTTTAAAAGAAAGCTACGAGTAGTTAGTTCCTTTACGACAAACACTTTTATCAAATTTAACACAATCAACGTCTGTAAGGTAATTCAATTTTATACTTAATATAACAAAATTGAATATTTCTATTAAATAAATTAAATACAGAAATTTTTACATAAATAAAATAAACATTCAAAATAAATAAGTAAAACAGTTATCATAAATTGGTTTTTAAATCCATAAAAACAAATATTTTTTTCTAAAAAATGTTCTTTTTCTTTTAAATGTTAAAGGATCATGTGTGTGTGTGTGTGTGTATGTGTATATATATATATATATATATATATATATTATGCATTTTAAAGGTGATTTAACTTATAAAAATCATGAAAATAAATGTAATAAACTAAAAATCATCCAAGCATGATACAATAATTCAAACGGTATATACGTTTGTGACCAGCTTTAATGCACATGCGTACCAACATAAACGGAAGAACATATATGGGCCGGAAATGGAGCTACGTAGCTCCAGAATGTAAAAGATGGAAGGAGTTGCAGTGAAAATAAAATATACGGGGGATAAAAGAACGTCAAGTTTTGTTTCTTATATGAGATTTTTTTGAAATAACTTTGTTACACAGACATACATCTTTAAATAAAAAAAAATAGGGGACAATGCACGACGTGTACAGTGAAAAGAAAATAAAATATTGAGTCATTATTATCTATCCATATATTTTTCGCAACAGACACATCCTGCCAATTATTTATCTATGATGAAATGATTGTCTACCCTATGAAACATGTAGTCTCACATTTATTTTCATTTCATTTACTACAGAAATAGTGACATATGGTGGAAATTATTAAATGTTTTTTTTTATTTATCTTTTAATTTATATAAAATAAAATAATTGTTATATTTTATAAACAAATTAATGAACTTCTATAATGAATATTTCATTTTCATTAAAATTTATATTACTTGAATAAAAAGATATTTTTAATTTACTAACTATATATAAATAATTTATTGTTATTACAAAAAAGAGTATTTGGGAAAATATTCAATATTCTTATTTATTTTTTTAAATAATATATATAATTAATTATGTTTAAAATTAAATTATTTTATGAACTTACTAAAATAAACATATATTAAGTATGTAGATTATGAAGCATATGTAACTATATATTCCTTGAAGCGTACATTTATAATTAAATCATCTTTAAGGTGTACGTTCAAGTGAAATGAATTGGATTTTATAGGTTAGGTCGAGTAGTTTAAATAAAGCACTTAAAAGTACTCAAAGCTCTCAATGAGTGTCTAGTGGACTTATATATGAAATAGTATATTCACATATTTCTATAAATTACATTTATTTTATAAAATACTTTTTTAAAATGTTACAAAATGTTTGATTAGGTATTTATTATAATTGATTGTTTGTTTTTTAAAATTTTACAAATTTTAAATATACAGTTACGATTATATAAATGTAAAAATGTTATACAAACACATTTATACAAATAAAAATACATACATACATACATGGATACATACATACATACATACATACATACATACATACATATATATATATATATATATATATATATATATATATATATATATAAGGTAAAGTGAAAGCAATGAAACCATAAATCAACAAATATACGTTGTCGATGACGACTATATAGCTTTTCGTATTCGATACCCATGAGATATACCTTGAACGTGAAATGCTTGTTTGCGAAAGATTGAATTTGAATTCTCAAGAATACTATATACATATGTGCATATATAGACTTATTTCTTCATATGAATTCATTTGAATTCACCTGTTAACCGGGATTATACAAATAGTTAAATAATAAAATATAACTACATATTTTATTAAAACTAGTTTCATTTGCACATTAAATTCTATTAATAAAAATATGAATATCGTGACAAGATATTACATAGGTGGCCCAAATGAGACTGAAGAATAATAAAGAACAGTAAATGATAGTAAGTAAATAAATGTATGTTTAAACCATTCAGTTTTATATAATGTCATCAATAGTAGAGAAGCCTTTTTTTGTTTACTGCTTTGTAAAGGCTTCTCATAAAGCTTTCCAATTTAAATGACTCGACATGATATATATATATATATATATATATATAATAAAAAATATATCATTAATAGGATAAAATATGAATATTACAGTCAAACGATAAAAAAGCAATGATTAAGATGTTTATTAAAATTATTAAATATGAATATTAATCCCATTTATTTGATTTCAAATAAAATCAGTTTTAAAAAAAAACTTTTATATATAAATATATAATTACATTAATAATAAATGTACCAAGTATTTTCAGGGAAATAGATTTTTTAATTAAGATTCTAATAAAAATAACGTTTTAATAAAGGAACTGTACAATTGAAATTATTTTTTTAGTTTCACAAAAGTATATACTTCTTTTTAGCATTAAAATATATATTTCATATTTTTTCTTAAAATATAAAATTTCTAAGAAATATATTTTAAACTGTTTTCAAGAAATTTCAAAAAATAAAAAAGGTAATTTCATATCTGATCTGTTTTTAACTCTATAGCAATTAAATTCAGATCTTATTAGCAATATTTCTGCTTATTAAGATGTAACAGTATCGTCTTTTATAATTAATGTAGATGGATAATTATAAAAAATAAATGCTGAATAAATATAAGCTTTAATTTATTGTTAATTTGAAATAAAGTACCCAAATGAAATTATATTTTTACAATAAGTTTCAATTTAATATATAATAATATATACAAAATAATTAATACAAAATAAATTATGTGTTATTTTTCCAAAAATTGCATCAGTTTTTAATTATTTAAATAAAAAAAATAATTTTATTTTTTGTTCATAAGTTCATGTTTATAATTAAACTCTCTCTCTCTCTCTCTCTATATATATATATATATATATATATATATATATGTATGTATGTATGTAACTAAAAACAACCTTTAATATTCAATGCATAAATATTTGTTTTCTTTCTAAAAAATCTTTCTATCTACTTATATCTTTCGTTCCTCTCCCCCTCGCGCCACATATATATCGTTTTATTATAAAAACTCTACAGGGAATAACGAGAAATGTTATTAGAAAGTAATAATTTCATATTTTATTATAAATTATTAATAATTTTATAAGAAAAATATGTATACATCTATCTATCTATCTATCTATATATATATATATAGCAATAATTTAAAGAAATATTCGTCATTCCGGTGGAAAGTATTCACTTACTTTTATAGACGTCAAAGTTTAAATGAATATTTCATTTAATGTTCATTTATAAACATAACAATATGAATACTACTTACAAATCAACTAAAATTATGTATATTTGTTTGTATAAGAGCGAAACATTTTATTCTATGAAGGTTTTATTTCAGTCTAGTGAACAAAAAATATTTATCGTCTGCACTGAACGTATTTTGAACAAAAAAAAATAGATTTATTCTTTGTTGAAAGTTATAAACGGATAGAAATGAATCATTTAGATTAATATTTAAGTACATCGCAAAATGGTATATTCTCCTAGATCATGTTATTTTCGGATTTTTTTTATATACTGCTTATATGTTAAAAAATATCTATATTAACTAATAAATATATATTTTATCAATAATAATGTCATTATATTTTTCAGTTTATATAAAAATAATACTATATAAACCGAATTGATTTTGTTTATAAATTTCGAAATTCAATTGAAAATTTAAGGATCGTGATGTAAAGCCTATTTCTTATACTTAACTATTATCGGTTTGAAAAAGGTTTCGTTCCAAATTTATACGGTTGTACGATCACAGGCATGGGTACCCTTATGACTTTAGTCCCTATTGCTTAACGGCCTACATCAACTACTGAAAACGATTGCATGTCAGACTAAGGGTACTTCTAATTTTTTGTGTGGTTTTAATGATGCCATGTAATCTTTATTTTTTCACAGAAGGTTTATATTTTTTATTTTATTAATATCTAAAATCAAAAAATAAATACGTAATAAAAAAATGTAGAAGATATTTCAATTCAAAAAACATTTTATTTATTAATTTTTAAGACTTCAAAAATATAAAACAATTATGTATTAATGAAAATACTTTTTAGACGTTTATGGATGTTTAAAAAATTGGTTAATATTTTTCATATGCTATTTATTATATTAAATATTAAATATATCAATAGCACTTAATTTTACTCTGGTTAATAAGTGTTTTTTTTTCAATATTATTTTAAAATCAATTTTCAGTATATGTTAGGAATAAATTAATAGAATATTTTATTATGAGGAGAATTATTGCATTGTCTACAGTTTTATACTGAATTCATATTATCTTTTTAATTTTATATTTTTATGTAATTATAATTGAGGTTTTTTGAAATAGATTTTTTATTGAAAATTCGTTAATTTATTACAAATATTTTTTTTAAAAAAATACTAAATAAGTTTTAGAGACATATTTATTTTTTAAAAAAACAAAAATAATTTTATTCTTATTGTTTTATGTTGAAACTGATGTATAATTTTCTATTTTTAATCATAAAAAATAGTTGGAGATTGTTTTATAGATAATTTTAATAGAAAAAATAAAAATACAGAGACTTCATTAATAACATTTATTTACAATGGATATACAGAAAAAGTGCATTTATATATATTCAAAGCTGTTTTAATTATAAATCCATGTTGCATAATTTTTCATTGGATTTATTTTCTTTAAAAATGATTTCAAAAAAAGGAAAAATCTTCATTTAGGTGTACTAATTGCATAAAGTTAAATTTATACAGATATGTAAATAAATGATGTCAAAATTGTTATCTATATTAATTTACAAAACCATATTTTTAAATTACTTTGTCATATTCCGGTATAATAAATAATTTAAATTATAGTATTCAATGCCTATTCATAAATATATATGTAATCAATAATCCATTAGTTAAATGCAGCGAAGAAATTAAAACATAAATGTTAAAGCACAAGTCTACGACACACGGGAAAATTTATTACAACTTTTGTTAGGAAAATAATAATTTGCGCAACGATATGGGAAACCGATTGAAGTCTCGTACGGTAGTTAGCGGAGCTCATGAATCAGAGTGACATGTCTTGTTCATAAATCACTAATGCCGAGGATCGTCGACCGGCCGCTGTTCGTTCGTTCTTCACAAGGAAGCAAAAGCGTGCTTTTCAACGTTACCGTCCTATATATTGTTAACTATACACAACCAAACATACAACTGGCTAACAACCAACGAACCGACGAATGAACGACGAACCAACGAACGCACCAACCGACCAACAAGCGGAAACCGTAGCAGAACGCCAATATTTACGCACAGCAATACATGTACGTTCGTCGGCAGATCCTCCACATTCCGAGCAGATGCTTTGTAATTATGAGTGTCTAACATGATATATTTAGGAACTGCTACACAACTAATGTTTTGCGTCGGTTGATGTATTATTTTTTTTTTGCTTCGCACATGTTACATTATTAGAAAAAAATGTATATGTATTTGCTTGTGAAAATGAAACATTCGTACTAAAATTAAGTTGTAATACATACGAATTATAGTTATATGTACTGTTGAAATTCCTTTCAAACATTGATATTTTTTTGTTTTGACGTATAATTTCTGAGTTATTAATTTTCATTACAATAACAGATACATTCGATCGATACAAAACACTGACCTGAAATGTATCAAGGAAAAGTTCTATTACATTTATATTTAGAGCAAAAACACAACACGTATATATCTATATATTTGGTTAATTACGGTATAAGCTCTTATTCGCGTCTCTGCAACTTTAGCCTGATAAATTGTCGAGTTAAATCATAATTGTTATGGTGAAAGTAACGAATGTTCACGGTTTATGTTCAACATGTACGTTTTTGTAAAACAGTAGAAGTTCATGAATGTTAATGAATCAAATATCTTTGTAAACATGTTTATTCATATATATATATATATATATATATATATATATATATATATATATATATATATATATATATGTATATATATATATATATATATATATATATATATATATATGCCATTTTAGCTCCGTTGAAATATAATTTGCTGTTGTAACAAGTTTAACAAAATGAAAATATTAAACATATCTCTGATTTTTACAAAAATAAGTATAATCTTTATGTTTATTTCTCTTCATTTGTATTTTATAATTAGCTTGAAATCATATCTTACAATGTACAAAAAAATACAATATATATATATATATATATATATATATATATATATATATATATTACATTAGTATTTTGAACTTTTCAAAGATGCAGTATATTTTTAATTATAAATATTTTTGGCGAAATACTTAAAAATAATTTAAACTAATAATATAGATAATTTAATAGAATAAAAACCTCGATTTGTATATTTTTATTTTTTCAAAAATGTGCTTTTTATTATTTTACAAGAGAATTTTATATGACTAATTTGACAATTTAATGGTAATTTGATAAAATTTAATGGTAATTTGCAAATATATAAATTATATTAAAAATACAAAATGGAATATAAATAATATATATATATAAAATATATATATATTTATATTAATTATATATATTATATATTATATATCTATCTATATATATATATATATATATATATATATATATATATATATATATATATATATAAAAATATGATTACATTTCTTCTTTATTTAATATAGTTAAGAATTTTTTTATTACTAAATATATTTTAAAATTATATTCTGTAATTTAAATGTCTCTTCATTCATGAAAAATTCTATATTTTCACTTTTCGTTATTAAACAGAAATTAAATGTTTATTTTAATTTTCATTACTAAATATTTGATACATAGAAATAATGTTTAATGATAACAGATGATTTATATAATAGATTAATAATATTAAAATACAATGAAAATAAAAAACTGCGTTTAAATTTTCATATTTTAAATTTTCTATTCTTTTTTAAAAAAATAATTTAACAAAATACAGACATTAGTCATTTTTCATCACAAAATATTCATGTTTTATGTAACATTGACAAACACTCCTCTATATATTTTGATAATAATGTTTAAAATGAATTGATGAATTTAAAATTATTTGTATTTGTTTTATAATGAAAACCTCATTTTATATTTTATACATTTTATTTTTAAATTCCATATGATAACGATGTTACTTGAAATGTTGTTCATAAAAATATCTTTGGTACATATTATATGTCTCCTTCTTTATCATATATACGTGTACTTTTCCTCGTACAATGCATATACATCCGTTTAGATGTTTTTCTGTGATAACATGTGAGTACGTGTTTTAACTTAGATACTTTTTAGAGACGTATCTGTATGTGTGTTTAGTAATATATATATATATATATATATATATATATATATATATATATATATATATACACACACACACACATGAAGAACCTTCTTCGTTATAAAATTGTTGGTATATTCCAGTATAAAAGAATTTTCTTATAACTGATTTTTATCGATAAGTTTAAAGTAACTACATGTATGAATAATTTTAAATTGAAAATTCTTATTACTGAACTTTACAACATTTACCTTCATAAAGTGGATTAATTAAATACATTAATAATGTACGGTTGATTAATAAAACTTATACGTAAATTAATAAACTGAAATATAATAAATATTATTTGTGTATAAATGTGCAAGTTCTCAATCAAGTGATTATTAAACAATTTTAAAAAATCTTGGAGTATATGAATGACTGATTAATATGTATAAAAGTAAATTAGTGATAATATTAAACTAATATTGATATTTTAATGACTCGTATTAAACCTTAATAAAATTGTTTTAAGCATTAACTTTTAAAATAAAAGTATAAAATAACTATGAATTTTGAATATTTATATATATATATATATATATATATATATATATATTTGTAGTTTTATCGTAATTGAAAATACTATTGACATTATATTAATTTAATTCAATATTAATTAGAAAATATAAATATTTTTTTCAAAATGAACAAAGTGCTTCATCCTTCGAAATAACATAATGAATATAATTTAATATAATTTTCTTATGAAATTTAATAGATATATATTTACATATCAGGCTACTTATTTGTTTACTTCTATATGTGTGTGCGTATGTTGGCATCTTGTTGACAATATATCTATTAACCATATTATTATCTAATTTATAAACATAACTATTCTAACAGTTTCGATATACACAAGTAGTAAGTTGTAACCCCAAACAAAACCTCAGCACCGAGTGGCATTACACTCTGTGTAAGGGTCAACCGTGATACAAGTTAAATGTTTGTCATTGGTCACCACAAACATTTGCACTGATGCACACAGGTATAATAAGCTAGTAGACTATTACTACTAGAAGCGTACACAAAACAGTTATAAATTAGATTATCCAATTAATCATCTATTCCATTGTGCATTTTACGAGAACTACGGCGGTGGGATTGTTCTAGAACGTCTTACTTAGATGGTCACTTGACCGCATCTCTGATAGTCACAAACTGAATTTTGTATCAAGGGATCTATTATTAAGATCGGTACTGTGATAGCATTTGCTGAAGATTTTCGGGTTAATATTTGATGTGTTGGAACGTGATCTGAAATCGTTAGTTAATTATTATCTGGTTTCCTTTTGTGGTAATTTATTATATATATATATATATATATATATATATATATATATATATATATATATATAAAGAGAGAGAGAGACAGATATTAATATAAATAATAATATATAACTTAGATTTATGAATTTTTATGTACAACAATTTAAAAAAAAATAATAAAGAACGTTTTATATTAGTAATCCACTTTATATTTATATATATATATATATATATATATATATATATATATATATATATATGAGGATCGTTTGATAAGTATGGTAAAAAAGTGAGAAAAACTAATTTGAAAAAATTAATTACATTAATTAAATTAAACAATAAATAAATTTATCATACTTATCAAACGACCTTCGTATATAAATGAAAACAAAGACAATTTGTTGATTATTTAAAAAATATATATTTGAAAAGAAATTTATTCCTCGTTGATTTGAAGCTGAACTACAAAAAAAAAGTTTCTACCATTACTGGTTCTTTTTCTATACGGCATGTGGGTGTGTGTATTGATTTTTTTCAGCTGCAAGATGTCAGGCACATGAGTTTAAGTCACTATTTTACACACGATTGACTGGTCGCCTAGTGTTCAAGCACCTGACAGACCTGTCAAGCGTAAACTGACAAATTACAACTTAAAAAAATTAAACGTTTACATTCACATTTTCAAAATATATAAAACAGTTGTGAATAATGACGAGATACATTTTTGTTTATACAAAAATTTGAGTATTCATATTGTCAAAGTAATATACTGAAAAATAAAAAGAATTTAATATATACATTTTTTTAATGAATGATTGAAAGTTGGTGAATAAGATTGAATGATATAAAACTTTATTGAATTTATGAAATAATGTAAAAATATGAATAATACTATAGATTTGAAGTTATAAATAATTAAATAAAAATTATTTGAAAATTAGATAATATTTAAGTATGCTTTTTTCAAATTACAAATTAACTATCATTTTTTTAAAAAAATAAAAACCATTTAAATATAAAATGTTTTAAATTTTTTATTAAAAATTATAAATAAATTATGATAGATTGAATTTGAAGTAACTAAACAACGTGATAAAACTTCGAAATACCACATGTTTAAATATAGTAATTTTTTGATATTTTACCAAATATTTTTGATGAAAAATATACGTCAAGTAATCATATAAGTTTTACATCAATTTAACAATAAAAACTGACAAATTTATATATATATATATATATATATATCTATATGTATGTATGTATGTATATTGGTCAGTGAAACACACAAAAAAGATTTTATACATCACGTTACTGCAAAGTTCTTTTACTCGTATAACAAAAGAAACATTAAATCTCATGAATATTATATATTTATGAGCACACCATTGCGGCTACTAAAACACTTCTTTTTTACGTATCTGAGAATGAAGTATTTCTCGCGCGAGATATGTTGCTGTAATACCGTTGAAATTTAGTTATAAAACTTTATAACTCAATCCACTAAAAAAAATCGACGAAACTATACAGAGAGTGTTGAAAAAGTACATGAGCACGGTACTAACGTGTTCTGGATAAATAATAGTTTTTTTTCACCTTTTTAAATGATAGATGCTATTCCGAAAGGAAGTTGTGGTTGAATAAACCATAGTTGCAACTGTGCAGATAACCAGTTCTTGGCGCAATTGGGAATTCACATATCCATTTGAAATCATAATATTGTTAAAATAATTTCATTTAAAAAAATAAAATCTCTGTGGTGGTTAATTTCGTTTTAAATCATTTTTAGATGCATATTAAATAACAAACATAATAAATTTATTTCAATTGGTTTTCATATGTATAATTAAACTAAATATTGTGTTTGTACGGTTTTTCAATTATTCATTGTTTTCATATTTTCAATATATTATTTGTTTTCATTTAAATCATTTTTGATATTATAAAATGGTTAGTTGATTAGTTTTTCAGTGAATTTTGTGGTAGTTAATATATGTGAATTAAAATTAGTACAAATAACAAAATATATTAATTCATTTGGGAGAAACTGTTAATTAAAATGTATATATATTAATATTTAATAAATATTTTCATATAAAACATTTTTCAGGATAAAATTACACATATAATGTTTAGAAATTATGATAAATTTTTTTTAGAGAAATATTTTCTTAAATTATTTTTTTAAAAAGAGAATAAAAAAATACCTTAAATATCAAATATTAAATGTTAGAGAATTATTCAGTAATATATTTTTTTATTTGTAATATTATTGTATTTAAATTAGTTTCTAGAAGTATTTGTATTGCATGAAAAACTTGAAAATATTTAATTTCAAACTGCAATAAATATAAAAAAGTATGATGACAAATTCTTTAATTGACTTTGTGGATTAAAAATGGAATAAATATGGATAAAGTGAATGAAATAATTTAAAATGTTGAATGTTGAATATTAGGATGATAAATAATAAATATGAGATATACTGAAATTTGAACAATATGTATATATAGTAGTTGTACAATAAATAAATAATTACATTTAAATATTCATCTAGATTACCTGATAGAATGATGTGATTTTTTTGATATTTTAGAATATTTTTATTCAATTAAAATAATTTATTTTCTAAGTATTATGAAAATAGAGAGAATCGTGGATGAGTTTTTAAAGAGATTAAAAGAGAAAAAATTCAAAATTGTTTACAATAGTGAAAATATAAGTATTTACAAACAGCAGAAATGTATTCTGAAGTAAATAGTGAACAATTTATATATTTCTTAGAAAAATTTTGAATCACTTTTACAAATACTTTTGTAATTTTTTAATATAATGACACATTGTATTTTATTGATTTATTTTTGAAATTATTTCACGTTAAGACAGAAAAAAATTGGTTACTTTATAATTATTTTACAGTCTATTTATCAAATAGAGAAATACAATTTGGTATTAAAGTTATTTATTTCTCTCACTTGTATTTTATTTCATTTATTTTTGAAATTATCGAAACCTATTACAGTTTTGATGTTATCTATTGTTTTAATTGTAACAATTTCTCACAATAACTATGAATTCTTTATTCTCAGGTGTCATTTTGAAGATTTATTGAATTTTATGTGGTGTTATAAAATTATCAATTATCTATAAATAGTATCTAAATAGATTAAGACAGAAAAAAAATTGGTTACTTTATAATTATTTTACAGTCTTTTAGATAGAGAAGTGTTTACATTTTAAAATATTTTACCATATTACAAGAATTTAAATTCGACTAAAAATAATGTTGAAAATGTTAACAAATGTACGTTTAGGATCTCAATATCTTTTCAATACTAGAAAAAAATGCTTTCAAAGCATCAGTTAACAAACCACGCCTCTTACAGAACGACACTGATGTTTGCACGTCTGACAATGTTGCATTTGTGCGTGATGCTGTTAAGCGTAATCTACGTTGTTCGACAAGAAAACTGTCACAGGCATTAAACGCACGGAGAACATTTTTTAAAACAACATTGAAGATTGATCTATACATATTTCATGTTGAATTCGCACAGTTGAAGAAGCTGGCGAGTTATGTTAAACCATTGCGAGAGTATAAATGTTTTTTTTTAAAAGGATTAATTGTTGATGACTGTTTAATGTTCTATAATAATTATATTATTTTTAAAGAAATGAAAGATACAATTTTAAACTTTTTATAGAATAACAAATTCGACAATAAAAAATATATGACAAAACAGTGTTGAAATACTAGAAAAAACAGATATTCTTTTAATAAAAAAATAAAGTTATAAAGGCCAATATTACGAAACAAGAACGTAAACAATAGTACATTTCGTGGTTAAATTTTAAATAAACTCATTTTAAAAACATTCTGAGAGCAATAAAATCGATTGAACGTCAAGTTAGAAATATATTTTTATCTTTAAAGCACATAAAAATGATTTACTCTTACATAAAAAGTACGCGTACCTTTAATAAAAAACGCAATAAAAATAAATAGCGGCTCATCTAATGCCCTTGCGATTACTTGCGAGAAACAAGACGTTAAGTTGGTGATATAAGTAATCAAGTTTGGTGTTAAGTGCAGATTTTGGATTTTATATATATATATATATATATATATATATATATATATATATATATTATGTATGTATATAAAAATAAAAATGCTAACAGTTTTTTTTTTAATATACGAAATTAAAAAATACAGTAATATAATTGCTTAGCAACACATTTGCATATAAAGATTAATACTGAAAAGATATTTTATCGACATATTTTTTAAATGGATATTTTTCAATTTCAGATATAATTTGATACTAAAATAAGTAATAAATTTACCTGAAACAGGAAGGTGTGCATATAATGACGCCATAAATTTTTATTTTAAAGTATCATAAAGTATTCAACGTGTGTGAAATGGAAAGTATGTGTTTCTAGATAATTTTATTGTAAAATATAATCAGTGCTTTCAAAATTTAAAAAAAAGCGATATTTAAGATTAAATTCAAGAATAATAGTAATTTTATAATTAAATTATAGAAATGATAAGGTAGATGATTTCTTATCTATTAATATTATATATATATATATATATATATATATATATATATATATATATGTATATGAAATATTTTATTACACATATATATTATACAAATATGACATATTATGAAGTAATGACTGTTCCTTTTCAAGTCAATTTCTTTATGTTGTTAATTGAACGTGGAACGTTGTTAGCAATGGTATACCTGAATGCACAACGGAATAGATTTACAACTGCACTGTAAAGTGTCGTTAATGGCTGCGGCGAAAACTGATAACGTCAACACAAACCATCACAGTTAATTCAATTTTACGTGAGGTATCTATTACGCTTTAAAGATGAACTAATTAATTTAAAATGTGATATGAATCTTACTCGTGTTTGTAAATGTACTTTTAATGATTATACTTGACGTTATTGCAAATGTGTTTATAACAAGAACGCGCAGGGAGATGTACTCAATTTAATATTATTATTAAGGATTCTGCAATGGAATTGGAATCCTGAACATTATTATTTACTAATGTTGAGGGTTTGTGAAATGATGTATAAAAATTACGTAGTAAAATTATTTTTACTTTTTATTACGTAATTATATTTTAGTGCAGTAGCAATTAATTGTGATAATTTGTTATTTAATTTATGTATTTTTTTGATTTAAATTGAATAAAGTATAAAAAAATATAATTTTAAGTTTTGAATGAAAATATTTATTTTTAAATTCAGATTTAATATGATATTTTTTATAACTTATATAATCTAATTTTTTTAAAAAAAATGTACAGAAAAAATATTTTTATAAACTTAATATACATTTAAAAAAATACTACTTGAAATTTCGTTCATTATTACTATCGGTTGAATTTATATTATTAAACGTACTTTTATATAGAACCTGGTCATAAATTATGATGAATTCCCAGTTAATTATTTGGAAATATTTTTGAATTATAGCCGGAAAATTTCGTTTTGTTCAATATTCATTTTCGAAGTATACTTTTTTATGTACGAGAGTTTCGGTTGAAATGCATTTTAATGAATTTTAATGAGATAGAAAATTAATATTCATTCATAACAAATATATATATATATATATATATATATATATATATATATATATATATACCCATGCGTTATATTTTTCATAAAATGAATTTCAATTTTGAAAGTAATTAATGTTATTAAAAATATAATGTATTTAAAAACAAAATAATAAATAATTATAATAATTAGTGATATATTAAGAAGAAAATCAAACAAAAAGACTATATAAAAGATCAGAAATTAAAAATATTTTTCAATTAAACTTTTAAAATTGAAAACATAAATATTCAATGATGAACTTACTACAAAAAAAAGAAGTATATATTTTTTAAACTTTTTATAATAATTTAAATAAATCATTATTAGATATGATTATTGTAATATAAATTGAGATACACTAATTTTTTAAATCGTTGATATATTTAATAGACATATTTTATAGGTAACTTTTGGTGTTTATTTTAAAATATTTTGCTGATGTAAATTTATTAAGAAAAATATTATTAATTATTTTTGAACTTGATAATTATTATATAATAAAATACCCAAGGAAAATATTATTCAAAAAATAAGAATTATACACACATTTATATATATATATATATATATATATATATATATATATATATATATATATATATATATATATATATATATATATATATATATATATATATACCATATATTTCAACAATGGCACTTTGATTCACTAGTCACAAATATTCTACACACATATTTTGCAAAAAAGGAATTCATATACATATTTTTTATTATAAAAATATGAATGAAATATATACGAAATCTGCTTTCAAAAGAGTGTAAGTGAATTATGACAACAAATATAAATCAGTTTGAATAATGAACTTCAGGATGTGTTGAAGATTGTTGGTAATATCAAACTGACACTTCCATGTGTTAATGTGATATGTTTGTTAAATTGTTAAATATTACTTTGTTATATGAAATTGTTTACATCATAAAATATTTTATTCAGCCGCAGGAATTAAACAATGAACAATTTATTGTTCCAAATTAATATGCCGCATCAACATATTTATTCAATTAAATATGTTAATTCAATTTTCTAAAATGTATCTTCCAAATTTATAATTTAATATGTATTTATTTCAATAGAAATATAGTGGAGTTATTTTTTATGATTTAACACATATTTTTACCCCAATCTAGCGGTTCGTTGACATTTTTTTATATATGTTTTTATATAACTTTTTCTGGATTATTTGAACAAAATTTTGTTTCTTTTTTCGCTCTTTTTATTGTATATATCATTTTTATTTTCTAACTCTATGTAGTAAAACGGAAATTTTGGTTTCATAAAAAATATTTCAGTGCCATAATGAATTTTATATGTTTAAGTCAAGGGAAGATGAAACAAGTAATTCTAACCGACTGTGTTTTTCATAAAAGAAAATGCTTAAATTATACATACATATATATAAATATATATATATATATATATAGAGAGAGAGAGAGAGAGAGATAGAATAAGAAATATAAGCAAAAAGCAATTCTCAAAAATATTTAATTTTGACTATATTTAAAACATTGCGTTTATTAAGAAGATTTTAAATATAAAATTTAATTAAATACATTTTTAATATTAAGAAGAATTATTAAATACCTACATAAATATGTATATATATATATATATATATATATATATATATATATATATATATAATGCTAATGCCATTAAGATTTTAGCAAAAATAAAGTATGAAAGACTTTTTGGAATGGAAAGAATTTCGTACTTTATCTTATAAAAATGATTATGAAAAATTTAATATGACTTTATATTACAAATAATATGAAGCGAAAGTCATTAAATCTGGTAATGAAATTCTGAAAAGAATTAAATTGTAATTTGTTTACAAAGCAAGAAATTTTAAATCATCATATCAAAAAAATAAAAGAAATATTACAGAAATTAGTAGACAATTAAGTCATGTAAATAAAATTCATAAAAAAAGGAACTAATGATGATACAATTATAATATTATATTTTTTTTAAAAAATTAAATATTTTTATAAATTGTATTTTAGGAGTACTTTTTTATAATTTACATAACTGTATACTTAATATGATGTACTTATAATAATATAACGAAGATGTAAAAAATTAAATAAAAAATAATGAAAAAATATGTACAAAAAGTATAATTGTGAAATAATTTTCACCTCATTACTTTTATGATTATTTTTGTAATAACCTTTTTGTAGAATATAAGTATATATATATATATATATATATATATATATATATATATATTCCTAAGTATATACAAGCAATTCTTATGTTATATGAATACATTTTTTTGTATATATGTTTAATTATATAAAATACAACATAATTTAATAAACAACAAACATTGTTAACATTAAATTGAATACAATTTTCAAAGCCTTTTATAAAATTTATTCAATTTGCAAAACAAACAAAATATGCATAAAAACGGAGCAATTTGTTCGGTGAATGAATACACAAAAAAATAATAAAAATGTTGGATTGTGTTAAGCATAAAAGGGAAACCTCATTATGAAGAAAAAAAATCATGAAATGTAGTCTGACTTGGAAAGCTCTTCAAAAGACCAGACTACTCCGCAGAGAAAAAAGTACTAATGAATATTACTTTTTAGTTTCTACAATGTTCTGACAAAATACACAAGAGAGAGGTGTGTATAAATGTACGAGAGAGAAACGTCATCCAACTAGATGAAATATTTGGAAGTCTGTTCGGCCAAGAAAAACTTGAAAGTTCATTTTCGTCCCCACCATAATGTATTATACATAGATAAGCAAAACTTCGAGGGAACACAAATTCATTAGGAAATATTCAATCTTCTTTATTATTTTTTTTTCTTAAATAACTTAAAATAACGATTTTAACACTGAATTTTTTTCGTTACTTTAACATAATTAAAAGTTTCAAAGCTTAATGAATTCGAGAGAAAAAATCAATGATCTTATACGTTACGTTATACGGATACTTTTTTTATCCTTTCAACACTAAGACAATGTATTTAAAATTCAAAATAGCGTTCAAGTGTCATTCACTATAAAAATTGACTAGATTAAACTTTTCAGTCATTTAATTACAAATTCATGTAAAATCTTATTAAAGTATACGACACATTTTAATAATTTGATTCTAATTACTAAAACAATATCAATATATATTTCAAGGATTTATAAATAAAATATTATCAATAAAATAAGTAAACATACAATATAATTATAATTTCGCATTTAGTTACAAAAAAAATATTAAACCAATACATAATTTGTTATTAAAATTTGATTAGTTATATTTTTAAGTAGAATATATTTATAAATACAAAATTATCTCTATTCTATTAATATTTTTTTATTTTTTTTCACAAATAAAAATTGAAAATATACAGTAGCATTTTAAATAATATATTTTTTTCTGATTACAATCTTAGTAGAATAATTTAAGTTAAAATATGAATAATTATTCCAATTATTTCACTGAAAAAATGTTTGATTATATTATCTGAATGGTACTTGTTAATATTTATTGGAAGCAGCAAAAAAGAGATTGTATAATAAAAGAATACAACAGAGATTAAAAAAGTAAATGCATTATTTTATTTTTTCAAATTTAAATAAAAAAATACTAAATGTAAATAAAATTTATTATATAGAAACGTACTGTAAATACATTTTACTCCATCTAAAATGTTTAATAAGGAAAAAAATGAACAGTGAAAATAGAAAACCGATATAAGTGATAACATCAATCATTTTTAGTACAAGACATGCACAAACACTGAAATTTATTTTTCAGTGGTAAATTGCCATCGTTGAAAAATATATACAGAATATCTTCAGTTAGAATATCTTTCGTATTTCTCAAATATATCAGTCTGCGAAATGAATGCAACATTCGGATTGCTAGAAAATCTCTTTCGTATGCGACTTGATGAAAGTAAAGTAAATTCTAAGGTAAACGGGAAAATGTACGGTTTTCTTATTCACTAGAAGCTGTAACCTTCTTGTGATTCTTTTTATAACGAAAATCTCATTCATAATGTAACATAAAAGTTGTTTTATTGAGCCACAAAAATAAGACGCGTATCGAAGAAATTGCCTATTGTCATTAGTATTTGCTTTACACAAAAAGTTATAAACGTATAAAAAATTATGAATTTTCTCGTTCGAGTTATTACTAAACAATATAGTTGTGCTACTGGGTTAACTGATACATAATATTTTTTTACAAAGAAACGTTTCATTGCTTTTATGAAAACTGTCGTGTCTTTATGTTATTTCATATTAATTTTTTTGTTTACGTATAGACGAAATAGATAATATAACGAAATGATGTTTTTATGTCTCTCGTATATTATATATCATAAAAGAAACGAAAAATTAAATATAATATATAAATATAAAGAATTCAATTTATATAAAAATATTTTCGGTACTTGAACAAACATTATGTCGTTAAGTAATAATAAAAAATAAGTTTTTTATTTAAAAAATTATTTGTTTCACACATTATTTTCTTACAAATTCTTCATATATTATAAAATCACAAGAAAAATATAGTTTGGAGTATACAGTCACTAAGAAGCACATATTAAATACTTTTTAATTGTTATTATTATTAAGAATATTTAATTAGAAATTAAAAAAAATCTATAAAGATATTTTATTCAGAATAGAGTTTTAATTCAAATAATAACAATTAAAAACTGTGTATATATATATATATATATATATATATATATATATATATATATATATTTCTGTATATATACATATAGCTTATCAAAACTTAAAATATTAATGCTTATCACATATAGTGATGGCAAGTCAAATTTGATGTACATTGAGCCTGCAGATATGTAACAGAAACACGTACTGCATTTCTACATGCAAATCATGTCGGTTTTCAGTTTCAGATTTGGTAGCAAGTAGAATTATTATTAAGTGTTATATAGTCATGCATTTCGTCATCGCACTGAATTGTCCTTGTTAATTAGTATTAATGTAAAGCTTTCATGTAAAAGATGTCACGTTATATTGTAGATGTAGAAATTAACATGTGCGATCTTCAAAATATTATTTTTCTGAAATATTATATGATGAAATTGGTATTTATATTTCAAAAGCTTAATTAAAATAATAGTTAGTTGTAAGGATTTTTTTTATTTTTAAAATATATTTTCTAAAATAACAAAAAAATACATACATACATACATACATACATATATATATATATATATATATAGATATAATTAAATGAATATGAGATTTTGACATCTTGAATGATTTTATAAAAAATAAATTGAAAGACTGAAATAAATTTAGTTTTTATTTTGAGTATTTTTTTTGGTTAAATTAGAGTTTATCAGTTAGATTATTAAAATTATGCTACAAAAATTTAAAAATGAAAAATAAATATTTTTGATATTGAAGACCTTTAATGGTAATATCATAATCCTTAAAATTTGATTTAATAAATATTATACTTTTGTGTATTTTTAAAAAAAAACAAGTGTTACTTTTTCAAGAAAATAATTACAAAACGTTGAATATAAAAAAGAATTCCATTCATAATTATTTTAGTTTTATAAGAAAAAAATTAACTATCTAAGATTAAGATTACTGTAATTTCTCGAATGTTATTTAAAGCATGATTTAACATCGAACATTAATTAAACATAAATCAACAAACATGAATTATTTCGAAGTGTAAAATAAATTCACTAGTAACATTACACTAATATCGACTATCAAACACAAATGTATAATTACTGTTTGATATCCTGTCGTATCGTGTTCAGAAACACTTTGTGTCAAAGTCATAGGAAATACTAGTACGTGTTTAAGTATATGTATACAGAATACGAGTAATATCGTTCATATGCTCAGCCATACATAATACTTGTAAATTTATATCTAGTTAATATCGCATTAATTTATTTAAAATTTATTTCAAACAGTTACTAATTACTGTCTCAAAGTATGTTTATGCTGTTATGTTCTAATATATAATATGTTAATTACATTGCAGTTTTAGATCGCATCACTAATTTTTGTGTTATGTTTGAGTTGTACATTTTTAAGTGTTTAATATTACTAAATAGGATCATCTAAATGTGACGCATAGATTTGTGTTTTATTAAAAAAGAAACATGTATAGAGAAACATGTGTACAGTTTCTTTTTAATAAAACTCAAATCTAGGCGTCACATTTGGATGATCCTATGTTAATAACTGATTAAAATGTGTTTTAAAGTATTAAAAAACATTGGAAACTTCGTCAATTGACAATGTTTTGAAAAGTTACAATGCTATAAAAAATTCGGCGATTGAAATTTATTTTTTTGTTTGCATTTAATTAAATTTTATAAACAGAAATTATTTGTTTTTATATCAACTTATAATATTTTGTGTTATACGAGTATGTATATCAAAAATTACAATTCATTTTCATTTTTTTTATTATTTAATCAATTAGAGAAAATTTAATTATATACAATTGTTATAAAAAGTTATAAAAAAAACGTAAAAGGGTAATTCTCATTTTATTCTATAATTATTAATGCTGAGTAATATTTTCTAATTCTTTACTTACTCTTAACTCGCACATATATATATATATAATTTGAATACATTTTTTATATTTTTACATAAATAGAACAACTTTTAGAATTCAAATATATATATATATATATATATATATATATATATATATATATATTGTAATTTATGAAATTATACAAAAAATACTTCTAAATATTCATTTTTAATTACAAAAAGTCTATTTCTCAAAAATAAAAATATTTTTGCTTTAAAATATATACAATGTCTATAAATATTCAATGTTTGTGAGAAAATTGTTTATTAAGATTTTCCGTTAAAATTTTTACTACCTATAAATAAAGAAAAAATGTCAAATAATCAATATTTTGCAAAATAGTTATGTTTTATTTACAATAATTGTTTTGAAGTAAAAAATACATTCATGCATAAATTAAAATATATAATTGAAACATGATTTTTTTATTTGTAATTTTTGAATTATAGTTTAGAAAAACATTTCTATTTTATTTAAAAGTGAAAAAATATTTCTATATATATTATATATATATATATATATATATATATATATAACTATATCATAAAATTAATTAAATATTATGTTATAAGAGATTATAGAGTAATGAAATATTAAATTTATAAAAATAATATTCTTCAAATTCCTTTTAATACAATTAACACTCGAATCATTTATATATAATATCTTTGTAAGATATGTATATTGTAATTTAAAATTGTTCATTATATTTCAACATTTATGGATACACAAAGAATGAAAAATTTTCTGCTATTTATTTGACTATTTATACTTTTAACAAAAGGAAATGACATTTATTAAAAGTACACTAATTTTATCACGTTATTATTTTTATGAAATTATAAACAAGTGTTTTTTTTTTAATTTTTAGAATACATATTTTGTTCTTTATTATTTTTTAGTTTTAAGTCAAATACGTTAAATAAAAGAAATAAATATAAATAGATAAAAAGAGTAATTGTTCAGTTATTTATAAGGAGTAATAATATTTTATTACTATTTGCTTTATTATATATATATGTAGGATATGTGTACTGAAATTGTGAATTTTACTTTAGAGTCATTATATTCGGATGTTATAAACAAACTCGAGTGTACGGAAAAAACATAATAAAAATGAAATATTGATAAGTAATATCGTGATATTCCAATAATAAAAAATTAGTTCGCTCGAAAGGAAACGAGAGCTAATAAAAATCAAAACATCCTTGTTTTATTCAACGCGTCTTCACATTTACAGTGAGCTGCTGTGAGCAACAAGATCGACCGACACTGACGTTTTCGCATGTTGCCGTGAATGTGTCACGTAGTGTTCACCCGACGCCGAACCATCTACAATCCATTATAAATGAGGCCCGCGGACAGCATAAAGGAAGCAGCCGTAGGCATTCCGGAAATAGATGGTCACGAGCACAGCTCAGGATCATAAAACCACGTCAGAACGCGTACGCGACAACGTTACTCTTGATAATGTTACTAAAGTATTTTCAGTACAATTGTATACGTAATACTATCGCTACTGAAAATGATAGTATATTAAAAACTTTTTTTTCTCCTATATCTGTCTACGAACGTATATACCGCAGAGCGACGTTCGGAAGAGTTCGGAAGGTCTCCAGGTGCACCTATCGTAGTCAATTGTCTTTAGAATTGTTTGTGTTGCACTCCTGGGTAATAAAGATCTAAAACGGAAATATTTCCAAGCCAAAACAGTAATACAAATGTAAAACTTCGTGTTCGTTATAAACACGAAAAGAAATACGGGAGCTATGTGTTTTACATTATAATGAAACTGAGGAACAATAATTATATTTTATATCCGTTTGCATGAAAACCGCAGGGAACAATCACAGGTTCAGATAAAATATATACCTATATATACATAACCATTTATATATATATATATATATATATATATATATATATATATATATATGTATGTATGTACGTATGTATGTATGTATGTTTTGTTAATTATACTTTAGGTGCACTTCATTAACAATCATACAAACTTTTTCTAAGCAATAATAATTAAGTTTTTTTCCTTTCCTCATATATATATATAATATTTTTGTATTCCTCATATATATAAATACTTCATTTTTAATCTCTCTCTCTCTTTATAAATCAAAAGACCAGAAGGCGGAAGGGATATATATATATATATATATATATATATATATATATATAAATAAAGAGAAAGAGAGAGAGAGAGATTAAAAAATGAAGTATTTTAGTAAGAGAAGATAAAAAATTGATGATAAAATTTTTAGTCCATCCACCGTACTGAAAATTTATATAATGTGAATAAAATTATTCAAGGTGATAAAATTAAGATGATAGTTAATTACTTCTTAGTTTATGATAAAAACATGATGGTTGATAATTGATATTTATTGATTGATCGTTATTAGCAGGATAATTGTCAGTGATAAATAATGCTAAATGGTGGAATTTTGTATTAAGAAAATTCATTTATTCAAAAAACCATTTGAAGTGTAGAAAATTCATATACAATAGGAAATTAATATAACTTTACATTTTATACATGTTTTTATATCAATTTATCATTATATCGCGAGATTTTTATTTTCGTTCTAAAATTAAAAATTAATGTAAGAAAATATTTTTTTAGATATTGACAAGCTGAATAGAAAAATTGTGAAGTTTTCAAAGGAGTTAATAAAAAAATGAAGATAATGAATAATTTTTGTACTCAAAAATATTTAAGAAAATTAGTCTCCTTTTATAATTATTCATATTTTTTCAAGTATCGATCTATAATTAACAAATTGATCAGACATTAATGTCAGATTTTTTAAATAAAACAAATAATTTTAAACATATATTTTAAATATATTTTTAAAATTTTGACACACAAGTTTGTTTAAATCAATATAATAAAGTTAATATTTGGATACATGTTGACTTTATGTTAGAAGCACATAGAAATCCATAGTACTGATTTTGATGAAATTCAGTATGTAGGTTTATATCAGCACTTCTAGATGATGATTACATTTTGGTATATATCACCCATAACGGAAGAGGTACTCTACTGCGTGCAAACATCCACAATTGAAATTAATTATTAGATCAAATACACAAACTGTTATTTTAACTTTAGTCGTTATGACTATTGTAATTTAATTTTGGAAGTAGTATTTATACATTTTGAAATCGTATCAAATGTAAGATAATAATTTGAGAATTGCAAAAAATATTTCAAACTTGGATATATATATTTAAATAATTTTTTTTTATAATTATTTAACAATTGTCACTGTATTACATAACAGATAGCAATACTATAATGTAAACTATAAATTAAAGACAATTATAAATTACAATTTCTTTTGAAATTGTGGCAAATTCACTTTCACATAAATGAACTATTGTTTTCAACACTACAAAATATTACAAAGTATTCAATAAATATTTATTGTTATTTTATAATACATTACTTTGACAATGACGGCATCGCTACTGAAATGTACGTTAGTTTTTTGTTGTTATAAACAACAAAGTTAACAATAAGTGATTACTGAACATTTTCTAATAAGTTATGGTGTTGGGGGGGGGGGTGATATTTGTGTGTAATTTTAATTTGTTTAAAACAATATAATTCATGCAAATTTTTGTTAATGTTAAATCTTAATTTTTACTTAGATATTTATATAACAGTAATTTTTAATTAGTGAAATATATTTTTTACATAAATTATTTGAAGTTTGTTGAAAATAATTTATTACTGACATTGTTTTCAAGTTTTGAACTGTCACAAAACTGAATGCTATCGGATACGATTTGATATCTTTTTTTGAAACGTTTTAGTATGAAAAACATCTATACGGATGTGTAATAGACGTTGAGAAATGATGCACTGAGTTATTCAAGTATAGAAAACGTGTGCAGAAGAGTGAGTTTGGAAAATAAATACAATAGTAGATGTTCTACTTCTGTTATTGTAAGAAGAAAAAACTTAATGCTCTGTTCGATAATATATTATACATAAACGATATTGTATACTATTATAAATAGTTACAAATGATGAGAATGTCTATAGACATGAATAAAACGTAAGTAAAAATAACAAATGTATAAGATTAAATATTATAATCTTTTATTGTACTGTTTTGTTCCGTATTTGTTGTTTTGTTAACTATAGCATTTTTATTTACATTTTATTTAAATACAATAAAGGTAAATAATAGGATTTACTTTTCATTGCAGAATTATTTACATCTCTTTTATTACTTTAGTTTTTAAACAAATAGTAATTTATAATAGTATGTGTACTTTAAAAAGTATTCGATGAAAAAAATATTTTGTTTACAAATGTGTACAAATAAATATAAAACTTTACTTACTTGTTTTTCGAAAATATTTTCCAATGCTCTAGTCGATTGTAAAGATGTATCTTTAACTAATGGAATATTTGCAAGTCGAATTGTTCCTTCGTAACGAACTTTATCTGAAAAAAAGGATTTTATCAGTATTTTAAATATATTTTACTTATTCAATTAAATTTATAAAAGTGTATTTTTTATTTTCCTTTAATATGAAAAATAGAATAATATGAAACTGTATAAATTATTTAAACAATAATTATTATTGTACAATTAAGTTCTATTTAAACATTTTATTACAAGTAATCAGAAAATAAAACCATCATATCTCTTTTTAAACATTATGAAATAAAAAACAAATTATTTTTAAAATAATGTATTTAAAAATGAAAAAAAGAAATACATTAGTAAACAAATACGTTAAGTAATTTTATTTCTTTAGTTAAATATATTAATGACTCAAGTTCAAGCAATTAAATAAACTCTTATAAGTAAATTAATTTCAATATAAAAATTCAATAGATTCTTTTCAATCTGACTCAAAATTAAATAATAATATGCAATAAAAATCAATAACTGAACACTAAAATATAACAAGTATTGCACTGCAAGTATCAAATTGGCTATAATGAAATAATTTTTATTATATAAAAAGATTGAAGATGTCTATTGGAAGTAAGGAGCTCGTAAGGTTAAGGGCACGTTTAGTTTTAAGAGGCAATTAGTTTTCACATCTGGTCTCTGCAGGATTGAACGAATGTATCTTGACTGGAGAACGGTGAACCTAAGATTAAGTTAGTAATAAACTTTTATGTATTGCACATTATATATATAAATATATATATATATATATATATATATATATATATATGTGTGTGTGTGTGTGTATGTATGAATATATATATATATATATATATATATATATATATAAAATGTAATTATGTGAGTATTAAAGGATAGGTATATAAAATATTTTGGAAATATTTCAATAGGATTTTGAAATAAAACATTATATTTAGTTTAAATCAACTAAATTAGAAATAAGTAGTAAGTCTTGAAGTGAAATATTTAAATCTATTTTATTTATTATCAATGTCCCTAATATATTATTGTTTATTATAAGAACTTATTTATTATACACTTTTTTATTTCAGTATATTATTATCCGTTTTTATTTTGTACCTAACACTGAATAACTTTTGAAAAAAATAAAAATTAAAACTAGTAGTTGATAACCTTAAATTTTTATAAAATATAATATAAATTTACATATTTTATTTTATATATTTTTCTATTATTTATTTTACTATGTATGTATGTATATATATATATATATATATATATATATATATATATATTGTTATTAAAATATCATTTATAATTTTGAGTACATATTTATTTCATTATTGGAAAATAGATGTTAAATTTCACATCATATTTTTAAAAATATTTTTTTATTACTAATTGTAAAATGTATTTATTTATTTTATACTTTATAATTGTTTTTTTTTTATTTTTATGAAAACCGATTTTTTAAAATAAAATTTGATATCACATTGATAAATATCAAAAAATATTGTTTCTGTTCTATTTTTTATGAAATATTGTAAATATTTTTTCATATTTTCATTGATGTGTTTTATTTGTTTCTAAAATATTTATTGCAATATTTTTATATGCAAAATGTTTGTATTTATGTACATGTTTTTTATTACATAAAATGTTTGTTTTTATGTACGTGTTTTTTATTTTATAAAAGGAACACAAAGAGAAACGCTTTAGAATCTAACAGTTTGTATGTAATCTTCATGTTGAAGTATTATAGGGGAATAACATTACAAGCAAATTCATTTTTTCAATTTTATAGTACTTCTCTGTAACAACACTCAACAGATAAATTTTAATTCACAGTGAAGAAGTTTTCGGTCTTCTCGATCTAAAATGATATATTAAAATTATGATCATTTTAAGTACATCGTGGAATAGGTCTGCTATGTGATAACAATAAAATCAATAAGAACATTTATTCAAAACGAGCCATTCAACGAAGTTCAAATGTTCCACGAATTTTGGTCGGCATGCTGGAAACGTCAAATTCTGGGTCATTATCACGTTCAGACATTGAATGCCGCAGAACTTGATTATACTTCAGAGAATAGTAGATACTAAACGAAAAATCGATTCGGTTCGATGTAATAAGTGAACGTTACACAAAACGGTTTTATTGCAATAAACTATTTAAACGTACGAGCAACATTACTGTCTTGTAAAATTATATCTTCATTGTAAAAGTTCAAAACTATAAATGTATACTTATGGTGGTATGTATATATTTTATTATGTTTTTTTATTGCTATTTAAATTTAAAAGTTTACTTATGTTTTAATACAAAAACAAAAAATAAAAATTAATATTACTAAAAACATTTATATATATATATATATATATATATATATATATATATATAAACTCATTTAATTCTAAGCTTTGTATGTTCAAGGATTCGAATGGTTAGCAAACCCACAGATTGAAGATTGACTTACAAACAAATTAAACCATAACTGAACTATCAATCAATAATAGGTCAATGGTAAAGTAAGCGGTCGTTAGACACAAGCGGTTTGGAGAAATTTCGTAATTAGACAGGTTTAAACTAAATGTGTCTTGGGGGTTTGTCAATTTTCTTCGTAACGTATCCATTATATCGTTACCAATCTATAATTAAGTTTAAATGGATTTAAGAAATCAATAATAATAGATTATAATTGTTTATTTATCAAAACATATCGTATTTAATCATTGAAGTATTAAATTGCAGTATTTAATTTATAAATGATATAAATTAAAAAAGTTAATATAAATAATTCTTGGCTATAAAATTAGTATTTATGTTTAAAATATAGGTATATACAAAGTATATTTTATTTCTAAAATAAATTGTATGATTTTATTAAAAAATCTAGAAAAGGGAAAAGAATTTGTGGCCATTCTGATTTTATTTTTTAATGCACATGTGTAGATAAATGGTCACAGGATTTAATAAAAGGAAAAAAACACTTAACGTCGAAACAAAGAATAATACTGCAATTGAGAGTCTCAGAATGGCCCTTAATATTTATATGCCCTTGTATAAGGAGCACGTGAAAACGTAAACATAAAATATAAAAATATGTTCATGATTCTTATTCGAAATTCATTTTTATGTAAGGAAGCCAACGCTAATTCCAAGCATCTCATTATATTAATTATTAATAACAGTATACGAAGCGCTTCGCTATGAGTTAATATTAATTATCAAGGCACTCCCCCGCACCATACCGCCTTAATCTACTTGATAATTTATGAACACGCTGAAACATAGTGAGTGGTGGCTGCTGCTTGCGGTGGTCGGCCAGAGACTAACGATGCCAAACAGATCCCAAGAGGGACGAAGAAAATGAGCTACTCGTATGTTAAATTTCAACTATGATTTCAGTTACAGCCTGTTATGAAATCCTGAAAGTGCTGCAGAAATTATGCTTTAATCTGCTATACAATATTTTTATAACCAAAATAAATGGACGAGATTCAGTATTGTAGATAAATTTATATAAATATTACTCTACAAACATAAACAACACACACATTCTCATATATATATATATTCATTAAACATGACGATAATTTTGTATACATTTTCTTTACAGAACATTTAAATTTAAACAAATTTACTTTAAGATTAAAAATTCAGCAGCAATTTAAATAAACATTGCTGAAATGAGACGTGAGAAAAGTTCTTAAATATTTAATTATCTTAAATTGTTCCATTAATTTAATATTAAATTTGAAATATAGAAGTAGGAATGTCAGTGATATCTTAAGAAAATAAATTATTTGAATTTTAATCAAAAATTATATTACATTAAGACTTATATAATCAGAATAAAATAAATTTTAATGTGATAATGTTTTATTATTATAGATAAATATAAATGAATAAGGAAAATATCAAATTATTATTTTATTATATACAAGTAGCTTTAGTAAAATATAAATATAGAGAAATATTTTATATTACGTTTATATATATAAATGTGTGTGTGTATATAGACAGAGAGAAATGAAATTAGAGAGGAAGAATTAAATTGATAAAATAAATTTATTACATAGACTGAAATTGTAGATATCACTTTCATGTCATATAAACCACGATCTGAAACCAACTGAACATTAGTGGTTAGTCTCAAGATTGTTGCGGTTTCTCTAGTATGACGGAAATAAAGTGAACTATTCTATTATAAATTATTTAAACAATATTTGCAAATTTTCACCTAAACCATCTGATGTCGGGTATTTTTGTACCTCATGATTTCATTAATTATATTGGTTACATTTGAAATCATCATATTTAATGAAAAGATGAGTTACAAAAATACCCCACATCGGATTATATGAACGAAGTGCTTCGAAGGTTAAATATAATTTTTGATACATATATCATCATCATTAAATCAGCTTATATCATTTCACTGCTGAATGAAAATTTTAATGAACGTTACCGTTCAAACACTTGGTCATACCATATTAACATGGTAGGTTGGTAAGAAGAAATATATATATATATATATATATATATATATATATATATATATATATATACATCACACACATAAAAAACATACGTTTACAATTAAACTTTAATAAAATGATTTTTTCTATATTAACATATTTGGTAAATAGCTTTATTAGATTGATAATAAAAAAAAATTTTAGAAAATAATATAACTGACCAAAAACCAGAGTGACGTAGTAGACATTTATTGATTTTTAAGGAGAGCCTAAAGGATGTTCACTTAAAGGCAATTTAAAAATATGGTTAGTTTAGTTTTAACTACAATAAAAATAATTTTATTATAATTTTGTACTTTGAATATATTAAAAAATTGTTTTGATAAACATCATTTTTGTGCTTCATAAAAAAAATGACTATTGTATACACTATCTTTGGTCTCTGTCATTTTATTAACTAAAAAATGGTTGAATGGAAGTTTTCATTGATAATAATAAACTAATTTTTTTTCAAAATAATTTTGATAATAGGTAAAAATATTAAAATATTTATATAAAAAAATAACATTCAATTATTGTTATAAGAATAGTAAATTTAGGTGATAAATTTTAAATTTATTTTTAAATATTACAATAATTATAATTTCAATTACTTGGTTTTATCCATTTATATATATATATATATATATATATATATATATATATATATATATATATATAAACGTAAATATATAATTGAAATATTAGTATTGATTCCTCATATATTTTTTTTTATTTTTTACTTATTTGAAAGTAAATATTATTTTAGAAAGACCAGCTGACAATAAAGGGTTAAATATTTGTAACTTACACATAAATCAAATTCATACATACAAAAAATAACATTATTTACTTTTTCTTTGTCAATACAGTACAGTGTTAAAACAAAATATATTTTTCATTTCACGTTTCGTTGACAGAAAGTATTTTGTTCATAAACATACACGTATATATATATATATATATATATATATATATATATATATATATATATATATATATATATATTGTTGCATATATGTATTTGTACATGTTTTCCAATCTTGGCTTCTCTGACAGAATATACGTTGTTAATCTCAACAAATCAATAATCGATCACGTCATGTATAGCAATATGTTTACATTAATAAATGAAATTTCAGTCAAACAAGACGGTTGTACCTATCACCATCGAAACACACCATCAGCAGCATTTACTTAGTCCTTTCTGCATTGCGGCGTAAACATGAAATAATTAAACCTTGTACGTAAACACACGTGGTGTCTAAAGGTACCCATCTACAGGAATTATCTTAAGTGAGTAGATCCAAAGTACTCGTAAATTTCGCATAAAGCACTCGGGACTGTTGCGGTCGTAAGTAATAGTCATAGGCCAATGGTGGAACTTAAGAGTATATACACACGAATAAACATCGTACGTTCATAACGGTTTAAGATTTCCTTGCATGTGTAGGGTTACAGATGTTGCATCAAATTATTTCAATGAGAATCAAGTCTGTGTATAATGTTATTAATTTGAAGGCGTGTTTCGAAATTAATTTCATTTTTGTTTACATGTTCGATTTGAAATATCTACAAATTAAATAGCTTATCTGTTTACATATATATTTACTTTACATTTTCATTACATTTACTAATTAACATAGACTAATTGAATTAAATTTAACTTGTAAATTATATTCCGCAGTGAATTTTAAAAATATTTATATACCTGTTCAAAATAAATCGAATTATATAACAAAAGTAAACTTAGAATTAATTATCTTTACTAGTAGAAATCTATTCAAATTTTTATTATATCAATAAAAACTTTTCTAATAATTCATATTGAAAATGATAAAAGATTGAAACTCATATAAAATAGAAAACTAGGTGACATTCGATACTCGACTTCTTGACTTCAATCGTAAAAGTCATTGACGATGCATTTGACGTATATAACATGAAAGTTTTAAGCATATTTTTTTTAAAAAAAACTTATATAAAACATAATCTAACTTTTTTTGAGTACAATCAAGAATGTTAATATAGGAAAAATATTTGTTTTTTGATAAAAAAAACTCTGCTATAAACTTAATAATGTATAATTTACAAATATTAACTTTGATATTTATTTTTTAAAATTTGATAAAACTAAATAAAACTGAGTTATACATTTGAAATGAATTTAATTTACATATCTCTAAATATACTTTGAGTATGTATATTTATTTTTATATGCATGTGTATTTTCTGATATAAAAAAGTACTTAATATAAATACCAAAGATTGTATGTAAATGTTTATGAATACTTTTATAAACTATTAACGAATGTTTTTTTTTAAATTAACCTATTTAATATATTTTTTTATCCATGGATAATTTCACAAAGAAATTAATTTTAATAAACTGTTCATATAACTTTACAGAGAAACTAATTATCTTGATGCAAAGAGAAAACGGTCGGTAGGAAATATCTATTAACTTACAAGCTAATGAACATCACAGATCGGGAGAATGTTGCCCTGTCGATTCGGACTTACAAAGGACTTAGTTATTTCAACAGCTTGAGAAACTGTACGGTAAGAAACGTTAGCAACTATGAACGTATGAGAGAACGCGATACAACCGCGAGAAAATACAGGATTACTGAAAGATTCACCACAAAGGACTCGCTGAGCCAATGATAGCAATGTAGAGATTGCGACTGGAGATATCATCAGCTAGAATGATTTTCACATCTAACACAATGCTGTTTATATTCCTTTGTCCTTGAAGATGGTGATAATTGTTCTTTGATGTGTTGCTCGACCACATACGGTTTCTTTGTGTTTTTAGTCAATAAATAAGTGAAAACTAAAAGTTTATAGAGAAAATTACATTAAAAATAATAAGGAAATTTACGTTTATTTTCAACAAACAAAATAATAATAATAATATTTTAATGCCAGTTAAACAGTATAAAGTTTATTTCCATTTATATAAATTTTCGTCATATGTATTTTGTCATAACGTAATAAAAATAAAAACGAATTTATAATCAAATAACTATATTTATTTGAATTGAATCGTTGTTTACAATTTCTACTAGTAAATAAAATTTTTGAATGTTTAAATAAACCATTATTAGTGTTTAAAATAAAAAGTAATTAATAATTATATGAAAGCATGTATATATCGGTGTGCCTGCATGTTTATTTGTGTGTAATTACAATATAAAAAGGATATGATAGTGCATATGCAGATATATTTATTACTGTAAAGTTCATAAATGTAATTCAATTTGGTGAAATATAATTTCAACTCGCTGTTTAAACTTTAAATACAATTTCCTCTTTTTAATACATTTTTCGGACAGTTTTGTTTATCTGTATCTACTGTAAACATGCAATTCTATAGGGAAGTTAAAATGAAAATTTAATAATTCACTCGTGAACAATGTATAAACGAATACAATTTCGTTAATAACCTGTATTTATACACGTAACAGAGAAGCGAACAAATAAAACAATAAGTACAGTATAAAAATTCAACACGAGCTATTCTTTTCCATGCCCACTAAATTGAAATGAGAGTCAGTTAATGTGGTGTAGGGACATGACCGGACGTATTGTGAGAACGTAACAGTTAACCTTGTTACTCTGATTGGTGGTCGATGTGAACACATCTTGCGTACCCTCTCTTGATCACTGGTCAGTGCGCACGTGTGCACACGTGGGATCGGAATAATGTACACGTGTGCACTCACACAATTAGAATGAGCCACGTGTAGGTGGAAAACGACGGACCAGTCAGTTAAGCCGGAAATTTCAACGGAAACGAAACATTGGGGGGTTGGAGAATACAGTGATACGATTAATTCGGTGCAGTTTGTGTAGTAACTAATTAAGGTGGATTGTAATTGACTTACGTATCTTATTGAACTTTTTTTTTCGGTCATAATGAATTTTAGAATTCATTCAGAACAAGACATTGTACTTAAAAGGGATTTAGAATAATTGCGGACTTATACTGAAAATCAATAATTAGTTGAACTTTAATATAATTACTTTATAAAATTTCCATTTACAACTACTCTTTATTAGTAGAAAACACATTTCTACATCTTAACATTTTATGATACTCATATAATTATATAGACATAAACATACCCACACATAAGAGTGTCAATTGATTGATTATTTGATTTCTGACATAATTAAGTACCATAATACATAATATTGACTAAAATCCAGAACTTTTCTTCGTAAAACCACCAACAAACATATTTCTACATTTACGAAGATGTACATAAGTCGCGTAACCCTGAGAAATTCTTTGTATATATTGGATACATGTTAAGTATGTAACAGAAGAAGGATAAATGTGAAACTTGTATTTCCTCTCAATATTAAGAATATATCAATTAAGATAATATATTTCGAAAGAAAATTTTTGGTCCTTTAGATTAAGGATTATGATGTTAGACCAACTCCAAACTAATGTTTGCAATAAAAATTATATTTTCCTCACTAAAAAAAAATTTAATGTTATGTTAAAAATTGAAGGCTTGCAGACAATTTCTTTTTTTATTGATATAGATATAATGATTTCATGTCCAAGGCTTTATTCTTGATCGTAATTATTGTCTCATAGTCTTATAAAATACGTTTGAATTCATACGATTTCACCTCTATTAAATATTCATGATAAAATTCAAAAAGGCATCCAAAATTATAGAGATAATAATATGTAAATAATTGAAATAGATTTAGAAACTGAAATTGATTAAACTACAGACATCAAATAATACATTCAGGTAAAACTCAAAACCATAAAAAGTTAATGAAAT
>CP092090.1:13672944-13745444 GCA_029203775.1 Neoneuromus ignobilis
TTGAATTCTAAACTGAATAAGAACTTCAATTTCAAAAAAATTCGTAACTCGTTTTTGATAAAATATCATTTGTTGAAAATCTGATTTAAGAATCTATTTTTGAAACATGTTCGAGTAAATATGGGGATTTTTATAAAATATTTAAAGATTAGGAATATATACAGATGCGTAAAAATCACATGTAATATAAAATGTAATAAAAATATATGATTCAAAATCAAATAAACGAAAATCGCATTTACAATTTTTTATAAAATATATTTGAAAATTCTATGAATTTAAAAATTAATAGTGGATTTTTGAAAAATAATAGGATAAATGATGGAATTGATTAATAGAATTGTTGTTTAAAATATAATATAAAAATACTAAGAAATTATGAAAATGGATATTTGCAATAAAGTAATGACAATTTTCAGAAAATAATAAATTAACTAATAACTAGAAACGTAAATAAACAAAATGAATAAAATGTATATTATATAATATTTTTTAAAATGAAAAATATTTCAATACACTTTAATATATCTAATATAAATGTTTAGTTAAAAAATATTTTTGATAAAGAAAATTTTCTTTATGTTTATATATCAATAATTAATATCGAATTCAAATATAAATTACATTTGTACTGTACATTAAATGAAATTTATTTTACGTACAGAAAACGTCAAGAAAAGTTATTTCAAAACATTTTATGTATTTCTTCTTTGAATTCAGTACATTCATTCGCATAGCTATTATATATTAAAGTAATGTTTTCAAAAGTTTGATTAATATTTTTCAGATATATACTTTATATATATATATATATATATATAAGTAAAATAAGAAAGAAAAAATACTTTTTGAAATGGTAGTTATGAAATTTATTTTACAATTTTTTTTTCAATTTCCTATAAACTTCAAGAGAAATTTATTTTTTTAATCTTCATTTTCAGTAAATTTTGCAATAATTTAACAGAGATATTTATATAGCATTTATATAATAATTTAATAATTAGAGAAATATTCTAAACTTAGTATTTTATATATATATATATATATATATATATATATATATATATATATATAATTTATGAATTCGGCCTTATTTAGTATTTTGTATTTATATATCAAATGATTGCATAATAACACATAGAATATAAATCAGTGACCTATAAAAACATAATACGTTTCCAACATAACTCTTCAAGCTTTCAACTATAAAAAAAAATGTTGATCGTCCATGACGCGAAATCAAAATTCTACGCGCATGGTCACAACAGACTACTGCAGCCTGAAGGAATATGCAAAACTCCACCATAGCAATTTATAACCATTTCTCTAGCATTTCTCGCACAAACTCTCCTTTCACATCTCCTCACACACCCTCAATCAATCCGTTGTCGGAATGTCATCCTTACCAGCCGTCGTCAAGTTACGATATCGAAGCACTTTTTCATACTTTACATTTTTTTTTTTTTTGTTCATGCACAGTATGTGTTTTTCAAATGCACGATATGCAAACATTTACTATACAATGAAATTTATTCGTACTGATTTAAGTGCATAGTAAAATTTTATACCGTACGCGTGAAATGAAAGACGTTACTTATTTTTAAATGCGAATTTCAATTCTTCAACGAAACATGAATATTTTTTTATTTAGAGTTAAAAAGTGAAAATTTAAGTTAAACTAATTCGACGAAAATAAAATTAAAAAGGAGTATTTTTTTAAAAAAATAATTAAAAGAAAAATATATTCTCAAATAGATTTATTTAGTATTTTTTTAAAAAATATTTAACATTACAAAAAAATATAATAAGAGAAATATAAAAAAAGTGTGAATTTATTCTTCAATTTTGTTTTTGATTAATCTTTCTATTTTAATTGTTTTTTATGATTATTATATTTAATTAATTTAAATTTTAAAATCATCTATAGGTTGATTTTTTATATTATAATATTAAGTTATTAGTATGATGATAGAATTTCAATTAAAGTTTCAATAATTCATCATAGGAAAGAAATTTGAAATTACAATAAAAAAATATTTCAACTAAATTTAAATAAAACTGAATGTAAAAGATGATTTAATCATTTTAACAACAAAATAAATAAGATTAAAATTAATTTCTTTGTTTTATAACAAATATATTATATAAACGAAATTAATATAAAAATGTTTACAAGAAATTTTCATTTATCATCAATTTTAACCTTAAATTTTAAATAATTTTAAATTTTATAGAATTAATTCTTATTTAAAAACGTATATTTAATATCAATTATAATTTTGGGTAACAATTACTAATATATTAACTAGGGTACACTAATATAATAGAGTAGATTTATATACAGCATCTTTTAAATTTAAAAATATTGAAAATATACAAAATTTTTATTTATGATGTATATATATATATATATATATATATATATATATATATATATATATATATATATATATTTGTCTACAGGCGTTTACAAACAGAAATATAAATTTACTCGAAATATGGGGAATATTTTCCTAAAGCGTATATAAATTCAAAATTAATAGATAATAATTCGGAACCAAATTTGTTTACATATAATAAATTTCCGTAAACCATAACCCAGTACCGCAATATTCTATCTGCTCACAAAGAGACGTGTCGTTTAAACGTCCAATGTAAAA
Organism: Neoneuromus ignobilis; assembly: GCA_029203775.1. Lineage (NCBI taxonomy): Eukaryota > Metazoa > Arthropoda > Insecta > Megaloptera > Corydalidae > Neoneuromus > Neoneuromus ignobilis. Next base: position 13,675,605 of record CP092090.1, read on the forward strand.
ACGTATCAGAAAACGGCTTTGAAACTTGTGGCACACGGTAATCCTCGACAAAGCATATATGAAAGGCTTTCAACATGAACGAGCTGTGTGAACGCCTCATGACCTGTTTGTATCCACACTTGAGTCTAACATGTACAGCTCAAGTTAGAGTTTCAAATACTCGTACCTTATCCAACTTAAGTAAAATATCGTGTTTCTCTGAAAATATTACCTTTGTAAATTTACTTTGCCGTTTATACAACATATTTAAATTTGAATCAGTTACTAGTAGAATTACAATCTTATATTTTCTGTGATTTTATACTATATACGAGCAAACATGTATATATGTATAAAATACCTTTAATGTAAAATGTACTGTGATCTTAAATTGGGTTTTTAAGAAAAGAAAAATAATACAATAATTAAATTTGTAAAAAAATATTCCTCTTTTAAGTCGCACCTTAGTTATCATTCCGAAAAAATATATAAAAAGAAATAAATTGTAAGTTCGAAAAAACATGATATATATTAATATATAAACATTTAATTTATATTTCCACAATACATTCAAAAAATATTGATTAAGAAAATCAAATAGTTATGAACGAAAATAGTCATTAATATAATTGTACGAATATAAAAAATAAACATTATGTACATAAATGATTACATTAAGTGCATATAAGAAAAAAACAAATTAAATGTAAAAACTATTTAAACTCAAAAATCAAAGTAATGACACAATTGTAAAAATCGTGTTTACAAATAGAATTTAAACTGAATAACTCAAATTCTACATCCTTTATGAAGAAAAAAAGCTGAACTGAAATTTATTTGTACTGATTGCACGTTACTAACAGACAGAAAATAATTAAATTAAAAGCTTATTGAAAAGAAAATAAAGATAGAAAAAGCATGCTACACACACATTTATATACACATATGTATATAAGTTATTTATAAGGATTTTAAAATCAATAACAAGTTTAAAAATTGTAATATATTTGTATTTACGAGTATATGATTATAAAAAATAATTGGCTTTGTAAAAATATTCTTAATTTAATTAAATCGATAGAGTAAAAATAAATTAAACGATTGAAAATAACATTACTGAAATAGTGTTTTTAGTTAATGAAATTGTGAAAATCGAAAAAGACAATATGTTATTTGGTTTAAGAAAATGAATGTTCATTTTGTAAATGCGAATTGTACAATAGTTGATTTACTATAAGAATTGTAGTACACACACAATACACAATTCCAACAGATACCGACGCATTGAACGAGTCAAAGAACAAGTTGAATTTATTTAAGGGTGGCGATAGACCGAGATGAAGAGCTTTAAAGATTGTAAAGAGCTCTGAACGGGACCTACGCAATCGGTGGAATTCTCTATTCATGAAACCGTATTACTGCACATACACGTACGCTATTAAATCGTTTACTCGGTGAAATGTAAGTAGAAATGTGCATGTATTTTCTATATAAACCACAAATCTTCACGAAACATTCTCCACACAAACCATTTGGACTGATGTCCGATTTACTGAAACAACTGAGATCATCACACAAAACAATATACGAGAGAATAGCCATAGGCACTGGAACGTCACAAAGGTAAGACTATTAACCTAAAGGAGATAAAATCAAAGCAATGTTGGAATTCGCTTTGCTGAAGTTAAAGACGCTTGACGAGTTTCAAACAGTATAAAACTGAAATTATTACTGTAATAAAATATATACGATAGGTGAAACCATCAATCTTTATTGATAATACATTTATGACCACTTGTTAATTATATAGATATTTGAATAATGCATGAAACAATTTATTTATTCATTCATATGTATAAAATGATTTTTTTCATAAAATATATCCATAAATAATAAAATAAGAAATGAAAAGATTTGTTAAAAAAATTATTACAAAAAATGATATATTGTAGTTCAAATTTCGATTTTGTATAAAAACAGTAATATTATTTATGTAAGTTAAATAAATAATATAATGATTTAAATCTTCAAATTCCATTATTTAAAATTATTAAACATATTTATCAATGCAATTTTTGTTATAATACTCTATTTTTTAGTATTGTTTGAATATAATTTTCCTTACAAAACTATTTTTACAATAAATAAGATGGTCCAATTGAGATTAAAATGTAGTAAAAAATAATAAATTATATTAAGCAAGTAGATGTATGTTTAAACTAGTTAGTCTTATTTGGGCCACCATATATATATATATATATATATATATATATATATATGCTACTGTTATACACACGACAAAAATAAATTATATATTTTCTAGATTTTGAATTTGTTGCACGAACAAAAAAATTCTACATTGAAATTCATTTACAGTTTTTACAATATATTTTTAAATATATATTTTTTAAAAAAATTACATTCTCATTAATAGATTTTTTCCATAACACTAAATTAAAAAAAATATATAATATATTGTTACTTGTTTTTAAAGTGATATTTCATTAAAATTTTACCAGTTTAAAATGTGTGTGCATGTGAAATTTCAATATATTTTAATAAATCATCATTGGACATTGAACTCGAGCACAGGAAAAATATGAAACAGAACATTTTTCACGGGATATTTAAAGAGAAATCCTAAAATTAGCATGAAGAAGCAATTCAACATACCAGAAAAATGGTATGCTTGCATCATACTTCAAACGCAAAGCTTTTAAACTGAAAGTAGGGTGTGTCACCGATTTAACACAATGAATGCTTTAAATGAAATATAACAAAATAAAAATGATAAATTAAGATACTTAACAATGCGAGAAAGAGATTTTAGTATATATTCACACATATACCATACATGAATATATTCTTTTATATATATATATATATATATATATATATATATATATATATATATATATATATATATATATTTATAGATATAAAAAAATAACTGGAACATACATATTTTTCTATTTTCTATAAATTATAAATAAAGATCAACATTTAAAAAAAAATTAAATAAAATAGAATATATACGAAATTAACATTATACAGAAATATAATACTAAAATGTAAAATAAAGATAAAAAGGATTATAAATATATCTATGGTGTTTGCATTAAAATTTTAACGACTATTATTATTATTGTTTATATTTATCTACAGTAATTATATTACCATGTAAATATTATATTTCAGAATTTAATAGAATCAAAAATTACATCAAATTAACTACTTGTAACAAAAACATATTATATTTACATTTCCCTCAGGGGATTTTGATATAATTATAAACATCTGAAAATATTCAGTATATATATACTGAATATTTGTATGTATGTATTTCTATTAATTTGTCTTCTACATAAAAAAGAAATGTGGATTGAAAAATAAACGAGTATTCTTACACGATTATTTCATATAAAAAGTACATAAATTCGTAAAAAAGAAGAAAATAATAAATTGAATAAGATATAAAAAAAAACGTATATAAAGGATCAGTAATTACACAAGAAAAAACATTAAAGGTATTAGATGTGGCAAACGAAGCAAAAGGGAAAATGTTTATAAAAAGACATCACAAGTTATTACAAACATCTAAATGCATTCTGTTTTCATCCTGTCACAGTCCTGTGGGATTAAGGAGAAAACTTTAGCGAGAATGTAAAAGAAATTTTTTTTATCAAAGCATTTCTTTTTAATACAATACAAATTCGACAGTTATTTTATATTTCGTACTCAGCATGTGCTTGTTTTCATTGTATGTTATGTTATTTGAAACATCAAACAATTCTCGGTTGTGCATGTACCTTTTTTAACTTAAATTTGATAAATCGATTTTCGATGATATATAATGGAAAATGAATTCAAGTGTAATATGAATTGATTTGATTTATTTTCAATAAACGAAATTAATTCACTTACTATAAACGTATTGACAAATTATTCCTGAAACACATTGTTATTTTAAATTGTACTTTTTAGAATGAATTATATATAATTTTAGATTTTTCTCAAAATATTTTTATTATGATATTCACGTATTTTTGCAATATATTTTGTAATGTAAATTATTTATATATAAAATTTAGAAAAAAATGAATATAATAAAAAAGTACTGCTTGAAATTAAATCCAAATACAAACTCAACTAAACATATTGAATTTCTTACTTAATTCATTATACCTTGAAACGAAAAGAAATAAAATACATTTGTCTACATAGATATTAAAAAAAGAGCGAAAAACAGTGCACTAAGCAGATATATTATTCGACAAATTTTCAGAGTAAGCGCGAATCTCGTTGCTCAAGGGTCTGAAGAATGTCAAAAGCACATACAGTACTCTGTTACAGAAACTTGTTTAAGAAATGCACTCGCAATGATATCCAAGTCACACATGTGTATGCTAAAATACATGGACGTGTTCTGTGTAATCCCAACCGGAACAGCGTTACTTCTATTGTTCTCGTGTTGAATAAACAACAGTAGTTGTTTAGTCAAAAGGTACTACAAAATATATGTATCTTGGTTTTAAAAAATATATAGCTTATATAATTATCGTGGTTATTTTTTTTTATAAAAATACGTACGGAAATAACGAGTTCTATTTTATAATTGAAAACATTCAGGTTTATTTTTGTATAAAATAAATAATCCAATTAAAATAAACATTGAAAAAAACATAAATTATTTATAAATAATAATTATATTCAGACTATATTGAAATACTAAATAACATCATATATATATAATATAAATAAAATCAATATATTTCAAATACTCTTTTTATTTATGGTTACAATAAAACCACAAGAAACAAACGTCTGATATTGTTTGCCAATTATACATTAATTAAAAATTTAAACGAAAATATATATTTCATAACAAACACAAATAACCTTCTCTTTGTTTTTAAGACATTATTGATTTTATTTAATATAACATGCTTTATTTCTTTCAGCCTTTTCAGGGTTTTTTTTACAAAAATATAAAATTCAAAATCATAATATTTTATTAAAGCATTAAATACATAATTATATATTCACTTTTAAGCACATAAAGTTTGATTTAAATATGTCTGCATTCTAAATTTAATGGAATATTTACTAAAATGTTAATTAATAAATAAAAAGTAATTACTAATTTTTTAATAACATTTTTTTATTGATGATGCTGATTTTTTATAAAAGTTAACTAGCAAAATGTTAAAATATTTTAAACTGTATTTATATTCAAAAAAATTTTTGTGTTTAAAATTGAAATAAATAATTTCAATAATACTTCAGAATATGAATAAATTTTAATAAAACTTCAAGAATATTTGTTTGATATTGAAAGACGACTAGGATGTCTATTATTAAATATGTATACTAAAAATTCATTCAATATGTTGTCATTCATTTACTCTTATATAGCGTAGTACAAATGAAACTGAAAGATAGTAGTTGATAATAAGAAATTATATGTATGTCTAAACCTTTCATTTTCATTTGGACCATCCTACATAAGAGAAAATATAAAAAAAAATTATTAAAAGTGAAAGTTTTCATTTGAAGTCATTTTCAGTTTTAGCAACAATGTTATATTAACTTTACTTTTAATATTCAACATTTTTCTGTCAAGCCCAATTTTCTCTACTCATTCACGTACTGACTTACTAAACAGGTTAAAATGTATATACATATGTTGTTTATTCTTTACACGACGCAGTTCTATACAAACTTTTATGATGAGGTTACGTGCTTAGCAACTTTGAACTGTGCATTTTTACGTTATAGTTATGCCTCTTATAACACACGAGTATAAAATGTAAAATATAAAAATATATTTTTTAAATGTCATTAAATCGAAATAAAAATTAACTTTTATAATTCTATGGTACTTGTTGCAATTAATTGTTGATAATTATACAATGCATTTATTTTAAATTTATACAGAAATTATTCTAAGCATATTAGAAAAGAGTTGATATCATTAGCATAATTAATAAACATACAAAATGTAATAGTTTCTATTAAAATTTCTACTAATAATAAAAAGTTATTTTTATAATAGTATAAAATTTTATGATAATGTAAATTCGCATATGGCTCGAGTTTTATTGAAAATAACATTAAGAATAATTACAATGGCAATTAAATTTATTTTTCAATTTGTAATTTGAAACTAATTTCGAAAGAATTACATATAAATGCAGTGGAAAATGTTTAAATGTTTCTAATGATACTAACATTCATATAGTTGTCTTTGTAATTCAAATACTCTAGAAGCCATTGTGCTTTAGTCTTCTTTTAATATGAAAGTTGTTCATGTATAGTGTACATATACACATATAATTTACACAATTCAACTAATTTGAAACTAAACACTCTACTCCATTTAAACAACGTTTTCATTATAATGTATGTCAGTCACTTTGCATTTCGTAATTGCTTTCATTTTACTGTTACGAACTCTATATTTTCATTTTTTACTTTTTTAATTAAAATAATTTTATTAAACAAATAAATAGATAAAAAAATTCGTTACGCTACTGTTTTTCAATGCAAAACTTTCCCTGTGTTTTATTTTTCATTTTCGCACAATCAAAATCAGACGGTACGTTTTATATGCAATGGAGAGTATAAAAAGTCAAAAACAGAGAATATAAGAAAAGATATAAAAAATATTTTTTTTTAGTCAACGAATCTTGAAACTTATTCATGTAATATTTTTGATACAGAATTATTTTATTCTTTAGAATTTAAATTACATTTTTATTTACTTCAATACTAAAATAATCCTAACGAATCGTCTTGGTTTATATTAATATTTTTTTTTAAAAAAGCAATTAAAAAGTTTTATAATATATTTTGTAAATATTTATAATAAAACTGAGAAAGTGATGAAATGTTGAAAAATATACTACACAAACCAAATTCGTTTGGCTAAAAGCGTTATAACTTTGTTTTATTTTCAAAGTTTGGTAATGAAAAAAAGAATATTTCAATATACGTCAATATTTTTTTTACAACCTATGTTTTTGTGAATGTATTGCGAATCGGAAATACGATCAATGTATGTAATTTAATATACACATACATATAAATTGTTTGATTTCTAGATAACATGACCGAAACATACAAATAATAAAAAATATAGTTTATCGCTACTACATGTCAATAAATTTGTAATATAGTTTCAATATATGCATATACATATATACATAGTAAAAAAAAGAGAAATGATACAAATGAACATAATTTATAATATTAAAAGAATATACTTAAGTAATTAGTATTTTAATGTAAATTAATTTACATCTAATAAAATTTTACACCAAAATTTATATTGAAATAAAATAAATTAAAATATGTTAAATTTAATTTTTGGTCATGAAGAGTTATCCAAATGTGATGACAAGATTTGTGTTTTATTAAAAAGAAAAAAAAGAAATTATACATATGTTTCCCTATATACATGTTTCTTTTCAATAAAACATAAATCTAGGTGTTACATTTGGATGCCCCTATATATACAGAATACAAATTGAGATTTGATAAATACATAACTTTTTTATAATATTTTTTTTCAAAACAAAAATAAAATACGTAAACTTTAATTTATAAAAATAAATTTAAAAAATTGTCATAAGTGAGTACATTAACATTTATTTGATTAATTCAATATTGTTTGATTTTTTATGAAAATCTCATCAATCATAATTGATAATTTAAACAAGCTGCAAATTTAAGTGTATTCTCTAGTTTTTAAACCAAAATTTTTGTTTTATTTTAGGTACATGTAATTTATTTGGCAAAAATAAAAGATTAAACTCGTTTTAAAATATTTTTTATTACAAAATTGTTGAAAAATGCACACACACACACACACACATAAGATTTATAAATTTTAATTTAATATTTTGAATGATGTTTAAGTAAAAAATTAAACTATTCGTCTTTTATTATAATTCAATTCAGTAAAAAAAAATCAATAAGTATAAAAATCACAAATATGTAAATCTAGAAAAAGGAGATAAAAATATTTCTATCTGACGTTCTTGATAGAAATTACGACACTGAATAAGAAAATCTCTAATACATACAATCTTATTGATGTGAGACGTCTCTACGTTCGTATCTATATTTTGAAAAAAATATAGTTTTTCCTTACAAACAACCAAGATGAAAACGTTTTCTCGTGATGTCGGTCTACAGCGCTTATTACGAGTTCTTTTGTAAATTGTTGCGACGGCGATGTCACAACGGCTTTAACGCAAATACCACAATGGGTTTCACCCAACCATACGTATCTATTATTGTATAAATGAGTATTATAAACCTGCTAGTCACATTATTATTGTTTATCGTTACATTTTGTCGGATGTTCAAACATGCTTTTCACGATACCACAATGTGTTGCTTTTATTCGTGTTTATAGTATTTCTGTTTTTGTTATAATGGAAGTTTTTATTCGCTGTGAACGGTTGCAAGTCATAAATTATGCACATATTAATGAGCGTATTGCTCTTTTATTAAAGTGTATAGGTGTAACGTTTCAAAATTGTATAAAAAGGTGTAATCTACGTTAATTTATACCTTAACGATAATATTGTGATTAGCAAGCAAAATGTTTTAAAAGCGTTTCAAAACAAAAAGATAACAATCTTACATGTACTATAAGAGTAAATTATAGGATAAATATATAAATAATAATTATAAAAAATATATAGTATATGCCTTATATTTTGTTTGCTGCTATTTTAAAAATGATGAAGTACTTAATAACACTTAATTTATTAATCACCATCATTGTATATATATATATATATATATATATATATATATATATATATATATATATATATATATATATTTGTGTATATATGTGGACATACAAATTAAAATAAAGACCAAAAACAACATAAATGGAACATTAATGAATTAAAAAAAATTCCAAAATTCTTTTACGACGTATATAAATGTCTGTACATAATATTTCAAAAATATGTCTTATTTAAAATTTTATATAATTCACAAATAGTTAAAAGCTCAATAATTCATTCGATTCTTTTTATTTTTCTTCGTTGAAGAAACACATTCGTACTTTTTTTATTTATAGTACATTTTTTAAATAAAAACGTATCATATTTTTATATGTATTATTTTAGATTATTATATGTGCTCGTAGAATAAAATTTGTATAGTGATTTTTAGAATACAATAACATACAGAATAAGTTTAGGTGCGATTTTATAATATTCACATGTGAAATGTTCTTTAGTCGTTAATATACATATGCTCACATACAATGTAAATGAGTGTGTATGTATATAAATATATATATATATATATATATATATATATATATATATATATATATATATATAAAAGGGGCTACTGAATGATATAGTAACTAATAGAAAATAAATTGTTTTACACAGATAACTACACCCGTGCTCACAATTTACACTTTATGTTGAGGTTAGTTTGTAATTTGTGACTTGGTATTTATTGCGCCTGTTGGTTAAACAGCAATGAGTTGGATGATTTCACATTGTACAAATGACTAAACCTGTTTAACGTACTAGTTACAGGAAGGAAAGTCGTTACCATTAAGAAATACATATATTTAACTTCAAACATATAACAACTATAAAAATTATTTATTTATACGCAACGAGATGTGCAATAATTAAATAAATGCCAGTTTAATATTTAACTCAATAACATTTACTATACATACAATTAATATATATATATATATATATATATATATATATATATATATATATATATATATATATATATAATACAAGACAATAAAACTGAAAGTTTGCATTATTGATTTTCTATCGATAAAGTATTTTAAACATAAGCAATAATACATGTATATTCATTCATTTAATAGTTAATATTATATAAAATATTAATAATTTTATGACAACATCAAATTAGTTGATCGATGTTATATTAATTAACAGTTAAATTATTCGCCCTCACGACTTTATCCTGATAGATGTTTGTGAAGCTGACCTTAACACATTTCTAACTAATTTTCTGACAAGTTTAATAATAACAAGATAAATGTTTATATACGTCAATTATCAAATAAATAAATTAATATATTGAATATATACGCTAATATTGAACAAATATCATAAAATATTACAGAACATAGGTATAATAAAATAATAATTTATTAAACAATTCAATAATTAAGATGATTACACAAAAAAAAATTTTATTCAGATTGAATTAAAAAAACGAAAAATATTTAGTTTATATTTAATTTAATGAGTTTGTTAATTTTAAAAGCTGTAATTTCTACATTTATTACGTAAAAATACTATATATTTCACTATATGTACAAATATAAATCAAGATAGTATTTTATTTTCCATGTATGATTGATATCTGACAAAAAATAAATAATATATTACAATATAAAATGAAGCTGACGTATTTTTCATATAAAATATTAATAATATTATATAGAATATTTGGGGAAATTTTAATATTTTTTAATAAAACAATGAATTTAAAATTACTATTTTTTTAATTTGAAGGTATTATTTGTTTGTAAGATTTTAAAATTTTATTTTGTTATTTATATAAATGTTAATTATATAAATAATTATTATTTATTTAAGTATTATAGTTTGAAATCTCTACTAACATGTTTTTACTATATGTTTTTTTTAAAAACAATTTAAAAACAAGTATATATTTTACATATTAGTGTTAAAATCATATCACGTAACTGTTAAATATTCATGATACTAAATCAATTAACATTTTTTAAAAAAAGGTTATACGTAATTATTTTTTGATATATTTGAATTGAAGTTGACTGAAGAATTTGAAATCAGAATTTTTCAACAAAAAATTACAATCAATATTTAAAATATATATTACTGTATTGTATATATTTATGACAAAGTACAGTTACATAGTTTATAAATAATATTAATGTGTATATTTCTTGCGAATACGAAAATTGAACACACATAAATGAATCATATACCAATGACGACTACAAACTTTAAATTAATTAAATCGAATTTTGTTAGGTATGTACGTAATAAATATTTATATGACTCAACTAAACTTTACAGAAATTCTTATTCATAATTTGTGTAATGTAATAAGTACGAGGAAGTCTACTATATATTGGCTTAGTTTGAGTTAAATTAGGTATGAAAGCCGACGGTGTATTAGAGTAAACCAAACCGAGCAGTCCTAAAATAATAAATATTAATTAGGTAAATATCTTAAGACTTAGTTATACACGGTTACATATCAAATACAAGAACTGTTTAAGAACGAACGTGTAAATCACGAATAAATATTAATATTCCGCCCAAATATATATCAAGAGCTAAAGAATAGAACAGTGGATGTAAATGAAATATCAAAATTAAACACGTGTAGAACAATAAATGTGTTCGCTACATACGAAGTTTCCAATTAAGTTTAATGTTAAAGTTTGAACAGCGAAAGTATGAACATCTGTTTCATTATGAATTTTAATACATGTATTTAGACAAATAAATGCATACTTAAATATTTATATACATATACATATATATATATATATATATATATATATATATATATATATATATATATTAACAATAAATCATGTAATGTCTTTGTCTTAAAATTAAGTCTGCAAACATTCAATTTTCGATTTCGTTCAAAATGAGTTTTAATAATCTATTAAATATTAATTAAATGTAAAATATACAATGATTTATATTTTTGTGGTGTTTTTATAATCTTAAATTGTTTCTTAATGAAGTTCAATTGCAGAGAAAAAATTTACATTCAAAAATTAAAGATGAGCTTAAATTTTATTTTTATTTTCATAAATAAACACTGAATAGGAAAAATGCAAGTAAACAGTAAAATCATTTATTTAAATATTTTTTAAGTGGATAATATTGTTATACAAATAAAAGTGAGTACACAGCTTTTAGTACATAATAATTTCTAAACAGAATATTACATGTAAAGCTCTCGTAAATGGGATAAAAATATCACATTATGTGTCGTTTTATATCTCAATGTCATTACGTATAACTTCATATAAAAGAATTCTTTTCAAAAACTCTGTATACTTTTTAAAATACTATATAATCTTGATTAAAGTATTATTTTAAATTTCATAAAAACTTCTATGTTATTATATTTATAAAAGTTATTAAAAATAAATGAAAGAAAATATACTGTCGTTAAACAAATATTATTAAAATTTTAAATAAATGCCAAATTATAAGAATACTTTTTTTGAAAAAAGGTAAAAACTTATTAAATTTATTAAAAGACTTCAAATTTTGTTATCGAAAAATTTGCATTCGATTTTTCTTAATACCTTTCAAAAATTTCATATCCACTCAATTTAAACAAAAAGCACTAACAACTTTATTTAAAAGTTATAAATGTTTGAAGAGGTAAGAATATGGATACAACTTTTTGAAGTAAAATAGCGAAGTCGTTATAATGCGTGATTATTGAACTTGTTTTCGTGCGTTTATTAAAAAGACTAAAATATTTTTTTAAATCCATGTGTATACTTACACACACACACAAATATATATATATATATATATAATATGAAGTCAAATAATTCGTTAAAATAACATCAAGAACGATGTCTTCATCAAATGGAATTTGTTTCTGTTATCAACAGTTTGAACTTTATTCGCAAGGGACAATTGTAATAAAGTTTACTACGTATGCTTTGACTGCTAGTAACCCAATTATTTTATGACGAACTGGTTGTAAGCTTTATTATTTAATTAAGTTTACAGTCGGTCAAATAATCATAAATGTACATAATCTGTGCGTTTTACTATGACACATGATTAAGTCAAATAAAATTGTTTGCTTACGATCTTATTTAAAGAGTACCGGTGGAATTAATTGAACTGGAATTGAGAATGATTTATTAAGTCACTAAATATGTTTACTTTATTATACATATGTATGCGTTTATATTTATATATATATATATATATATATATATATATAAAATTGAAATAGGCGTGAAATATGAAAAAGTTCTGAACTTAGTTTATATGATAAACGTAACTCAATTTTAATGTCAATTTTAGTACAATTCTCCAAACGACGAAATAACTAATCCTAATAAAGGACCATATACAAACTTTTCTTCGAAGGGTCGCCTTCTGTGGATACCGCTTAAATACCGTCATCTTTCTATTGTATTTTGTCAATTTGCAGTCAACGCACGAATGTGGTAGAAACGTTATGAACAAAATACTGGACACCGTTTGCCTTGTTTAGTTCGTTTCGATGCGACCCTTTCAAAAGAGATGCCTACAAAGTTGAATCGATTCGTTCTAGAATTCTCTTGTGCGACACACTGGCACATTGTTTAGGTGTCGACAGCAGGACACTTGATATCCTATAACGTATCGAGCCACTGAACTTGTCTTTTTTGAAGGTAAAACAGTGATCGACGAACGTGGTGTCAAAATTTATAACACGTTTATTATGTTTGATAATAATTGTTTGATGTTGACGATTTCTTTTCATATTACGTTCTAGACATAAATGAAAGGAAATTAAAGTTGTCTAAAAATCAAAAAGAATAATAAATCTTTTTAATACTTTACAACTGCTTTTAAAACATATGCTATTTATTTTATTAAATTATTAAGATATGATAAGAGATTAATTGAACTTATTTAAGTATTGTTAGAACTGAATTTAATAGTTAATTTCGAAATTTTGTTCATTAAATTGTTTTTATATAAATTTAGTTCTATCCTATATATATATATATATATATATATATATATATATATATATATATATATATATATATAATCATTGCAATACTTTCTAAATAAATATTGAAAATTATTAAATATAAAATATTTTCAATAATGAAATAAAATAATTTAAACCATCTATTTTAAATAAAATTCAAAATATGTAAAATAAAAGTCACAATGATTGGATTAAAAAAAATAAAATTACAATTAAAAGTCGAAGACAATTTCCAGTAGTATTTTTCTAAGTTATTTTTAATTAATATCTTAAAAATTAATTATACTAATAGAATAACTGTGAGGGAGTACTAACAGTTCAATAAATAAAGTGAAGCAAAATATGAAATTAAATGTAAATATGAAAAATGAAATCAAATCTCAATATTTACTTCAGTAATAGATTTTTTAATTGTATAATATATATATATATATATATATATATATATATATATATATATATTGATTTTCTATTATAGTTTCAATATTATTTATAAAAATTCATAATAAAAGAATATGTTTAAAATGAAATATTGGATAAAAATGTACATTTCAATTATAATTATATTTTTTCAGAATTTGTTACAATTATCGGAAAGAACAAAAATACCATTAAATTCAGGAAATTATTTGTTTGTAATATTTTATATATATATATATATATATATATATATATATATATATATATATATATATATATAATACAATTATTTTTTTTTAATACGTGTGGGTCTGTTACTAATGGATTGCTTCAACAAAATAAGTATTCATTAAAAAAATTATAATTTATATTTATTGGAAAATTTGTAAGCAGATTAAGTAAATAATAACACCATATATATATATATATGGATTATGAAATTCTAGAAAATAACATACTGCGAAAAATATATTTTGTTCAATAATTATTTCCTTTGATTTTTATTTTTAAAATTCTTCGAAATGTGTTCTTTAAATATTATTCATTATGAATATCATTTTAAGTACAAGAATCAATATTTTATGTATAAAAAAAAATTAAATATAGAAATATGTATGAATTTTATGAAAAACGAAAAATAGTCTTTCGATTTATTTATAAAAATATATAATTAAAAAATTAATTATAAATTGTCATGTTTCAAATAAATACTAGAAAAATATTTATTTGTAGTTAAATAATTTTTATTATTGTCTTATATAGTAGTGGTAGAATATGAATTATTAAAATGTGTTTTTAATGTTATATGAATAAAAAAATATTTGTTAATAATGTTTAATGTACATTAAAGTAATATTTGTTATTTTATTTAAAATAAACATTATTCAAACGAAAATATGTATTTGAACTAAAGTAAATATTTTTTCTGCATATTCAAAAAATTAACGTTCGATTAAATAATACAATACTAAATATTTTAGAATCTAACAGACTGAAATACCAAACCATATAAATTTTCAAAATAATAATAAAAAAAACTTACATTGATTCTATTGTATTGTTCACAGGTTCAGTGCACTAGTAGTATAGTTTGTGCAGATTTTAATCCAAATACATGCATAAAACAAGCAAATACGTTTAACAGACAAGGTTGTTATTCGTCGAGGCAGTCGAAAGTGGCCATATTTTCACACAATATAATAAAACGTCAGTGGACAGACGGGGACCAGAAACCACCAGCGCTATTGTTGTATAACATTCGTTGTAGATTAACGATTTTACTAGAACGATAAATTTTCCCAGTCGGAATATACGGACTTATTTTAAATATATGTGGTGTTGCAACAGGAATGACAAACATGATGTCGCACAAGCGCGCGTATCTGAAATAACATTTCAGAGGCTACAATCTGAACAATTTTATAAATATAAATGTTTTAACTATACATTTTAGATAGTGAATGCAAACCTATATATTTGAGATAATTCTTGTTTATTTCCTGACGTGGATGATATATGCAAATATTTATTTATTCTCTACTGTGAATATTTTTAACAAGCGAAAATATCTCAACAATGAATATTAAAAAATATTTTTGCATATTATAAAATTTTAAAATTTTTAATCTGTTACTTTATTTATTATTCAAACATATTTTTAAAGTAACAATAACATAATGTTGTATTCATTTAATTTCTTTTAAATTAAAATTCAAATTAATAGAACAAATTTGGTTGATAATTAACTAAATATATATGTATTTTCTTACCATGTTGAAAATTACTTTTTTTTAAAAAAAATCTTATCCTGGATGCATCTAAGAAAACTTGTTCTATAATAAGAAACAAATGTCCTGAACGTTTAATGAGCTTTGATCTCGATAGAATTTCAAAATCATCTAAAAAAGTAGGACAAGACTGCAACTGATGTGACTCGAATTGTCTGCATCGTTTATGCTAATGAACTCTTCTTGACATTCGTGAGTGTTAGAGCTTTCGTTAAATGCTGATCAGACAGTTTCTGTTCTAGTTGTTAGTACTGAACTAAATGATCTAAAGATTTTGTCATAAATGCAATTTATATCAAATACAAAAAATCATTTTATAAAATTTCTTATGATTGTCATATATTTGAAAAAT
This sequence comes from Neoneuromus ignobilis, assembly GCA_029203775.1. NCBI lineage: Eukaryota > Metazoa > Arthropoda > Insecta > Megaloptera > Corydalidae > Neoneuromus > Neoneuromus ignobilis. The sequence continues at coordinate 13,691,925 of CP092090.1, forward strand.
TAATCAATTATATTGAGTATGCTTTTGAAGGTTATAAAAAGGGACTATATTTTATTATTAACAAAAATAAAATTGAAATTATTAATATTTACTATAAATTCATTGTACTCAATCGATATCAATTTATATATTATATCTGCATAGATGAGTGCTATTTAATTAATACTTTAAAACTTATTTGTAACGTTTTAGTAGAGAAATTATCTATTAATAGGCCATTTAAATAGATGGTTCTGATGCGTGATATGAAACTGTAAAAAATATACCGCAATTTTATATTATAGTCACATTAAGGAAGTATTATCTTGACTAGGTCATCAATGAAGAATGTATAAATGGCGTGTAAAATAAAAGACGTTGATATGAGAAAAAATAAACTTTTTAGTATATATCAAGGACCGTATTAAGAGAAATTATTGTAAATATTGTAACAGTTTAATGTTGTTCATTTTAATATATTTATATAAAATTAGGTTTTAATTAAATGTACACATCTTTTAAAATAGAATTGTAAATATTTTTAAAAATTGGTTGAATTTTTAATTTATCACACGAATAAAAGTAGTGATTTGTATTTTCGTATATGTAAATTATTTTTAATGCAATAAGTATATTTTTTTAATAAAAAAAATCATTTTAAAATACACATTATTCATTTATGACATTTTTAGTCATAAAGTAAAAAAATAATGTAGAATAAAAAATCAAATAATTCCTAATTTAAATAACTTAAAATATTTTATTATTTATCAACTTTCTCTTCTAAAAAATGTTTAAGAGATTAATTTAAATAAAAATCTAATTATTTCTGAAACGAGTTTTAAAAATAAAAATATTAAAAGAAAAGATTTATGTTGATTTCCTTTTTTAAAAAATCACTTTTACAAACAAATATTTGTGACAATTTTTTGTTGAAAAAAGTTTAAAATTATAAGATAAGAATATAAATTACTACTTAAAAAATCATTAAAATATTATAAAACATTTTGACATGAAAATTTTAATATTTTCAGCATTGTAAAAGTTTTATACAAAATAAATTAATTTTTATAACGTTGATTATTTACATAAAAAAGTAATAATTTGTAGAGAAAGAAATGTTTATAAATCATTGTAAACAAAAATGTGAAGTTAAATATTATTAAAAAAACAAATATATATATATATATATATATATATATTGTCATTTCCCTATACGTGGATTGTATATGACAGTCAGGAGATCGTTAAAGTTGTTCCAATGTTAATTTTTCCGTTACATATTATGATTTTCAACAAAGATTGGAATATTTTTTATGTTCATGTTGAGTCCGCGCCTGATCTCGTATCATCACAGCACAATTCTGCTATCTGCTCACTTATCAAATGTATCGTGAGAACGGTTGGTTAGAGTCGAGGGTTATGTGTTACAACGGAAGGGGTTGGTTTTTATATCTCTTGGGAAGAGCACGTCGTCAAAACTGGGCCAGACGTCGGTGGGAGTGTTTTATTTCTTGAATTTATGGCCTGTTTTGGCATATATTTACAAACATTTGGATATGGATATGCTTTTATTTGTATATGTGCACATACTTAGAATAAATTGTGGGTCAATGGGAACACTTACTAGTTTTTTGTAAGTTTCGAATAAATATTTGAAACTTATTTTTCGGAATTTGATATTTTATTGCTTAAATTCTAAACTATATCTATTTTATTATATATATATATATATATATATATATATATATATATATATATAAATACGTGAAAATATTTTACTTTAAATACTTATTCAATTACTAACATCATAAAGTCTAGTTTAGTATTTTGTTAAGGTACAATTTAATATCTATGCATATCTCTGTTATCATTTATTCGTGTTTATAGTCTTACTATATTATTTTCGTTTATAGCATGATATTAACTATATGCAAGTACAATAATAATGTTGCAACTCGTTAAACTGACTCATGTATAACAATAAAGGTGCTTAATATCAACAAAGAGAAAGAGAATTACGTCAAAGTATGTCATTTAAATAATAATACAGTAGCTTCTAATGTTTTCCTGTATGATATATTTAACTATATTCTTTGTATTGAAATATAAGTATTTATTAAAATAGAATTGAATTAAGTTCTAATATTTATAACTAAGCTTTAAAAAAACTATAAATATAATTAATGTATTAAAATAATTAATTATAAAAGAAGTTACATTATAATTACAAAGTAGCTTCATTCAACAAAAATATATCCTAGTATAAATTTGAATTTAATTTAATTTTTAATGATTTTTAAAAAAAAGAATTAAATAAAAATTCTCATGAGTATATTTGGATATTTGGATTGTATGATTTGTTTATTTTTACATACTGTCCTGTATGATGGTTCATTTATATTTTATATGCTGGTCAGGATGTTGGTTTATTTGGTTTATTTTTTGAAAAAATCAAACGATATCATGGTATCTCGTAAAAAAATAAACAAAATGTATATATCGGACACAGCAAAGTAAAAATTCATTAAAACCTTAAATTTTTAATATTTAGTCATGTATATCCATTATGTGATTTTGTTTTAGTTTATATTTTTGCTATTTTATTTTTAATAATATTTTGAATTTATTCTAGAGTTGAAATATTTATAAGTTATTCATGTGAATTAATTTTTATTCTATGTATAAAAATAATATAAGATATTTAAATAAAATATTGGTAAAAACTATAACAAACTATATAATAATTTTCTATTTGATTAATTTTAATGTATATATATATTCATGAAAATTAAAGATCTAGAATTTCGATACATACTTAAATAAATACTTGTTGTAGTCAAGTCCCTATTGATATCTCTTATCATTTCAAGTATGCATACAACATTGTATAACAAAAATTTGTTGATATGTGAAGCAATTAACGGAATAATATCCTACTAAACTGTCATTTGGGAGATCTAGGTTAAACCCTTTTCGGCCAGACTTATTAGAGGTTACTGTGGGTTTACAATAAAATGAATGTTAGAATTGTTTTAATACTAGTTCCAGTAAAACGTTTACCGTATAAATGAGTTTGATACAAAATTTCATAATGATTATTTGTTATGAAATAATTATTGTTATTTATATTTACAATATTATTCTGAAATGTTCATAATGTTTTCATTTCAAATATTTTGACTTAACTACATTTATATTTTTGATTTATATATATATATATATATATATATATATATATATATATATATATATAATTGTTTGTAATTTTTATCTTGTATCTTGAAAGATTAAAACAAGAAAATAAGAATTTAAATTTTGACATAGAAAATATATTTCAAATATTAATCTGTTTGCAATATAAGAATTATCGATTAGTTTTATTTAAATATGTTACATTATTTTCGGAAATTAATTTTTACTTCAAATGTTATTGTAGATTTATCTACAAAAAGTAAAATTTAATTTCAAGTAAATCATATATAGAATGACCTAAATGAGATTGAAGGGTTTAGACATATTTACTTGCTTATTATCATTCACTATTCTTTTCAATCTTTCAGTCTCATTTGGGCCACCCAATATATATATGATAAAAATATGTTATCATAAAATAAACTATTAAGATATATCGGTTACATAACACTACAACACAAACATTTGAAACATATCAACGAAAAGACAGAAACAACAAGTGATAAATTGGGACATAAAAGTACGAATGCGTCGGAAGACATTTGTTGTGACACTTGAAACTCTAGTAATGTAAGTATAAGCCACTCATATTTGAGACAGTTGTATATGATAAAATCCAATCTGAACTATATGACAACGTATTATATATATATATATATATATATATATATATATATATATATATATATATATATATATATAAGATATGAGTGTAATCTTGTAATAAAGTGACGACATGTTTTAATAAAGCAAATAGTATTTCAAAATAAATATAAGCTTTACAATTTCAAGCTACGACTACAACAAAAATATAAATATAATCTATAACGAATTTGTTTTCCAGTTATTGTATCATATTATTGTTCTATTAATGCATACATATTTCTATATCAGATATTTTATATCTTGACTTTATTAAAAGTTCAATGTTAAAATAATGGCAATATTCAATTTGAAATAAGAATATGGTATTCTATTAAACGACAACTTTTTATTGTATGAAAATGATTCTATATTAATTTAATATAAATCATAAAACAGTTCTCTGTTAATAGAGATCATACAAATGTGACACGTAGATTTGTGTTTTATTAAAAAGAAACTATACACATGTTTCCCTATACACCACCCTATACACATTTTTTTTAATAAAACAGAAATTTAGGCGTTACATTTGGATGACCCTATATAAATTTAATTTTATTACTAATTAATATGATAATTATTAATGTTAGTATTACAAAATTAATATTTGAAAAGATTCTTTAAAAATTGTTTCAATTATTAAATGATTTCATTCAAATACTTTTCGTTGAACTGATATATATATATATATATATATATATATATATATATATATATATATATATATATAAAATTATTTAAAAAAGGAAAATGATTAATTATAAAACAACCATCAGTCACTCTATAAAAAGATAAACGTTTTTATATAGACTATGGAAAAAATGAAACGAACGTACTCGGAAAACAACTTTTTATACGATATTGTGTATAAAGTTTTAGTGGACATTTATTTGAAGATAATCAACAAAAAAATACAAACTAACGTAACAAAACTGTTGTGAAAATAAAAACGAAAAAGACATTAATCATTCGTTTAAAAGGAGAAATTTTAGTGACAAAACAAGCACGAGAGTGTTCCGCAACAGTCATTGTCAAAAGAAAACCGGACGTTGTGGTTTATGACAACTATATATACTTTTGACTCGGTGCGTGAGTTGTAGGATTTTTGATAAACGTCAAATTATAGAACGGAGTTCTTTAAATAAATACGAAATAAGAGATTTTACAGATAATTTCTTATTGAATAGTTTGTTTTTCTTTTATTATAATTAAAATAGTTATATGTTTTTTTGAAATATTTTAATGAATAAGATTTAAATAATTTAAGAATTTAAAAAAATAAAGATTTTTATATCAATTATATATACATATACATTCTTAATAACTAGTAGAGTGAATTTTCAATGAAAATAATTATTTTCTTATATAACTATTTAAAATATTTATTAGAGACTTAATAAGATACAAATATATTAACGAGTTAGTTGATGTTTTTAAAAGTTTAATATTTAAAAAAAATAACTAGGAAGTTATTAAATTTTAAAAAATATATTAATGAAGTTATAAAAAAATAATCATATAACAAATAATAATATACACGGTTGACTGCAATAATTTCAGAATTTTTTTATTTATATACGAAATTTCTTTTAAAAAAATAAAATTGGTATTTAAAATTTTAATTCATGAAGTAGAATTAAAACGTTGATATTTTTTATATATTTTATATCTGTTTCACAGATTTAAGCAAATTTGTATAATTTGATTTATATACAAGATTAAATTATATATATATATAATACTATTTGTAGGAATCGTTGATCACTGAAATGAATGAGAGTTTTTTAATGAAAACATGTGAAAATGTAAAAGAAAATTGAACAAGTGTAGATTACATTTATTTCGTCTACACGCAAAAATGAAATTTGGTTGGTAAGAACGTACATTTATTTAATTCACAAATACTTTTAGCAGCTATGTACAAAATCTACTGTATATATATATATATATATATATATATATAATTGTATATATAAATGTGTATATATGATCAAGTACAAAACAGATAATTGAATGAAATTGATACTTTATAAATGCTTTTGTATTTCATTTTGTCCACAATAGTACAAATGAATTTTACAGAAGAGCACAAATGAGTTAGTTTTGTTTTTACTCCATTGTTCTTTGAAGTCAGTTATTAATTCTATGTCTATTATATAGTCAAACAATTGGCTGACATATTGATATATTAATAACTTGGTTGATTTGTGTATTATTAAAACACATATATATTATATATTTAGTTGTGAATTATTGCGAATTTATATATATATATATATATATATATATATATATATATATATATATATATATGTAATGTGTGTGTATGTATAAATTGTCTTTTATTATAACTATCAATATAATATATCGTTATATTACCTTCAATCCCAATTATATCTATAACTGAATAATACTAATGATATTACTATATATATATATATATATATATATATATATATATATATATATATATATATATATATTATTATATAACAGTATAATAATATTTCTATAAAACGATTGCAAGTTAATTTATTTCCTTTTACCTCATAAAAATTTTAGGTAAAATGAATAAGCAAAAATTAACAAATCATAAATAGCTAAATTAAGTTAAATATATTTTTTTTTTGTTTACAGACTATTTTGTTGTAAAAATAATTTAATGAATCTTTAAAAGTTAATCACATAAAAACAAAAAAATTTCGATTTTTTTATAATAATATATTTTATTATTTATTCAAAAATTATATATATATATATATATATATATATATATATATATATATAACTTTACTCAGAATGTTTACTGATTCATATAGTGTAGTTCAGAAGTTAGTTTATGAACTAATGCCTAATTAAATTTTAAAAGTTGAAGCGAATATTACTCTAAATGTTAATATTAAAATATATGTAGCTATTTAAATTCGCAATGCAGATAAGAAGTTAGTATTTGAAAATCATTAACTGTTATTCGAAATTATATTTAAATATAAATTTAATATTTACATATGCTGTTTAAAAATTCTGGGTTAGAAATGAACCAAATATATATTATATGAGCTTGTTTCATTATAAAATTTAAATTAAAATGAACTAAATATATTCGTCTCCATTCAAATATAATATAATTTTAATGTAAATATTTTTCATATGCAAATTAATTTGAATAATACATAATATATAATATATTTACATTAAAATATACATGCAGTATTTTTGTTGACTAAATTTGATCTAAATTCGTTGAATCTGCAAGTGACATATATTTTAGAATTAGTATTAGACAAAAAGACAATCTGTTACACTGATGCAATAATAGCATCTAATAAATTTAAGTAGAGACTGATTATTCTGTCGTATTTTCGGTTAAATGCTACATTATGTTTCCGGCACTAAGCACTTTCCATTAATTGCATTTAACCGACAAGCTTGCTCTATTTCAATCCACTTTTTTCACTGTAAGTGTTCTTGTGTTACATCAATGCCGACGGGTACCATTGCAACAATACGATTCAGCTACAAGCTTGACGTCCTTGTCGCCTTAACTCTGGGACGTCGTGACGCCCTGGAGACGCGCCTCTGGCGTAGAGCCCACTGCTGGCCATTGAATCCAAAAGTCTATCACTATACGCAATCCGCAGTACTTTTTTCCCTCGGGTCTATACGCCGATCACTCGCTATCTAACCTAACCGACAAGCAACTGTTTCTTTACCCCTGTCATCAGGGACGGATTAGCACGTATGGAATTATTGAAAACGTTGAAAGGATTTTGTGTACACATATTATTTAAATAGATAAATTAAATTAAAATATATCAATGAAAAATGAATGAGATTTTAAATATAAATGCATATATATACATATTGAAATATTATTAATATTAAAGGTTTTATTTGCTTGAATAATTTTGAAAATTATTTAATTTCAATACTCGAATTTAATTAAAATAATTTAGAGAAAAAATATGGTTTAATTATTATTTGTTTCAAGATTAATTGACAATTTTAAATATTCTAAGAATAAAGATTAATTACAAATTTACACAAGGAAAAAGTATTTTATTATCATAGTCAAAAATATACATCTATAATAAATAAGTGATTCAAGCTGAAAATTAATTTATATAGTTTAAAAGAACAATTTTTTAGGAAAACTGAAAATATCTTTTCTTACTTTTAACTATTTTCTAATAATATAACATTTTATTATATTGGTTCAGTTCATTTTTATAAATCAAAATTTTGATAAAATATATATTTGATAATTAATCTATAAATAATTCATAAATGGTACATAATGATATAATGTTATAAATAATTTAATTTATATTTACAAATATCATTGTTCTATATTATTCACTTTTAAAAAATATATTTCAAATAATTTACAAAGAATAATTTTAAGTTACGTATTTATTAAAAAGACTAAAAACTATAAAACATTTATTTAAGTATGTAATTTTTGTTATAAAAATACATTCAATATATTAACCAATTATTTATGTAAAATAACTTTCAGACAAAATTTAATATATATATAAATACATAAATTTGATTTCATCTCAGAAATTAATACAGTAATTTCAGTCCGTCTCTGATATATTATCATTATTTTCAAAAAGTAACATATAAAACAAATACTATATAAACTTATACCTATATACATGAAAGAAAGTTGAACTTGTTTTTATTACCTAAAAACACATATAGTTTTCTATTCTTTTTCCTATCCACGTTTACTTTTCATCGCATTTAGATTGTTCTTTGATACAAATTTGGCAAAAGTTTCGATGTTGTAATTCTTCGTATGTGTGGTATATTTTATATCAGTTGATTCCGTATCGTAATTGTCATTGTCGAGTTAACGTTCTATTTTTTTAAAAAAAAGCCAGTTATAGACAATGATAATTTTTTATTACACTAACTTTTTCTTGCCAAATGAATGTATAAATGAATATGGATAATAGTGTATTAATATAAATACATACATATAGATATTTACAAATATATATATATATATATATATATATATATATAAAACATTCGTGCTATTATTTTTCTCTATCTAGTTCTTTTTATATTTTTTCAACTTATATGTAAAACTTTTTGTACTTTTTTTAGTATTTTTAAATCTAATCTACAGAACATTCAGCTATTTATCAGTTTTTTACATTGTTATTTCTTTATCTGTATGGTTCGTACAACGTACATATTTTGAAAGAAAAAAGTTATGTATGAATGTACGTATATATATATATATATATATATATATATATATATATATATGGATTTTTACATATAAATATAGAAACTTTCATTAAAAAGTTATTCAAGCGGATTGGGAATTTATTTCAGATGTATTTTATTTGTCCTATGAATATTTCTTACATTTGTTTCGAACGTTTTTTACCAAACTCCCTAAAGCAATTAAATTTAGTATCATTTCAATTTAAAAATAAGTATTCCTTATATCAGATACACTTGCAACAATGTCTTTGTGAACCGAATACTTTCAAATAACATCGTGAAATTTTTATGTGGTTCGAATGAAGTCTAGAAACAGACGAGTGAATGTAAACAGTCAGCAGATAGTAACTCTTACAATGCGTTCTCACCCAAACTCTCGAAAAAAGTGGAACCGAATGTTTTTTTCCGAAATTTCTTCATCGTCAAGAGCAATAATCTTAAATGGTAATAAATATAAAAGTATCTACTATTTGTATGTATCAGCGTAAAAATATATATTGTACTCTAATATATACCATTATATAAGTAATCGGATTTCAAAGTATTTGATATTTTTTTAAATTGATTTAATATATAAGTAAAAGATATTTTGTGTATATATATATATATATATATATATATATATATATATATAAAGTTTTTCAAAAAATAAAAAAACATATTAGCTATATCATACTAAACATTAGAGATAAATTTAATATACATTTTTTTAATTTTTATTAATGAAAAATATTTAATATCAGAAAATGTTTCTTTATCCAATATAAATGGTATTTTTATTTTTTTAAAACAAATTGGTTATTAAACTTTTGATATAAATATTTTTTAATATAAAATTACATGACAAAAATAATCAAATATGGAAATGCATAAGTAAAATTAAAAGAAAATACTGTAATTTAAAATTATATTACATTATTTTTCATATAAAGATCACATTTGGGGCATTTACAAATATTACTTCAAAAATATTTAGATTTTATGTATTTTTTTAATATATCAAATCATATTAAAAATAATTTCAAAATTTGTTTCGTCTAAGAAATATATTGAATTAATAAAATATAATAAATAAAAATTATAATCAGATTTGTTTAATATTTGTTCAAATAATGTAACTTATGTAATCAGATTTATTTAAAATAGATTGAATATTTTGATAAACGTTTTAATTACCTAAATATTTGAATTTAAAAGTTGGTAGATGTTTTCATTATTTATTAAATAATACTAAAAAATGAAAACATTTAATGACCTATCCTTCAAAACTTAAAAAAAAATTTTTTGTAATAATTTCTAAACGATTATAAAATATTATTCTGCAATTTTAATGTTTTTCAAATAAATATTCAAAATTTTAAATAAATTAAAAAAAGATTTAATTATAATTATATATGTGTTACTAAAAAAAATAGTAAAAAGAAATTTGATTGAAAATTTCATTTAATAAAATAATATATTAATTATTTAAACGCAGAAAAATTAAAAATATCTTCTCATTTTATATAAACTTAATTGAATTTAAAAAACAATTTTTACAAATCATTTGATTTTATCACTTATGATAAAAAAATATTTTTATTCTCATTACAAACATAAAGCACTAATAAAATGGTAAAAATTTAACGATAAATATAACATTTTGAATCAGAGTGAAAATATTTATATATTTAATTCATTTTCTTATAGTGAAGTTGAGAAACCTAAATATATTATTGTTATTTATTACAGACTTTGTGACATTTGTTTGGAATCATGTGTATTATTATAAACAAATAAAAATACTACTTATATATATATATATATATATATATATAGTTAATAACAAAAACCATAAATTATTGCTTCAGTTTATATATTTATTAGAAAATAGAATTACAAACTGAGTTCACAGTCTTTGTTAAAATTTAAATCACGAATTTAGTTTCGTACAAACATGTTATTGAATTTCGAATATGGTGTCTGAATGATATATCAGAATAAAAAAATAATATTTTCATGTCACGAAAATCATAGACTTGGAGACAAGTTAACTGTATCCAATAAGCAGTTTTTCACAAAGAGATTTCTATCCAGTGAACACAGCGAAAGTTTTTCAGGTTATCTACACAACCTTTCACTCTTACAATTTTCCACACTTTTTCTTTTATTATTACATCTCGAGTATATTCCCAGGTGTATTCAGTATATTGAAATAAAAAGAGTTTCGGCGGAGAAACCGACGATATTATTTTCCAATGAAAAAATTATGGAACACAATCACACGTTGTCAATATATTGAACGTACGACGGAGTTTTATTCAAAACGAAATGAAAAACGAAATGAAACTGTTATTTATTTGTAATATATTCGTTTTTACGTTAAGTATGTTGAGAGACAGATCAATAAGGATTTTATAATAATTCGAAAATAGCAGATTTCAAGAGATTTTATATAAAAATGTATCGAAAGATGATTTCTTTATAGTTGTATAAGAATTGATATAACGTTTTTAAAATTATATATATATATATATATATATATATATATATATATATGCATGAATATTTTTAAAATATATTCAACGTAAAATATAAAATAAAAATTAAAATTGGTAATTATTCTAAAAAAAAAATAAAAAATAAAAAGTGGAGAATTAATATGAAAATATCTATATTTATATCAAAAATTGAATAATCAGTTTGTTTAAAAAAATTAAAAATACCATTGCATATTGGATAAAAAAAATTTTTTTAATATTACATATTTTTCAGTAAATAAATATTTTAAAAATGTATATTAAATTTATCTTTAGTATTTAGTACAGTATAGTTTTTGAAAAAATTTATATATATATATAATATATATATATATATATATATATATATATATATATATATATATATATATATATATATATATTAGTAAATATCTACGAGAAAAATTATTTTAAAGTTTAAAATGTAAATGATAAAAATTTAATATTGATAATCGACAAATAAATAACAATAATAAAGTTCTTTAATAAGGAGTTAAAACTGTTTTTTTTCAAATAAGAAATTTTAAAAATAAGATATACAGAAACGAGAACAAAATATAAAACTTTATTTGAGATAATTTAAAAAAGCAAATACAAAATGTATAGAAAATTCTATATAGAAACTGCAATGAATGTAAACATGACTTCTGCACTATCATCATTAGAAACTAAATTGACAAAGTTTAATAATATTATATACACAATAAGAAATAAATATTGAACTATAATCATTGTCTATATATCCTAGCTTAACATATCTGTTCGAAAATAATACAAAACCGAGTTATTTGTCTGGAATAAAAATCGTGATAGTACAACGTTTCCATATGCTTGTATCGAATTGAAATAAATATAGTTTGCTATTTTATTTATTCAAGCTTGTAACTTTCTAGTTTAGGATTCTTCGCTTTAACTGATAGCAACTTTGAACATTCACTGTAATCTGACATTCAAGCTTAACAAAATTTCTCTCTGAGGAAATCACAGCTTTTATTAGACAATGTGTACACTGTCTTAGCCACAAAATGAGGCTATTTGTCGTTGACAAATTGTAACTGTATGATGAAAAAAACATGTAAGTACTTTAAAATTTACAATAAAGTATTTTTTATTGAAATTTTATGCAAAAATACATTTACGGATATATACTTGATGGTTTTTCGCACATTTAAAATTTGATTAAGAAGTATTATATAAACATTTAAACTTAACACTAAGAATTATCAAAAAATGTGTTAAATTTTATATGAGATTTTTATAAATAATCATCAAAAAAAGAACTATATTTGAAATAAAAAATTAACAAATCATATATTAATCGAGTAATGAGAATAATGACATTTTTTCCAGAATAAAATTTTGTATAGAAAAGTAGAAATACTCATTTAATTTTTGTCACGATTTTAAAATAAAATAATTTTTTTTGGATAACTATAACATTTGATCTATGTATACATATATATTACTCGTACTTTATGTTTGCTAGAATAAATATAAATTTTAATTTATAATGAAATTTACATTCATATAAAAGATACGGATATTCAACGCTTTCGATCAAGCACATAACCTTTAAAAAAATTTAATCGAATTGTTCTCATGTTTGTGTTACGCTAATAAAGTATGTATGTATACATAGGTATGGAGTAAAAAAGTTTTCATTTCAATCTATATTGTTGAGAAAAATTATATATATATATATATATATATATAGATGTAGAACACATTTCATACCGAGTACAATAAAATGAGATTATCGCCCATGTAGGTTTGTTAGTACTTTTCACGCTGTAGTGAGGTTGGATGGGACAGTATAATGCAACCACGCTCTTTGTACACAGCTAACTCCGGATACCTGTGATTGCACCCTAATGACCCAAGGGTCGCTAGGGTCACACGATACACAGAGATCGTAAAGGGACATGTGAAATTGAAAATGTGGGCTGTGTTTCTAAATATTTAATACACGGTCTTCGCTTTGTTACGCCATGCTTATATTTGTATATAAATGCAGCGTAGATTTTTATTTTATTTGGTATGAGCTTCAAAAATATCATTACTGAAACTGAAGTTTATACGTTCATTTTATAGTTTTATAAGTGTTGAACTAGTTTTTTATAACTTTTTTTTATTGGATTTTTATCACCAAATGTCTATTTTTATTCAGTGAATAAAAAACAGTACGATCGATTGAAATATTTCAGAAAAATAGATTCGGATATGAAATTTATCTCTAGTGTATTGTTTTATTATTTTTATGGATAATAAATAATTTAAGAATATCCAATAATAAAAATAATAATTTTGAATTTAATTTTCTTTAAAAATATATTTATTAATATTTGCGAAAACGAAAACTCAATGGAGGAGTGTAAAAATATTTTGAGGATAACATATTTATTGATATTAAAAAAAGGTTTTCCGAGTTCTTACTCGAATTTTAAAATAATATAGACCCTCTTATTTTATTAAGGTACATATATATATATATATATATATATATATATATATATATATATATATATATATATATATATATATATATATATATATATATATATGTATATGTGTATATATATATATATATATATATATTTGTTTATATTAAATTTGATTTTTTTAAAATTTTGTAAATTAAAATTTTTTTGTTACAGATGTTAACTGCACTTATTATGTAAGACATTTTTTATAAACCAGTGTATAGAAACAACATATTAAATTATTAAATATATATAAAATATATAAAATTATTAAATTTGGAAGATTTTCAAATAGTCATAATGAAAAAAATTACTATACTTCAAATATTCGTTATATTGGGTAACTCAAATGAGACTGAAGAGTTTAGATATACACTTACTTGCTTACTATCATTTATTATTCTTTACTCTCCTTTAGTCTCATTTGAGTTACTCTATAAAATTTGATAAATATATATATTTTATATAGAAGTTGATTTTATGCTTTATTTCATTTTAACTGTATAACAGACATGAGAGAGAGAGAGATGTTGTTTTATGAGCTAAAAATATTTTACAGATTTATTTAGAATTTTTTTAAATATCGATATGATTGAATTTTATGAACTAAAACAGAAAATATTAAAATCTATAATAAAAAATAAAAAAAATCATATCGAAATAATTTAATACTTGTTATATTTGTTCAGGAATAAAAAAATGAGATATTTTTTGTAATAAAAACCACTGATAAAAATTGACGTTGTTATTGAAAGAATAAAAAGTATTGTGAATAATTTTATTATATTTAGTTAAAAACAGTTACTAGTTGTAAAAAATGTACCATTTTTCATTTATTTAATTTATAACTGAGTATTTTTTATATATATATATATATATATATATATATATATATATATATATATATATAATTACATCTTTCTTATTTGATTTGATTTAATAATAAGACGAACTAATGAGTGATAGAATTAAATCACGCTCGTAGAACATGTCTTTTAGTTCTATATTATGCACTTGTCACTTGCTATAATTAACACGTTCGATGCGTATGACAGCGTAGCGACGCCGTAGTCACTGCAAAACAGTAGTGTCAGACGTTAATTGACGTCCGACCCCTCTTACTTTCTGCAGATTATGGTAGGAAAACGTCAGACATAAAGACATTCCTCTTTTTATACGTTTCAGTTTGATGCTGACGTTCGTAGAGAAAACAATATTATATCGAATAATAGCTCTTCCATTAAGAAGTTCTAGAAAATCTACTTTTAAAAAATATCTTCTTACAATTCATATATATGACATATTTTGAACGGAAAATAAAAAAATCTGAGATTTTTATATTTATTCATTTGTAGATGAATACTGTTTAAATTCTTTTCATAAACTGATTATTAAATATAAAAAGTGTTTCAAAAAAATATTTTATTATAAAATTTGAAATATTTCGATATATAATTTTCTTAAAACAAATATAATTAAAAAAGTAACTGCATTTAAAACTAGGATTTATATGATCATTGCTTGTTTATATTACAAATATGTCAATTTACATATACTCAATAAAAATTATAAAATTAATATTTAAAAATATGAGTATTTTAATTAAATTAAACTGTTTGTATATTTGTATGTAATTGTCAATATAACTGAATGTATATGAACATCAAACAATAAAATAAAGGAAGCACATTACATCAAACTTAAATTTTACAAAAGATATACTGTAACTTAATTAGTCAGATTACAAATTTTCTGAATCGAGAGTTTGTATAAAGCCTAGCTACCCGACAAAACCACACAATTGCTAACTAATTCTAACTTAATTACATGGATGGTTAACAGATGGAAACCTATACGTACTTTATGAAGAGATGTATTTAATAGATCTAAATACATTTATTGGGTACTTGAATACGTTTTAAATAATGATTTATAATTCATTCGTATTGTTATTAGTAAACTTTATTACGATTTCGAATGTGTCTCTTTTTGTTTCCATTGACAAAAACAAGAAACATTAATGGAAAAGTTAAATAAATTTTAATTTAACTAAGTACTTCTAGAGAAAAAATGTACGTTCTGTATAAAGCATTGTATTGATTTGATTATTTTGTAATATAAATGAAAGGAAAATAAATGCTTTGTGTTACAAATACATTATTCTCTTATCAGATAATTCAAAAGGAAAACTTGTTGCGATTAAAATTTGAAATTATGAGAACTTACTTTTATACTTATATTCATTTGGTGTTAAGGAAAATTAATTTTTATCTTTATTAAATATTAGGGTGACGAATTAAGTGATTAATTTCTGTTAAAAATAATTTTATATATATATATATATATATATATATATATATATATATATAAAGAGTTCTAGTCAACTCACTCAACAATCCATCGACATCAGAAAACGATTGATAAAGTTTCTAAATTAAGTCAGTGAGTTCGTTATAAATTATCAGAGCTTAATCTGAAGCAACGAATGGACATCTGCCTTTATCACCTCTGTAAATTGGAAAATGAGCTATTCCTAAAGAGAATTGTTACTAGTGACACAAATTAATTGTTTATAATAATATTAAATGTCGAAGACAATAAGTTAACTGCAACGAGATATCATTTACCAACTAAAAATAGTACTTAATCTAAGGGAAATTATGTTGTCGGTTGGTTATAATACGAAAGGAATTACCAATTATAAGTTACTGCTAGATAATAAATTCATTACGAATGCTTTTATTGTGAATAACTATATCACAAAATATAATGATGAAAAAAGTCAGCACTAATCAATAGAAAAGGTCTAATTTTTAATTATGACAATAATTTCATTTTAAAAATCGACCTAGCATCATCAGATTATCGTCTATTTGAATTCTCTAAAATCACATTAGTGAAAAACAGTTTAATAGAAATTGATATCCAAAGGAAGCTCAATTTGTTCTTTAGCACAAAATCAAAAAAGTTTGATTGCTAATGCATTGAAAATTAGTAATTAAGATGGGGAAAAATGTGAATAATAATGTAAAATATATTTTGGATTAAAAATAAAATGTCAGTTTTTGATTTCATTTCAAATTTTCTCTAATCACGCATTATTTATGGGATAGCCTAATATATATATTCAACTTAGTATTCATTTTCATTTATTGAAAATATTTTTCAAATTATATGTTTAATTTTCAATATAAGAATTATAATTTAATGTAAATATATTTTAATAAAGCTGGAATTAAAATTAGCATTTTTATTTTATTTCATGTGTAGCTAATTACTGGTGCACTAAATTTATTTGTTTATTCTCTTTGAACTTATTTTGTTGGTTATGGAACATTTTAGTGTTTTAAATCGATTAACATTATATTTACCAGGTATTTATTATTTCACTTTTAAATTTAATTTATACACATGCCAACAAATAATATTGAAATAGTTTAAATATATAACTTTTTTATACAATAATCTGTTAAAAAACACTTTAAATGAAAAATCCTCTATGGTTATCTTTTGATAAAATAATTGATGATATAAAAATAACATTTCAGTACTACGTATTTCCATTTTATTATTTTAATTCTCATTTTAGTAAAAAAATATTCAAGTAAAAAGAATTTTTTATAACTTTGATTCAATAATCATATAAAAAATATGAACGTTTGTTATTTTTCTATTACAATGGAATTTTCCTTTATACTACATTTAGTGAATATTTTTTATACTAAATGTTTTTCCTACATTTTGAAAAATTTAAAATCTGTATAACTATTGTAAATTTCAAATTAACATTACAATTAATTAAATATTCATGTAAATATTTCATTATACAGTGATTACAAAAATGTATGTACTTGTACAAAATGTACAACAGTAATGTTGTAATAATGTTATTTGGGGTTCAGATATTTACGGTCGAAAAAGCGGCCTGTAGGCAAATTTGACCGAAGTATGTTAGACGTCTAAACTGTTTCTCAGAATTGAAAATTTAGTTTATATTTAGTAGTAGTGGTTGATAATGAATGTGTGTGTATAGTGTATACAAAGTAATTCAGATTGGTGAGGATTTGTTCAAGTCTAAGTTTGGTTTTCCACAAAACTTTGAGATTAATATATGCACTAATGTATGTACATTTGATAAACATATATACATACACACGCATATTATATGCGTCTATGCTTATTGTTTTCCTTTATTTGAAATTTTTAATTTATATATATATATATATATATATATATATATATATATATATACAGAGAGAGAGAGAGAGATGCATGTATTACATTTAGTAAAATATAATTAAAAAATATATTAAATTTAATTTGAATTCTATATTAACAATTGTGCTCTTAAAGGAATAAAGAAACTTATTATTAACATTTCAGAGTATTTCACTTACACCGAAAGTCAAATAGTCATATAAATAAATGTCCAACTACTGTTAAAATTTATTGCTAAAGTTTGTACTTTATAGTTGATATCTTTGTTTAGTAACCGATTTCCAATATACGATCGAGATTTTATTACCAAAGTAAAATAAATGTATCTGTTCATACACATACACACACACACACACACACACACATATATATATATATATATATAATTTGAATGATTCAAACACATTTAAATACTTTATTTATTAATACATATACATTAAAAAACGAAATGAAAATATATTCAAAATTACAAATAAAAAATCAAATTCAATAATCTATATAATCTAAAATCAATCATTATTTTTAAATAATTATATACGTTTCTTAAAAATAAAATGTTATATACAAAAATTAAAATAATAAAAAAATGTTCTCAAAATATTATTAAATACTGAAACAGTATTTCAAAGTGTTTTTAAAAGAAAGTAAATACATTCATTGATTTTTGTGCATATAAATGCTCTTCATTATTCTTGAAAGTGTTTCATAATTTCATATAAAAATTTATGCAAAGGTTTTTAAAACGTAAAAAAAATATTAATTTTATCTTCCGTCTATGATATACAAAGTACTGTTAAGAGAATCTGGTAATTTTATCTTGAATGGGATTAAACAGTAATATGAAATTGTCGACGCTTCTATCTCTTTTTTGAATTGCTTCTACGACCAAACTTTAAAGGTTTTAGAACGTTTTATAATTACTTCAGTTATAGAACGAAATTGTCCATATATTTAAAAATAAAATGCAACGTTAATTGGGTTTTTTGTAAGTTTGAAATTTATTTTATTAATTTAAAAATATTTCCTATACAATTTAATAAAGCTACATAACTCACGTATGATTTCTAATATTAACTCAATTTTTAATATATATAATTATGTAATTAAATAAAAAAATATATTTCGTAAGAATACGTTCTCTAAAGTTAAAAATGTATAACTACTTAAAAAAATAGTAAACGAACACTAATTATTAATTAAATATAGAATGATTTTCGATAAAAACAAATCTCAAACTTGATATTTTCAAACTTCTCTAGCCGAAAAGTACACTTCAGTTCTTGAGAAGTGAACGTGATGACGGATAAAACGTCAAGAAAGATTGAAAGACACGATGAAAAAGTCGAGAGCGACGAGTTGAACATGGATAAATATGCTGTGAAAGCATTAAAAGTTTTTTTTCAAAGGAAATATCGTACGTTTATCGTAATTCCAGGCATATTATTTCTTTTGCATTCATTATTTTTAACTTAGGTTTTCAAAAACACTTGTCTAAAATAAATCATTAAAACAACACTAACACAAACATAAAAAGAATTTTCTCACATACATATATTTTTTGTTTGCAGTTATAAATTAAGTTTAAAACACACATACATACATATATATACGAGGGTCATTTAATAAGTATGGTAAAAAAGAAAGAAAAACTAAATTAAAAAATGTAATTAAATTAATTAATTAATTAAATTAAACAATAAATAGATTTATCATACTTATCAATATAATTTTCTTACAATAAATTATAAAATATATTCAAGAAAGTATTTTGTTTCTAATTGATTATTATTTCTATAATTTAACTATGATAATTTTAATTTAAATAAATAATAAAGTTTATAAATAATTAATTACTTACCCATGGGTACATTCGCTCCTCGTGGACAATTGCAAACGTTTTCTGGTTTTCCATCAAATGGACATTGGGATAAACATCCTTCGTTGCCACATTCTGAAAAAGATAAAATGAAATAAAATACGAGAACAAAAAAATATTTACATAAAATTAAATTATCAAATTAAAATAAATATTATTTATAATCGATTATCTATCAATTATTATATGTCTAATGATCATCGTGTTCGAATTCAAATATTACCTTTTGCAACTTTCTGTTAAAAAATTAAATGTTTAAAATATATCGTAGGTGTAGATATTTATTAATATAATATAATATAGTATAATATATATATATATATATATGTAATAAAACATTTTAAAATGTAAAATACACAATAATTTATATAAAACGTTTCTTATAATATAAAAACAAGATTTATTATTATCTAAAATTTAACGAAAATACGATGAAAAAAATATTGTTTAAATAATTCATTACTGAATAAAGAAAAATATAACTTATTAATATGATATATATTATATTACTAAGTATTTCACAAATATTGTAAAAAAGAATAAATCAACACAAATTGTTGTTTTGAGACTAACTAAATTGCTTTTCTTAAAGTATTTAAATCTTTTAACATTGAATTTACTTTTATTTTTATTATATTACAAATGTCTTATTATTTAATATAGAATCTTTTATTTTCAATAAAATGTATAATATTATAACGTATATTATTTTAATTATTTTTTTTAAATTTATTGTGAATTAAATTTCATACATGTTGAAAATATATTAAATAGATTAAAATTAGTATAAATTTTATTTCATTTCAGTATAATGAAATATTGATATATATCATAACAATAAGGTTAACAAGACGCATAAAAATCCCTAATTAGAAGTAATAATGTCATATGTACATTAAAATAATTAACCATATTGTATTATTGTTAATAACTACAGTATTTTAAAACAATTATATTTTACTTCATATAAAATTTTGATTTTTGTACTTTAGTATAATTTTCTTAATTATTATCTTGACAATTTTTAATTGTACATACGTACAAATTAATCAATTCTTATTCAATTGAATTTCAATAAATAATTATATATATATATATATATATATATATATATACACACGTATATGTATTTAAAATGGTAATAGTTATAAAATTTTAGTTCCCATTATGTTTTAACAAAGTGGGGTATAGTGTAATCTAAACCGCAAATTGATTGAAGTTGGTGTGCCACACAAGCAAAATACGTTTAGATTTTATGTTGCTAATAGAGATTTTCCAGTTAGACTTATAAATTATCGATTCATATTCGCATATATTATTTGTATGTACATTTATGTATGTACATATATATATATATATATATATATATATATATATATATATATATATATATATATATAGAGAGAGAGAGAGAGAGAGAGAGAAATATGGTAGATAGATAAATTAATAAGTAATGAATATTATTTAGTACTGTATTAACATATAAGTGTCCTTCGAGTAAATGAGGAGTTTTTTCATTAATAATTACAAACTAAAATACAAAAAAATATATAATAAAATTTAAAACTGAAAATGTAACGTTGATCAACTATATTTTTTTTTTAGATGAAAATGCAAACCTTTGACATTATTACTTTAAAATACTTGAAGCAATGAATTTGACAGCTGTTGAAATTCTTCGCAACATATTCAAGAAATTCTATGAAATATTCATCATTCCTTTAAAGTTATTGACATGCTTCCGATCAATTTTGAAATATATTAAAACAATTTAAGTTCGAAACTTCATCTACAAAAATCAAATTCATTTTTCATGTTTTTTTAATGCTGTTTATAAGCGACAGATTGGCATGTTATTTACAAAAATGTCTACAACTTCACAAAGTATATTTTATATTTTTATATTCAACGAGAATTTAAAAAACATACTTATTTATACATATATATATATATATATATATATATATATATATATATATATACGTTTGTATGTATGTATGTATGTATGTATATATAATATATAACTAAATGTGAATATAATTTTTATAATGAAATTCCATCAAAGAAGTCTACATAATTTTTTATTAAATATGTAAATTAAATATTTTCATATTATTTGTTTATTTATTTTATTTTTTACTAAATAATATAATGGGAAGTTATAACAAATTTCTATAAATATTATTTAGATATATTTATTATATTCAAATATTTTTTCATTTTAAACGTTATTTTAGTTATTGAAATTTTTTATTAAGAAATAATACTAAAAAAAAATTATATTTGACTAGTATAAAATTTAATATGTATTAAAAATATAAAGTAAACAAAATGTATACAAATAATTACAGTAAAAATAAATATAATTTGTCGATAAAAGAAATGTTTGATTAAAAAATGTTTTTTTTATCAATATACTTAAATTAATCTTAATTGACCGGTTATTTAATTGTATTAATGAAACCAATTGTTCACAAAATAAAATATACGTACTACTTTGGCGATTAAAAAAATATTCGAATGAGTAAAAAAATATAAAGTAATATACTTTTAAGTAAATTACTATTACTCAATAGTCAATTAGTAAATCGGTATTAATCAATAGAACATATAGGTTTTAATGTACAGGCGCATATAAGATTATTTACAGGGAGTAGAATTTATTGATAAATTAAAAAAGAATTTCAATTCATATAAAACGTACTTATTTAATCTACAATGAAATAATAATTACTGGGTACAAAGAAGTTGAATCCCGTATTTTGTTATTCAATAAACTACAGTTCAGTTAATTTAAAAATAGAACAAGTTATTTTTACTTAGTAGATAGACTCGAAGTACAATAATAGATTTTTGTTCCTTTTAGTCAAGTGAAGTGAATAGTTAGATATCTGTCTTCAAATATACAGTTAATGAGATTTTGGTTTTCTGGAGATATTATTTTCTACTATAGATTTTATTTTAATTATATCTTTAATTACATATTTAAACCTTAATAAAGTTATAAAGTTTTAAATTAAGTAAATTAACCTAATATGTAAATAAGATTATATATAAAAAATTAAAACGAACTACAAAACAAATTTACAATTTTAGTTCTTTAAAAATCGCAACAAAGTTTGGTAAGCTGTATTTGATTGTGTTTAAATTGGGTGCCTTTTTGTATACGAAAGAAAAGCCGTTAACATATTACTACTAGGAGATGACGATACATTAATCCAAACACTTTATCCCGTAGAAGACACAGATGTTGAAAATTTGGTTTAACCGGACAAATTACGTGGAAAAGTAGTGGTTCGTGGACATTAAGCGTACACATATGTTACACGTGTGGAAACAAGAAACAAATGTTTACTGGTTCACAAGTGTATGCACTTAATTTCCAATAAATTTTCATTATACATTCATATATATATATATATATATATATATATATATATATTTAAAAACATTAATTAAATAGAAAACCAGAAAGATTATTAACCTAATTACATTTAGATAAAAATAAATACAAAAAATAGATTGTAGTTTTTTCTAAGAGATAAAATACATAAAATATGCAACACTTAATAGAAAACTAAGATAAAAACTAAATAAATATTTTTTAGTGATTCTACTGATTGGACAAAAAATTCTGAAGATAGAAAAACATGATTATTCGTATATTGGAACGTGTTGAGTAAACTAATGAATGTAAAAAAGAAATACATATTATCTTATTTGAGTGTAGTTTACGAATTTATGTGCTATTGGATTTTCGTATTAAAAGATGCATCCTAAAACAATATATGGCCGACAAAAGCTAAGGGTCTAAGAAATGAGATAAAAAACAAAGACAATGAGAAATGTTATAACACGAAATGTAGTAGACATGTTACAAGATTAAAGAATGGTAGAATGACGACAGTGTAATTGAATACGAATCCCAAACACCAAGGGACACAGCAAAGAAAAGACCAGATTATTGATTGCAACAACAGGTGTAACATGGTGTCTTATATACATGGTCACATATTTCAAACAAAACGAATATTCTACAAATACCCTTAATATTATATAAAGCATAAAATATACCCCTTTAAATTATAAATGGCTTATTTTTTCTTTAAAGAGCAAAAAACATATAGAAATTGACAGCAGTATTTAAAACATATCTAGATTTAAAATTAATAATCTAATTTCATAAAATATTATGTACTTTGGTTAAAAATATGTTTTTAATAAATCAACATTCAATAATTAATCATATTTTTTAAAGTATATATATATATATATATATATATATATATATATATATATATATATATAAATATATATATAAATCATTTGAGAAATAATTTCTTTTTGTTACAAAAATTAATTTATGTGTATAAAAATAAATTTGCAACAGTTATTTTTATAATTTTCACTAAGAAAAACATATTAAGGAGTAAAAAAATAAGTGCTGACCAGAACAAAGAGAATTGCACGACAATTGTGAAATAGAATGTAGACATCTTGGTACTCGGAAATCGTTTAAGCATTTCTCTGGTTTGATTGATTCCGAGATCAAGAATTCTCAAGCAACAAGATTACTCCTTAAAGAGCATTTCAATCGAATTGTCAGCTTCAATTAACTTCATAGTATGTATTGCATCGTTTATTGCTAATCGAATTGTCTTCATCTTATAAATGAACAAGATTAGATTATTTGATATATCAAAATCGACATAAATTAAATAATATCAAATATTTTTTTATTTATTAATGTATTATCGATTATATTTTTCAACTTAAAATATTAATGCAAATTTAGATTTTTGTGATTATTAAATATTAAAAGAAGAACAATTAAAACGATTTTTTATTTTAATAAATATAAAAAATTGATATTTTTACAATGGAATTTCTTTTCAAAAAATTATTTTATATTGGTGTTTAAGAATGACTAATAATTCACTTCTACCAATACATAAAGTGATTACAAGACTACTCAAAAACAACAAAAATAAAAAATAATTAATTTTTATTTGTATTATTGAATAGTGCTGAAAATTTCCTAATTAAAAACTAAATTAGCTTCAATACCAAAATCAATAGTACAGCAATACTTTTTAAAATGTTAAAAAAGAATTGAAATTTATTAAAAATATAAAACTAAACATTACCAAAGACACTAAAATAAAATTATAAAAAATTAAAATGTCATAATAAATAATTAAAAATATTTATTTTACTTGTTAATAATTTTGAAGAAGTATATTTATATTTAATCAGATATTTAGTGCATAACAACATTGCTTAGTACATTTTTGTTTAAAGTAATTTACCACAAGACTGTCTGTCTTATGTTTAACTCATAATCATAGCACAACATACAGAAAGGTTAATCAAGCATCTGCTGCAGGCAACGGAAGGATGCTGTTTTGCGCGGCGACAATAGAAGATGTGTTAGACGGCTAGCGGTCTTCAACGGAAAGGTTGTTAACGACGCTTCCGTTACTGTCCTACACACCCCCGGCTATAACGAGTAATGAAGAGCTAGGTCAGTTATCACTCAACACTAGATAAAAGCTGAAGAGAACCATGTCAAGAAATATTATCTTTTGTTATGTCGACATATTCTTACTGATGTATTAAAAAGGTTTTTAAATTTTCATTTCGGTACGGTTTATTGTTTTGTTTATATGCTACTAAAACAGAAAATAAGTCAATTTGAACAAAATAATTTTAATTAGAAAATTTTCTTTACATTTTATTACACTTACTTTTGTAACTTAGTTCCTTGTATCATGTACTTTATATTATAAAATATTGAATATAATTATAAAAAAAAATATTAAATAACATTTCACTATGTAAATAAGAATAATATTGTTAAATTTTCATTTATAAATAAGAACCATATTTTTTTAAAAAAAAATAATCATAATTCCGACTTCATTAAAAGTGAAATATAACTTGGATAAATTATAATTTAATAAAATTACTAAGTGTTTAAATAATGAAAATTTGCAAGTCAATGACCTTTGTTAAGTACTAGTTGCATGTCACGTTTTGAAACCAAATCGTGGTTAAATTCCATCTGTTCGATACGGGAGATTTTAGATGCGTCTCCTGAGAATCATCTATTCTCATTGGATCGACCGGAATGACAATTTCAACAGTCTAGCATTGGTTTGTTTGTGCACACCGATTTCAAATACCATTGTCACACGTCAAAGACGAAACATTTCAGATGTATTTCAAGGTTGAATAGTTGAACGCAGTAGACATATAAGGGTTGAAAGTTAGGGTGACTTAACAAGCCACTGGGTATTGGATGATTTTCATATGGTCAAATAACGAAGGTTGAGAACAAAAATAAAATGATATAAATAACTATTTTATTTTTGTATGAAATGCCAAAGATATAATACTGATCTTTGTATAAAATATTGATATATAGCATCCTTGAAAAAATGTGTGTATATTTTGGAAAATATAAAAGTTACAAGAGAAGATTCTTGTCGCAATGCAGAAATTTATTGTTTTAATAACTAAATTTTTATATATTTATTTAATTTATAATAATTTAATAAAAATAAAACAATACAAATTTAATAACACAATTCTTTGATGATGACGGCATGGTTATCGAAATGCGCATCAGCTTCTAAACAAATATAGTGAACAATAAGTGATTATTTGACACTTTTATAATATTTTGTAACGTTAGGATAATTCATTTATATTAAAGTAAATAATATTTAATCATAATTTTAATGAAAAAATCAATATTTATTTATCTAAATATTCTTTTTAAAAATTTAGTTTGTTTGAAATAAATGCAAAACTTGTTTAAATGAAATTTCTAACTAAGGATATAAATCATATCGACTACGTAATAAAAAATTTACGTTCTAATACAGACTTATTTTTTTATTTTTTATGCCATTAATTAAGACAAACTACAGTTCGCAGATTTTAAGACATTAAAGTTCCAGACATT
The DNA here is from genome assembly GCA_029203775.1 of Neoneuromus ignobilis. Taxonomy (NCBI): domain Eukaryota; kingdom Metazoa; phylum Arthropoda; class Insecta; order Megaloptera; family Corydalidae; genus Neoneuromus; species Neoneuromus ignobilis. Next base: position 13,719,054 of record CP092090.1, read on the forward strand.
CACGTAATATTCTTCAACTATTTTCTACTTTAAAACTTGTGAACCCTGAAATGTCTCACGTGTGCGCGACGTGAAAAATTTAAATAATGTTTTGAACATCAATGCATATATAATATGCAGCGGTGGAATAAAGTTTTTACTTTACTACGTTGACAATATTCATTATTATTTGTTATAAAAAGTTATAACAATCTTGAATACCAATTGAATAACAAGCTCATATGTGTTTTATGCAACGAAGAACTTTTTACTGCAACAAGCAATTTTTTTGCTAATAAAATAACAGTACTTTTATGAAAACATTACATAAACTGAAAAATTTCAATTTTTATATACATAACTTTTTATGTGCAGAAAATATAAATTTCAAAAAAATGTCACCTTATTCATTTTATAATAAAATATTTCGTATAGATATTAGTTACTAAATAGTTTTTGAATATGAAATTCAGTTTAAAACTCCTACTATTATTATATACAATTTAGAAGAATGTAATTAAAACTGAAGCATTTCTCATTAAATACTATTTTATATTTACATACATTACATATTTTTAATTTACTTAACAAACATTTCATTTTATTTATAATTACTTCAATAATTAATCCTGAATCTAATTACATTAATATCCAGTTTAATATATTAGGAATTCCCATAAGTAATGAGGCATCTATTAAGCTATTTTTAGCAACGTTTCGTACTTGGCTTGCACAGTATTTCACATCAGTGTTTGTGTTGTGCGCATACAATATACATTTTTTTGTTTGCGTAGTTAATTTCCAAATTGTCTCCATTGCGACAAAAAGGCGGCATTTCAACCCTCAGAGGAACATATCACATTGTATGCTGTTCAATTTTCAACGTGAATTAAATTCAGGAGTTATAACTAAAAAAAAGTGATATCCATGATGATGTAATGGAACTCCACAAATGTCAACGTTGGTTTAAATAATTTACAGAAAGTGGTGTTGATCTTTCTGATACATTTCTAAATAGAAGACCAGTCGAATTTGATAATGAGATCTTACAATCTCTCATGTCTGATTTCTAAGTGACTATCGAGGAATTGGCACAATAATTTGGGTATACATGATCAATAGTTTACAGATATCTGGAAGAAATTGACAAGGTACACTGAAATAAAAAATGGGTTCCACATGAATTGCTTTTGATTAAGAAAGAAGAGAAAATAACAATTTGTAATTCGTAATATACACACATTTGTTACTAACACACTTTATTACTAACATGACATAACAAGGAGTCTCTTCTACATAGGATTTTAATCGGAGATGAAAAATGAGTTCTATACAACAATGTGAAGAGAACTAAGTAATAGGTTTCACCAAATCAAACCCTAGTTCTAACACCAAAGCCCAATTTGAATCTAAAAAATTGTCTTCTATGTGTGGAATTTCCATTCAGCGATTCATTTTGAATTATTGATATCTGGAAGCACAATAACGGTTGAAGTTTACTGATAATAGAAAGATTTCAACAGAAATTCTCAGAAAAACAAGAGAAAGAGCGACGTCTTGCAGAACGGTAATACGAAACCATTGCAGCAAGAATCACCCAGAAGAAAATAAAGACGATGGAGTGGAATTTTTTATTGTATACTCTCTATTCACCGGATGTAGCTCCATCTGATTATCACTTATTTAAGTAAATGGAAAATTCACTTGCTGAGAAAAAAATCCAAATTTTAAATTAAAAAATCAGTTTGAGTAAATTTTTTTGTTAAAAAAAGACAGAATTTTTTAAGCAACGTATTAAATCTTTGGATACAAAATAGCAAAGTATCATAAATAATAATGGCGATTATACTCGTATCAGTAATTAAAAAACTAATTTATATATTTCTTTTTAAATACTTCATTATTTATAGAATGACCTAATAAAAGTTAAAAATATTTAAAAAAAGTTTCTATAAATAATCAAGTTCCATTTTATCCATTATGATATTTTTGATTGATTATTATTTTTTACTTTACTTTTTTTTCTTAAAATTAAACTGTAATAAAAAGTGCACACGTTTGTGTATTGGTTACAAAAAAATAATAATACATATTCTAAACGAATTTTAATCAATTAAGAAAAAAAATACTTTAAATATTGACAATAAGTTGATATAAATGTTCCATTGTGCCAAATACATTTCATAATCTCTGTAAATGTGTTTTTTTTTATCTTATTTGTATTTTAGAGGAATATAACCGAATCGATTTCAATATCAGCGATACAAGAGATGCTAAAACGTTTTACGTGACACGTATGGTGATCTTAACAATCCCTTTTAACCAATATCATTCTATTGTTCCCATTGAACGTGAGGTCTGAAGATGCGAACACGTGTTAATGAAAATTGTTTTGTCTCTTGAATGTTGAGTGTTTTCGATAAAACAAATGTACCATAATGCAACACGAAAGTAGAGCAAGGATGCAACAGAACTTTAAAGAAAAGTTTTATGACCATCACGTACATATATCGTATACTGTGCTACAATTAAGAGTTGTTTTCTACGAGTTTTAAGAGTTTTGAATGCAGTTGAATTGCAAAACTTATTTAAAAAGAAACGAGTTGGAAAAGATGTGTTATTACTTTTTGAAACTTTCCGAATTAAAGAAATAAAAATAATAATGATTTTAAAATCAAAAAAAATAAAGTTTTGTCTAATTTTAAATAAGACTAGGAATAATTTTGGGACAAATATAACTACTATATTGAATGGTATAAAAATAAAATCAACGTTAAAAACATAAAAAAATAATTATTGAATATTTTCATTCCTACTAAGAATATATTTATTGTTTGTGTTTACAGACATTTATGAAAATTTTAAGCCGTATGATATTGATGGAAGTACAATTTTTCTATTATTACTGATAATAATAAAGTTTATATTATAAAATATTACAATGGAAAAACATCAATTATTTTTATTTTATTTTTATATAAAAACATATTTACGTATTTTCAGTATTTATACATTAATTTCATTTTATAATGTCTGGCATTGAAGATAATTAAATTTTCCTACATAATATTAAAAAAACAACATTATGAAAAATCTTTCCTTTTATGTAAAAACATATTTATTTTTCTAATCTATCAGTACTCTTGTTAAATCAAATTTTATTATTGTTGATATTGACAATAATATAATTTCTATATAACTAGTACATTTATATCATTACTGACATTTATATATTTCCATTTTACAAGTTTTACTTTCAAACTGATAACAAAGTTAATGATTACTTATTATTTCTGTAAATATCATTTATACATATTTTTATTCAAATGGATACTTTTGTGTATAAACACAGGCAGTAATTAAATATTGAATAAAAATTGATAGTTATATAAAAAATAAATTTATAACTTAAATAAACAAGGCAATTTACATATGTACATGAAAAACATTTTACGAAATAAAAAAAAACAGTTTATTTTTACAATGAAAATTCAATACTTTAGTTAGACATAGTTAATAAAATTCTTTCATTTTTGTAATTTACTTCTTTTACAATTACTATATTATTTTTTTAATATATATATATATATATATATATATATATATATATATATATATATAATATCATTCTATATTAATAAGAATTAAAACATTGTGTCATTTCTGATACACGTATACACATACTTTAACAAATTAGATGATTATTGGCCCATTAGCACACAAAACGAGCTGACACAGCCTATTGAGACAGCTTTCTTGTCTCTAGAAACATTCATACCGGGTTTAATTACTCATAAATTATTCTTTTGTAAACGAACTCCATCAGCCTTTCTCGTTCGTTGAAGCTGTGGTCTTAGCCAGCTTTAGTAAACAAACGTCCCTGTGTGATTTTAATTTGCAGGTTTATATATAACAACATATAAGAATATTTTACTCTATTCTCAATATATACATATATATATATATATATATATATATATATATATATATATATATATATAATATATCATTAATCTTCCAATAAATTTCGAACAATATAATATCAAATTGAAATAGAACACAATTGGTAATGCTTACAATTAACTATAGAGGGTGGCCCAAATAAGACTAAAAGATAGTAAATAATAGTAAGGAAGTAAATGTATGTCTAAACCCTTCAGTCTCATTTGGATTATTCTATATTTGACAAAACACACACACACACACACACATATATATATATATATAAATAATGTGCGTGTGTGTGTAATGTTTAAGGTTGTTCAATATTCTAAAGTACTTAAACAACATTAATAACAAAATAATTAGTAGAATGTACAGAGTATATCTTGAAGTTGTTTGTTGCAATTATAACAGATCTTGTTAGTAAATTCAAAGATTTACATTTTAGAAACAAATTATATAAGATTCCCGTGAGTACATCAAACCTAATTACGAAAATATCGATTTGATTAAATCGAATTATTGACTGATATTTATAGTTTCTCAAGAGATGTTTTTGTTAATTATAAAATTATGTATATATATATAATTTAGTTTGATATAAAATTAAATTAATGATACTCTTTGATATAATAAAATAAAGATTGAAAAATTTATTCTATAATTCACTTGGAAAAAATTTGAAAGTTAAATCTAAAAACAAATAATTTTTTTATCAGTAAATATATAACATATTTTTCAGTATTTTTCGTTAATGTTGGGTAGTTAATCTGATCAGCTTATTTTCTCCCATATTTTTCTTTCAATTTGAAATTGAACAAAAAAGACATTATACAATAACAATTCCAAGGATAAAATCCACAAAAATATTATATTCTATGATAATTCCGGGAATATAGAGATAAAATTTCTGGAAACATAAGCAAGATATTAACAAACGTTACATGAAAATCGGTTTAGTGGTTTTCGAGTTCATTTTGAACAAGTAAACAAGATTTTACATATAAATTTATTTGTAATCATTTCATGTTAATTATTATACTATTAATGTAAGATGAAAAATACACATATCATAATGAGATAATTAAGTTTTTTAAAAAAATAACAAACAATAAACCATTACTAATCTTATTATTCATATCTATCTTCGGTTTTTTAACTAATATCAATTAAGTATAAAATATAAAAAAAAACACTTATTTAATTTTTTATTCAGGTCAGAATTTTTAAACACATTTAATGTTCATTAATATAAAATGAAAAATGTATAACAGATAATTTTTAAATATTAAATTTATTTAATTGTAATCTTAAATAAAATCCTGTATATTGGGTTGAAAATAAATAGAAATATATACTATTAATTAAAATATAACTCTTTTTAATTATAATTACTTTTATAATATAAATTACGTTACAGAACAATTTAAACCGGTTAGAAGTTAAATTCTGTAAACGCGATAACGGTGACCTAAAGAGAAAATCAATACGTATAAATTTATTTGAACAATTAAGGATTGAAATAGTGCTGCATGAATGCAATAAAATACTTTTTTATTTCATATTATTGTACGAACACTCAATTTGAATAATAAGATTTTTTTACTAACATAGTAAAATGTAGATACGTTTTGTGTAAATAAAAAATTTAATAGTAGACATTTTGTTCAATTAATCACTTGAATGAAAAAGTCAACGTTGTGTGAAAAATACTAAATAACAAAAATATATTTAATTAGTTTTATCTTTACTACTCACATTTTTTTAACAATTTCATGAATTCAGATTCTAATGTATATTATTCCATACATATACTTTTATATAACACCTCTTTATAAATATGTAAACATATTCACCATAAAAAAATATGCTACTGTATGAACTGCCTTCAAAAATATATTTCTCTTGTGAATTTTCTATACAACGCACGTTAACTTCAATTTACGACCCATAGATATTGAACGTTTGCGATTATGTCACTTCTTCGTCTTCGTTCTCGTCTTCTTTAGCCGCTGGTATTTTTTAAAAAAGTCCTGATAACCATACTATTATCGGAAATACATACAATGTAATCTATCGAGCACAACCGATTACTTTTAATAATGGTTCTTAGATCTGCCCTATTGCTATTTTCCTGACTTGGAAATTACATGTGAATTTGTGTTTTTCTTGTTCTTAAAATGCTATTATTTAGTTAATAGAATTCTTTAAAATATTTATTTATTATACAATGATTTTCTTTCGATTTCACTAATATATATATAAAATATAAAGATATAATAATACACCTGTTAGACACTAAACACGTAAATAAATCATAGAATTAATGGAATTGACGAATACTACACTTTCTACTCAAACTTGTTAATAAATTCTCATGAACGATGAATAAATTAAGTGAATGTGTGAGGAGAATTGATTGAATGTGTAAGAATTTTTTCAAGGTACATTTTTTTAATCAAAAAAAATGATTTAATATTTTTCCTATTTCTATACAATTAAAAAAAGTAAAATTACATTTTATGGATTTAAAAAAATATTGTGCATATATATTATATATATATAGAGAGAGAGAGAGAATATAAATGTGATATAAATACATATTGAAAAATTAAAATTAAATTCAAGTAAAAAGAATTATTTATGACTGATTTCACGAAACAAAGTTCAAATACAGTTCTAATATTTTTAACCTTTGCTCCAGGAAAAAAGCATCCGATTCTGTGAACTTTTCAAACTCAACACTTTTTTAAGAACGAAAGATGGTTTGTTGAAAAAGTTTCCGAAGTAAACTATACTTTAATGTAACTTATATAAAATCGCATGGGTTTTTCAAGTAGTGAATAAGAAAGCATAAAAAATTAACAAAAACGATACAATGTAAAAATACAGAACTTCAACGAAACTGTGTCAATTCAACGAAAATATTCGATCCAAATATTACAAATAGAATAATATATATACTCTGGGGATGAATAAAAGCACTTACAAACATTAATGTTGGTTTAATGTTCATCCAGATAACATTGAAATATCTATATAAAATAGAAATGACACAGGAAATGTATGGATTCGTAGAATTGTACAAAAAAAAAAACAATGCTGGAATTATAGAGCTTAAGTGATTTCCAACACATCGATCAAAATGTACTTGTATTGATGAAAGCGATGTCGTGAATGTATACTAAGTTCATATTAGTTTGGAATTTTATATTGAAAATGTATATTATTGGAATTATAACAATGAAGAAAAAGTGAATGTGTGTCTTTTTGTATATAATTTTTAAAAAAATAAAATGTTAGATTTAAAATTTGTTTCGTAACAAATATTTTATCATTTTTATAATAATTTCTAGAATAATAATTTTTCAATATATTTATACATACAATTTAGTAATAACAAAAAAAATAATTAATAGTAGTGAATGTTATAAAATAGTATCAGAATGTGAACTATAATTATTTACTATTTATCTTGAAATTGTGTCAAATTTACTTTTACACAAATAAATTATCATCCCCAACTCCATAATATATTATAAAATGTTTAATAATCATTTATTGTTTACTTTGTTGTTGATAACAACATTAAACTAATATGCATTTCATAGCGATGTTATTATCGTTCGAGTGTTGTTTTTATAAAATATTTAAAACATTATTATATCTTTGTTAATGGATATTATAATTTATTTGTGTATAGTTTTTTCGATGTCAAAATTATATTAAAAAATATATAATTTATTAAAACATTTTTTACTATTTTATTTAAAATATACAAATTATTGCTAACTATCATTGACTAATTATATTATTTCATTAAAGGACAATTTAAGATATAATTTTTTCTTCATTTCCTTAATAATTATTTTCACAAGATTTTTTTATATTAAACTTATTTTTTTACACATTTTTATTATACCTATTATTAAAAAATGAAAACAATTTTGTGTATTTATGAATATATAGATATATTTAAAATATATATTATTATTATTAAACATAATTATTAAATTTATTGATTTTAACTTAATTTCATATTAACACAAATATTTTTATTAATATGGTAAAAAGAGTTAAATAAATATAATTATTCTATATTACAATATATTATGAATATATATATTCTATATTAATAAGTTACTTTTTTATATTCAAAATTTTAATGAAAACTATTTAATAATAAAAATTAAAGGAATTACGTTTAAAAATGTGAGTGATATGTATTAAATATTTTAAATAATCTAAAGTAATAAAATTGGCAATAGTAATATAATTATAAAATGTTTTGTTACAAATTAAATTCAATATACAATGAGTCTCAATGTTATTATCAAATTGTCTAGAAATCAGTTTTATTTGTAGTCTTAATAATGCATATAAATAAGTATGAAATAATGAACAAACAAATACCGTTTGGAAAGATCTATATACAGAGTTATTTCAAAGAATTCAAATAAGATAAAATACATACAGTATGATATTTAGTTAATGTAATACAAATAGTCTCATTTGTGAAAAGTTTATATATTTTGAAACTAACATCTAAATGAAAAGACATAATTGAGCGCAAATTTTCAAAGGATAAAGAAAATGAAATGAAGCTAGATACAATTGGTAGTTATACACACACACATTTATATATATATATATATATATATATATATATATATATATATAATGTGTAGATATACATGTATTTATATTTGTGCACAAATAGGAAAAAGCGCAATGAACTTACAACGATCTCAGACTATCCTCGTTAGCGACTGATGTATTCGTTAGTGGCGGCTGTAAGTATTTTGAGATATTCTCCAATGGCGCAAATCACAAAATCATTTTGATGATAGCCAACGAAGCGTTTCCACTATACTTTTGTAAAGCAAAAGAAAGTAATAAATGGCGAAATTAAATTCGTCTGGAATTTGTGAGCTGGTGATCAAATAACAGTTCGTTTATTCAGATTTAAATTAATTACTTAGTCGTGAATACGCCGCGGTTTTTGTTTTTGGATTACAGTGAATGGATGAGGTAATGAACGAATTAAAAGTACGCTTATTATGCAAATACTTTCAACGAGCACTAGTTTTGTTTGTTTCGATTCAAAGTAAATTCCGTTACTAGACAAATGATGTTCAAAGAGATTTGATTCAATTGTAATTTCAAAATATGGATTTTTCGGATTAGAACGGATTTATTTTATAAATTGATTGGAAATAAATTGAGTTATTGTTTTTTTTATTTTTAAATGAATTTTAAATTAGTATAATGATTTATAAATTCAATGAAAAATTTAATATATATTTATTTAAAACTTTAAATCTTTTAAAAGTAAAAAATTTTAAATATAAAAAGTGTAGCTTTTTTATTTTGTTTTACATAATTATGTAGGTGAGTAAATAAAAAAATATTAATTTTTTTAACAACTATTATTATTAAAAAAAATTAAACACCAAAATAATAATAATTAATACAACACATTTTTAGAAAAATAATTATTTCAATATCACACAAATTTATTTAAGTACTCAATAATTAATTATTATTTTATGTTATTATTTTTATAAGACAGATTGGTAAAATATATATGTTTTAAGATTTTTATTTTCTAATAAAACCCTATGTATTTGAAATAATAATTCTTTTGTGAATTATATTTTAATATTAGTAAAACTGTTTTGTATGAATTGAATAAAAAAAAACTTTATAAAGCATTTTTAAATTCATCAGTATTAACTGTGTTTCTTTCAAATACACTTTAAAAATAAAATAAAACATTTTTGTTTGTAATTGAACTAAAAAAACTCTTACATTTAAATTAGATACAAATTTCATTGACAATTTTTTGTTAAGGCATTAATGTAAAAAAATAAAATTGGCAAAAGAAACGATAGTAAATAAAAGAAATATGTCTAAGTGTGACATTGATACATCTATTCAGCCATGACAAAAAGAAATGCCGACAAAGTTAAAATAAAACTAGTAAAAGAATAAATATGTCAATAACAAAGTACTGCAGTATAATAACGTCGCTGCTTCAGATATTCGCTTCAATATATTGTCATAGAATGTTAGGGGTTGTAAAAACTGTTAGAAAATTTAGTTTATATTAAAACTCATATTAAAATTTGTATACGGAAAAGTTTTTGTAACTTTTCTAAAAACAATATAAATTTTTTCATGTCAAAAAATTTATTATTTACATGGTGTAATAGCATTATCCACGAATAAAACTCGTATCAAAAGGATAAATATTTTATCTCATATAACATTGATTTCATATAAAGTTTAGTTATCTTAAAATGCACATACACACACACATACAATATATATATATATATATATATATATATATATATATATATACAAACACATACACTATTTGGAAACATAGAAGCAAAGTTAAAAGAAAAACTCAACAAGGGACTGATTAGGTTCAGTGATCTTGAGACATTCTACGAGTAGTTGCTGGCGTCGGTACGAGTCTGATAAGATGGTTTGGAATCAGCATCAAATGAGGCTTGAATTCTTGAACTATACGCTTTACGTAGCGCTCTTTTTATATACAAATGATGTAATCATAAAGTTGTAATGTGATCTACTTTTTTTGCTATTCTTATTATTTTTTCTCGTTAAAATGTTGCTTCTGTGATTTTAAATGCTAAATAAATAAGTACTTATGTTGATTATATTGTTTTAACTTTTATTTTATACGACAGTACATTCATAAATTGACAATGACTTCAAAAGTCAAACATTTATTATCATCTATATTATATATTCTTTTTTTGTATGTATCAAATACATTTTTTTCTTCGAACACTATTGTATTTTGTAGTTATTTATAGAACGAGAATTATATCGTGAATAAAACAGAAATAAATATGAAAATATTTGTTTAAATAAAATCCTCTTTTTGAGAAAATATTTTAAATCAACAGAATTGATATAAAAGTTTAAATTATATGATACTTCTTAACAACAATATATCAATTTATAAGAGAAAAATTACTTAAATATTGATTACGTTGAGTAGTTTTCAGATGATTTTCATATATAAAAAATGTGTGAGATGAGATGAAATATAATAAATTTATTGAAACATAAAATCAATTACTTATTAGAAATTTTATCAATACATAAAAGCAAAATTTTTGATATATATATTATCTTCTTATGTAACATTCATTTTTGAATGCATTTTATGAGGTATAAAATATGAATAGGAGACAATATAAATTATTCTCAGTTTATAATTTTGTTAATTAAAATTAAAAAATAACTAGTTAGAAAATCAGAATATGTTTCAGGAAGAAAATATATAAGAAATATGAGTGTTAAAAATTCGAATATTTTTATCAATGTCAGGAAGAATATATAAAAAATATAATAAATGATTTGGTTAACCTAAAAGAAAATTGAATATGAGTGAAATGACAACGTCTCTGAAAATTTTTCGTCCAACTTAATATAGAATCGAGTATTTCTCTGAGGTTTTCTGAATAGAATAAAAATGGAATGAATCACTCAAGGGACTATTACATATTCACACATACTTACACAATATTCACACATTTTATTAATACAATTTTCTGAAACATAAAATATTGTTCTACGAAGAGAGACCTCATAATACTTGAAGCATATAAATCGGATTAAACTTTTTTTTGTAAAAAAAATAATACCTATTCGAATATATTTTGAAATAAAATTTATATAACCATTTCTGAATAAAAATCTGTGTGGAAATAATTCAACATGTGTAAAATATAAAAGCTGTAACCTGTCATCAGACCGTACAATTTTTTGATAATACAACGGATGGTTCACATTTTTACTTTATTAAAATTAAAAGCATATGTTCGTAAATTTTAAAAAATGAGATTTACACTTTCATTATTTTTAATTATGAATTTTATTGTATAAGAAGCAGATATGTATATCATTATTTTTAATAAAGTTTATTTTATGTAGTTCACGCACATATACAAATTTATGACTATTTATTTATATATACTCACATATATATACATGTGTATGTATATATATCGTGTTTAAATATATAATCTTTAATAAAGTAAAATAAAAATTTAAATTTCGAAACAAATTTCAAAAACTTTTAAATAAAAAACAGATATAATTTTTATATTTTAAATATTACGTTCCGATATAACAAAATTAATAACATGTTTATAAAAAATAAGAGTATAAAATAGGTATATGAAATCTAAAACCTCAAATATAAACTAAAATTGTACAATAAAAATGTTTTTTATTATTATTATTTACTAACTGTTGAATTATATTCTAGTATTTATTATAAATGTATAATCCATTACTGGTTCCTGTATTTGTATCATTATTATGAAATTTAATACACTAATTATATCAACAATGATTTAAAAGCAGCGAGCACTGAAAACAAAACAGCTAATTTGAACTAATTCAGTTTGAGCATAATGTTTATACATTTTAAATATATATTTGCTGAACGTCATGCATACAGTAAATGTTAGGAATTTGTTATTAAATCTACAAATTTTAACGTAAAATTCATATTTTTGATAATTAAGCCGAGTTTTCTTAAAGAAAATTTTTGAATAATAAATACAATTTTTGGAAAACATCTTTCTTATGAATAAATATTGACATTTAAAAATATAAGAATAATAATATTATGTAAAAAAATATTTTCTTGTTACAAAAAATTAAAAATAATTATTTATATGAATAACTGAATGCTCAAAATACTTTTTCATTATATAAATAGTTTTATAAATATATGGATATTTTGAGTATCTCAGATTAAATATTTTTATAAAAAATATTACATTTTTTTGTTCTTATGTATATGCATGTATATATATATATATATATATATATATATATATATATATATATATATATATACACATACATATACATACATATACACATACAGTTTCTACATTTTTATATCTGTATCAATGAGTACGTGTATATTTCTAGATTTTTTTAAGGATGGATATACCTTGTATCCTAAATTCTTTGTTACTTTTTCTTGTAATAAAATATAGATACATGTATATACAAATATATATATATATATATATATATATATATATATCAAATATGAGTTATACATCTTCATGTGTTTAAGTTGAATATATACTGACAGAATGCGGATTTTGAAGTTTTATCACGACACACACCATCCATGGCAATTTCATAAATGGGATTTCCCTAAAGCACAATGAGGTAATATAGACTGTTTTAAAATTTTGTCGTTATATGAACACAGGGAATAATATACGCTTGTACAATTTCTGAACACCGTTATATGAGAAAAGTTAAACTTTTTTTATTTCGGAAACGTAAAACATGGGAAATTTGCACGTAAATATAGTACACTAATAAATATAAATACGCTTTCTTAAATATAAATATGATTTATCCAACAACAAAATTATGAAAAATAGTAGAGAGTTTAATAAAATCCATGTTTGTTGTGAATATCTTATCGTAAAAATGAATACGGTAGAAAATCTACAAAACGAAGTAATGAGTTGTATCTATGAATCTTGGAAGAGAAACAGCAATAAAAAAATAAAAAGTAATTATTATCTTTATTATTCAATTTAGTTTTCAAGTGAACCAAGCAGTACATTATATAATAAAATAAACCCACGTCGAGCTCACAATTTTGTATTCTTTGTGCAAAAAAATGTCATCAACCTCACGTCTGAGCTATGACGAGCTACTCCATTTTCAGAATAAGATTTTACTCGAGTCACGATGGGAATACGAGAACACAAATAGGCAAAAAAATATAATCAGTTAGAATGAAACAAGGGTCTCCAAGTTAACAATCTTCAACCCCAACAATCAAGCTTTTATATTAGAAATCTCGTAAATGATGACGTCACTGCGATGCTTGATTTAACATCGACGTTCTACTACAGTTTAACATCAATACTATTTAAATAAGTTGACACCGTCAACTTTGAATATACATCACTTTCTTTCCGCTTTGTGTAAATATATAACATGTAAATAATATGTACTTTATTTATATAATTCTATATGATATATTTGTAGTTACAAAGTTAATTATTTCTTTTTATTAAATACTATTTGAAACGAAAATATTATAAAGATATATATTAATCTGTTTTTTCAAATAAATTTATTAACAGCAACAAATATACATATACATATAAATATATATATATATATAAATTTGAAAAATCATATTTTACTGCAAAACAATAGTATTGTTAAAAAAATGTTTCATGAAAAGTACAGATGTTGTTGATCTGAACTATTAATTGGTGATATAACTTACACATGGAAATATTTCTCTTTTTGTAACATTGGAGTTTATAATAAATGTATCACAAACAATACGGCCGTTAAATGTAATTGGAAATGAATGGAGCGAACAGAAATTGTATCGAACGTATTCATTATTTACATTGAAACTAGTAAATATTGTGTAAATTGACAAATGATACAACAAAGAAAATCATAACATATTTGCCAAGTTATTTTATCAAATAAATTTTCAATTTAGTGTAACAATTTCTCAACTCAATAAATCAATAATGTACGTCATTTATATTCAATTTTATTCAAATAAATGTCTTATTTCTTTCGACTTATTAATTAATCAACAGAAATATTTTTATCTCTTCTACGAAATTTACAATTCTTATAAACGATATTTATGATAGTATTTTTTGATTAAAATATATTAAGTGAATATAGAAGTTTGTATTTTTAATTGTAAATGGTTTTTATTATTTATAAAATTTAATTAAAATTATTTTCATAAAATCTAACATTTGTTGATAAATTTTGAAATAAATAAAAAGATTAATTCTTTTATCTACTTGGATGTAAAAAGTATCAAATTATTTTCCAGTTTATAATTTATGTAAATAAAGTTAAAATGAAAACAACATACAAAATGTTTTCAAAACTTATATAGAAATGAAATCTCTGCAATATACAATACAACAAATATTGAAACAGTACTTGCATTTCGAAATAATAATAATAATTTATATTACTCTGCATAATGCAGCATCCGTTTGTATTTATAAGATACAACGAATTATTATTATTATTATGAAATCTGTACTGTTTTCATTATATAAATAATCCACTTTACCTCATATTCATATCTGATTTATCTAAATAATACTTCAATTAAGATTAGTATCTGATTTTCACTGTTCGCCATAGAATAAATTATTTCAATTCACCTAAATATTTCCGCAGTAAGGTTTTCTGTATCTGATTATAACCGAATAATTTAGTTATGCTTGAATTGTAGTCAATTTGATAAATTTATACAATGGATGATTTTACTTTGATGTATATTATTTTCTATACAAAGTTTTGTACACACACACGTATATATATATATATATGCATGTTTGTGTTTGTAATATAAAGTTCAATCATCTATTATATTTACCAGAATTTTCATTCTATATTTGTGTTAGTAAATATAAAAAATAACAAACATTTGATCTTTATTATATCTGCAGGAAAATTAAAGAAATTTATAATTTTATAAATTAATAATTAAATAATGAATTATAAAAGAATACTTAGAAAATGGAATAATATATTAATAAAGAAAATATAGTGGTTATTGATAACATAATAAATATTACTTAAAAAAAATTTGCTTTTTACTTTTCTAAATAAAAAAAGGAAGATACATATATGTTTGTATATATATATATATATATATATATATATATATATATATATATATATATATATATACGTAGTGAAATAAATAGAAAACACAAATTTATCACAGAGTTTATAAAGTCCATTTTATAATTTTCTTGTTTGGGACATTACTTTTTTCGTTTCGTCTATCTCTGTATTTCAGATACTTAAAATGTTTCCGAGACATTTATTTTTCACGTCGTGTATGATTGTTCCCTACGGATTTTTTTCCACCATTTAAACGAGCGTTCACTCTTTGTTGTATCATGTTATATACAAGTTTTCGAGTTACGATGTAACACCCACTTATCGGGTAAACACTTTACTCATCATCATTAGATGTAAGCGGTTTTTCAGTGAACCATGTGTATTATTATTTATTTTGTCTAATATTTCATGACATTTTCTATGTGCATAGAAACGTCACAGTCATAAAAATAAAATTTTATGCATTTATTTTGTATCGTGTTTCTTTATAAACACACGCACAAGTACATACACATACACACAAATATATATATATATATATATATATATATATATATATATATATATATATATATATATAAAACTCTGATAATAGAACATAAACATCTCTTACTCAAAATAATTAAAATTTTCAATCTTATGATTTCATTATCATTATTGATAATAGATAATTAACATAGATCTCTCGATAAACTTGTTATAAACAATTTGATTATATATCAATCTAGTATTGTGTTCGCTTGTGTACATTGGCTTCGGTCCAAACACAATTGTTGATTTAGTATAATTTGATTTTCCGCGTTTGAAATTAACATCTATAAAAAATGAACATTTGTAATTACTTACACCAATGAAATATTTTTACAAATGAACAATACAAAAACATTTTTAAAGTAACAACTACAATATCCATCTATTATATTTTTTTAAAAAAAAGTAATTAACTTTTACTAATTAAATGGACCAATTAATTTGGTTTGTATAGTTACTGTTTAAAAAAAATATCAGTAAAATTACCATTTCAAAAATTATTTAATACTTTTAACGTGAACATTTTAAACTTTTATTAACGAATTTATTTCTTCAAATAGATAATATTTATATTTGATATATACCTTATTTGAATTCATTTAATATGTTTAGGGTCATCGAAATGTGTCGCCTAGATTTGTGTTTTATTAAAAAGAAACATGTGTATAGGGTGGTGTATTGGGAAACATGTGTATATTTCTTTTTGTTTCTTTTTATTAAAAAACAAATCTAGGTGTCGCATTTGGATGACCCTATACTATTCAAAAAATAATAATAATAAAAAGAGTTAAGGTGGATTTAAGGAATAATAAATTAATATATATGATCTCAAAAGATAAATATAGGAAATAGCACGTAGACAAAAAAGAGTGAATCAAGAAGAAAACCAAAGCTACGAATGTCATAGCAAAAGGTAGAAGATTAAAATTAAAAGATAAAACGGTTGACAAGATAAATTGTCAATTGATAACTTAACGATATAAGAGAAGGTTCAGGAAGAAACTCTGGATATATGAGACAACACATAAGAACATTCGTCGGAATGAAAAGAAAGAGAAAGGCATAAAATCGCTCGAAATGCAAAGTTTCAAGAAAGGTGTTTATTCAGCAATAGATAAAAAGAAGTTGCTGCTAATATTGATATTTCAATGTTAAACAGTGAAAAATACAACATTTTTTTTAAATAAACTATAATTTATAAAATGAAAAAAACTTATTTTTTTATTTCAAAAATATATTATATATTTAAATATAATTCAATAAAAATATTAATTACCTAAATTATTTGAAAACGTAATAATTATTTAAAATAATGTTAAATTATTTTAAATAATGTTATTATTTCTATATATTGAAAATTTACATAATTAATTTAAAGAATTTTTTATTTATTTCTCATTAAATAATTAGCTTAAGAATTAAAATTGTTTGATACAACTACAATTATACTTTTTAATATTAAATTTGTTTGAGTAATATTATTTATTGATTTAATAAATAATACATTTACTGTTTAGTTTCCATTCAGAAATATGATACTTAAATAAAAAATCTTTTAGGTGATACAAAAATTAGATATTAAATTATCATAATCGGGTTATCGTAAAATAATTTATATATATATATATATATATATATATATATATATATACATATTTATATTTATAGTTAAATCCTTTTTCCAATATCTTAAAATATTCTTTAGAAAATTTCACATTTAATCCTTGTACAGATTGAACAATAAAGTTGCAAGAGTATCATTTTATCATATTATTGATAAAATCAAATCTATTTATGCTAGAAAACGTAACGGAACAGTCATCATCATCATCATCTAATACGTCGTCGGACGGTAATATCACGATAAGAGAAATGATTACATTCATTTGTAAAGACTCACCGCTATCTCTGGGGTCAGGAAGTGCGACGTCACACTTGTCCCCGGTGAAGCCTGGATTGCAATGACACGATACTGCTGTTGAACCGACATGGCTGAAACAAGAACAACAAAGTTAATAATCATATGGAATGATCGTAACGAAAAATGTTCATACTCTGTACCGAGACGAAGTTTAAATCCGTCAAATTAAAATGAATTATCAAAGAGCAATATTCTTGGATATTATACACGAAATAAAACAGATTTCAAAAGAGAAAAATTTTTACATTTATTTTTATTACATTATTTTTTATATCTATTATTACCAACTTACAATTTTAAACGGTTTAATGTTTAAATTCAGTGAAATAAAATTCGAAGTACATATTATTTTTACAAATTTGTCTGTTTTGTAATAAAAATACGATATACTCTATTTATATATCCTTAATATATATTTATATTTTTCTTCCCTGTATTAAACATTGCTTTAAAAAATATCAAAATCGAAAACAATATACATATTTTCATTACGGTTTTGTTTATTCTTGTGACATAAAATAATAAACTCAAAAACGATAAAATATTTTTTTACGGAAATACTTCATCAAAATTAAATAAAATGAAAAATATTCAAACAATATTAATAACAGATTTAACTTCTAATAAAAATTATTTTTCATTAAAATTAATTAATAAATTATAGCAAATAAAATAATATAAATGTACATTAGAAATAACATAATTTATTTTTAACGAAATATGTTTCAACTTAAAATGTATTAATGAATTCTTCATTCGCTTTTCCTAATATTCATCTCAGTCAATTTTTTTTAGAATTCACAACTTTTAAAAATTTTTATATCAAAATTGTTAAGTTTGATTATATTTTATTTTAAAAAAATAATATGAATAATGATTAAAGTAGTATTTTTTTACGAAAAGTACAGTAAATAAATAAAAAAAATTCTGATTTTCTTTTAATTTGGTATATTTTTCACATTTTTTGAAATAATTTAAAAAAAAATCATATCGAAATATATTAAAAATTTTAAGAAAAAACAATTACAAAATATTTTTTTTATTCCATAAGAATTTTAAAGAAATAATTTTTTTTTCATAAGAAAACTGAGAATTTGTAAAATTATTTAAATACCTCAAAGAAATTTCGTCTACTTTTTAATTACAGGAAAAAAGAATACTAGAAAATTTACTAAACTTTTTCAAACTTAACAACATGTACATCATTTCACAATTTACAATAGATTTTGAATGAATTTTATAGAAATTTAGTCTTGTATAATTTTCAAACGTTTGCCAAGTTGATTAAAAAACAATGAAGTTTTAAATAAAGTATTTCAGAATCTAATGAAAAATAAACGAGTTTTAAATGTTTTTAAAGCAATTTTAAATTATACATCAACTAGTTTTATATCAGTTTTTCTATTTTATTTATTAGTAAAATATATTTGAACTAAATTCTATCTCGATTTGGATCTTTTTCAAATATAATATGTACATATATATACGTACATTTAAATTGAAAATAGGTCAATGTATTGAATAAGACAATATGTTTGTAATATATATATATATATATATATATATATATATATATATATATATATAAACACAACATACAAACATTTGTTCATACGAAATAAATATCGAAACATACAATCCGATATGAATACTAAAATTAGAATACCATTTACACATTTCATACGTCACGAACTATCTCTCTAGATGGATTTACCTAATTAGGGGTACTGCCTATATCACGCTGTGAAAACCTATCATGTGCAAATGACAAATTAATACTGTCATAGTCAGATTTTGTGGATTTGAGTACAGTTTGATTCATCACCGTAAAATATACTTTAATTACGAAATGCATTTCGTCAATTACTGGTTATACACAATATTAATGATCGAAACAATATGTAAATAATGAAAAATATTCTCTTTTTAGAAAAACACATTAAATTATGTTTTGTATATCGAACATGAATATTTTTCATTTGTAAACTATTTTCATGAACTGTTTTTTTTTTACTAGATAACAAACAAATATGAAAATGTTTACTGAAAAAAGTATTTTTAGTTGAATAGTAAATAATGATTTGATGAAAAAGGTGGTTGTTGAATTGCATTGAATATTTTTTTTGATTACATTCTAATTGGAAGAGTAACACTTTTTCAACATAGATTTATAATGTAAAATAATATTTTTATTAATATTTTTTTCGCCGAAAAATTGTATTTAAAATTTTACAAATATTTTTTAATAATATATCTAAATAGATTTTCGAAAATTTAAAACAATTATAATACAAAAAAATATAGTAAGTCGTCCCATATATGTGTTTTTAAAACAGCGGATTTGCAGAGAAAAATAAAGATTTATAGTTGTACTTTAATAATGTTATAATAATATAAATAAATTTTTAAATCATAAAAATGTACAAAATTTACGATTTTTATTCGTAATATTATTTTAAAATATTATTCTTTTTTAAAAAATAATTAGGTTTATCCGTAATACTTCAGTACATAAAAACGTATATTTAAGTATAAAGATATTTCACTCACGTACTTCATCCATATAAAATTATTTCGTGACATGATTTTATTTAATAAAAAATAATATTATTTCACATAAAGAATGTTTACTTGTATTATACATTAACATAACAATAGTGAAATGTGTCGCTTATTAAATATTCCAGCATTTTTACATTACATTTTATGAATATATTTATATATAAATTGGTAAGCAATTCTAGACGATCTTTTTATTCTTAAACGAAAAACTTTTCAAAAGCCGAGAGTTTTCCAAAATATTCAGACCATTGATCAACATGCTGGATACCTTTCTTAAAGTTCACAAATAAAAATAGAATTTATGTAACCACAAAGGACGATGTTCTTGGCTAGGTCAATTCAATATAACAATGTACCATAAGTGCATCATCATATTTTCGGTTAGACGATCAAAAGAAAAATATATTTTGCAGTAAAAAGCTGATATTGCTATACAGACTGACCCGAAGTACACAGATAATCCACAAGCACTGTGTGTCTGTAGTCTGAGACGTCTTTGGTCAATGCGTTCACTTAATATCATGGAAACTCAAGAACGTGTTTAGGGGCTATTATCCTTACGTTTATTGATAAAGCTCACGTTATTAAACGGTATTTTGTTGCTTACATTTTATTCGTCTTCCGAAACAGCATTCATTGATAAAAGTAGATTTTTTTCAAATTTAATACATATAAACATATATATTTTATAAATAAATTTATGATAAAAACATATAATAGTTTTACATAATTTTTCAAATAAATTCTAATTTCAGTTTGTTGTTAAAATAATGTCCAAAAAATATATCAACTATTTTTTTCAGATTTTAAAATAACGTAATTTTATTAGTTTTTAAAATACTGATGAATTTCTCTTTGTTTTCAGATTGACGAATTCATTTTTACACAAATGAGTTATCACTCTCAACTCTATGAGATATTAAAAAATATTCAATAATTATTTTTTGTTCACTTTGTTTATTTATAACAACAATAAGCTTATGTTATAAAATTTAGACTAATTTTTGATTAAAAC
Source organism: Neoneuromus ignobilis (assembly GCA_029203775.1). Lineage (NCBI taxonomy): Eukaryota > Metazoa > Arthropoda > Insecta > Megaloptera > Corydalidae > Neoneuromus > Neoneuromus ignobilis. Next base: position 13,740,719 of record CP092090.1, read on the forward strand.
TATATTTCATTTCTTATGTAATTTCTTATCTTTATTCAATGCATTTACAACTAATGGTCGACTATTTCTTTTTTATTTTATTATATATGCACTGCGTATCTGTATCTGTTTATTTGCTTATATCAAAAAATTTCACTTTTTATTACCTTACGGTATTAAAGGTGATAGTTCATTTGTGTAAAAATAATGAAAAATTCATTGAAAAATACAAACTTCTTAAAAACAGTGATTTTAGATTAAAAAATATTATATAATAAATTTATATTGATAAAGAACAAGATTTTTTTTTCAAATCTATTTTTATAATAATTTAAAATATTTTATATATTAATTTCATAGTTCCAGTTGAAATAGCTGTGAAAATCATAAATAATTTTAGAATTATAAAAAAAAGTATCACCACTGCGATTTTCTAAAATCAATATTATAAAATATAACTAGTCAATTTAACATATTGAAATTAACACAAAATTGATATCAACGGTGCAAACATTATTTTAACAGAAATTTACATTTAAAATATCCAATGGTTGTTTTAGTGTTATGAGTGATTATAATATTAATAGAATAATAATCTTCAACATATATTTATCATACACACCATCACCTAAAGATTTTAAAGTGATTAATAATATTTACTATTCACTCTATTGCACGATGGACATTTTGAAACCCTTGTGATTATGGTTTACAATGATAAAATGATAATTTAAATGCACATCATCAAAAAATAAATGATTATGAAACACTTATAAAACCACCAAGTGAATCCTAAATGATTCCTGCATCCAAAAATTATTTAAATAAAAATATATGACTTAATAGCACATTGTAAATTTCAAAGATCATCTTTTATCTGGAAAAATAATGGTAATGACAATAACAAAATAATTTTTAACAGAATAAAATTCTAATGTTTGGCATTAAATAATATTTTGTATTTTGTCTTTTAACATTTTTTTACTTTTTTATAAAAACCTATCATATATAATTGTAGACTAATAAAAAAAGTTAATACAAATGCCTTCACTGAATCTTGAAATAATTTTCTGTAAAAATATATTCGGATAAATTTTAAAACTTTAAATAAAAATATTCTATTTATTTTAGATTTAAGATAATTTTTGATCTAAATTGAAATAAACTTCCACTAAAATTGAGAATACTGCAATTTATATCAGTTAATATTATTTTTATTCTAAGAACATGTTAGAATATATACATACATATGTTAAATATGAGAAATAAAATTCAATTTATTTCACGTTACCATTTATCGTTATCTTTTATGAAATTGTATACATATATCAAATTATAAACTTGTTTAAAAATATTTTATACATTTTCAACTTTATTACATTTAAAAATAGAATAAGTATAAAATTGATTATTATGTACTTAAAAATCAGAATAACAAAATAGATTTGTAAATGTATACATAATGAATATAAAAACCTTTATAAAATGTCGATGAACAATTTTTAATTATAATTTATATTTGCTTTAATTAAATTTAATATTCTGTCACTGCACAACAGCACTCGATAAAACTACTCAAGCATAAAAATTAACGCAATAAATTATTTTCTCGTGCATCAAATTAATCTCTATATTTAATATTGAATTATTATTTAATATTAATAAATAATATACAATCAATTTTATGTAATTAAAAAAGGACAAATTTTAAATTAAAAAAGTAATTTTGTAACAATAACGTGTTTTATTAATGCATATATAAAAAGGTAGTAATCAATAAAATCATTATATAATATATATATATATATATATATATATATATATATATAAACTAGTGAAAATTTTGTTTAAAATAAAATTAAAATCAATTTCAATTGATTAATATTTTCGTACGGATAAATAAACTCCTGTTCGTTTCTGTTATTAAAACAATGGTGCCAATAAAAAAGAACTGATTCTTTTTTTTTAAAAAAAAACATTTACTGCCGTTCGAATTTATTTTCAGCATTCGTTCGAAATAAAAATCAGCCCTAAAACCAGAAAGAATGTAATCATCGGACAATTTGTTTCGAAAGATAATAGAAACGGTTTAGCTGGAATTCGATCGACAAGTATCAACGACGTTAGTCAATCGGTTAGATAGGTGGTGGTGGATGTGTCGCAAGTGTGGGAACTAGTGGGTATGATAAAGCCTTTCGGAGTTGGACAGATATCGGGGAAGCACTCCACATGACCGAGCATGTAATCGATCTCATGTTTGTTTGGGTCCCAAACGTCAAGCTTGGACGACTCCGTCGCCATCTAATTTATTTGTTAACAATTACTTACAGTCCCGATCCGGGAGTTATTTACTTACTAGAAGAACTCAACGGCATTTATGTTATTTGAAGTTATTCTAGTCCTAGGGTATTCATTTTGACTTACTCGAGAAATGTTCATATGTTGAACGAATCAATATCTATTATTGTAATTATTTTAAGTATTTTAAATTTTACTTTAACACACACACTTTAAATATGCATTAATTTTATTAAAGTTATATTAGTCCATTAAATTAAAAACGGAATGAGGTCTACCTAATATAAAGACATTTTTTTTTTAAAAAAAACAGTTTTATATAAATACTTTACAAATTGAACAAACAAACTTAATTTCAATATTTTGGGAAAAAATAAAAAATATTATTAAAATTTGTAATACTGTAAAAAGCAACGAGTGTAAAAGTATATAAAAATATATAAAATTTATTCTTAACTAAAATAAAATAGTGTATTTTTATAAATTATTTACATGATAATTTAATTACAATTTATTGATTTTTGAATATCTATTTTTTATTCTAAATAATATTTATTTTAAAATATAATTTACAAAAAATTTATATATATATATATATATATATATATATATATATATATATATATATATATATATATATATATATATAACGAAGAGTTTCGACAAGGTTTATATATTACATCCTTCAGTCTTATTTGTGAAATACTGTTTATATATAACAAACATCATTTTATATAAAAAACTGTTTACTTCATTTTTACATACAACAAAAAATATAAGAAATGAATTGTTAAATACTTCTATTATAAAAATGAAGTTGTTATATTTTTTATTTCCATTGATAAAGGTTTCTAAAAAAAGAAATACGATAAAGACCGAAATGTAAGAATATATAAGAATAGTACTCTATAATAGATAAAATTCCAAACTTAATCTTACTCCAGACATTTAAGAAGATTTATCAAAAAACAGCTTTTAACTGTAAATATCAAACATACACCAGTGCTACTTGTTTTATATAAGTAGTTTTAACTTCTAGAATGAAAAGTTCTCTTTTTCTGTTATTTGTAACATATAAAATAATATATTACAAGTTGTATCTCATGATTGCATATATATATATATATATATATATATATATATATATATATATATATATATATATATATATAATCACGTTAATTTTCTCAAGATTTATTATGGAAATGAAATGTAGAACACATTTTTAAACATTTTTATTAAATTCTGTTTAAAACAACAAATAAGTAATTAAAATTTTTTCGTCTTTGTAATTATTTTAATAAACTTTAATTTCTTCTTTCATTCAAATTGAAACGTACAAAATGAAATACAAACAAATGACATTTATTTTCATTTCACGGAATGGAAAATTTAAATGAAAGTGGATATATAAACGTGTATATATATATATATATATATATATATATATATATATATATATATATATATATACATGTATGTATGTGTGTGTGTATATATGTATATATAACGTACATCAGTTTGCATAAGACGTTGACGTAGCAAATATGGATTAAAACATAAGGAAAAAGAAATTTCATACAATGGGTCAATATGATTTATGTATATATATATATATATATATATATATATATATATATATATATATATATATATATATATGTGTATATGTATATGTCTATAAACATTATATAATAAAATATATATATCTATATATATATATATATATATAAATATATAAAATATAATGAGATTTTTCTTTCAAAAAATACAATTTACCGAGAGATATGTATGAGCACATATTAAAACAACATATTTTTAAAAGAATTTCCTTAAAATCATAAAATATTTTATGATGAAACAAAAATTAATGTTCTGTATATTAAATACTCGAGAAATTATTTTTTAAAAAAAACATTTTATTTGATATGAATGTAAACATATTTACATTGCACGAAAAGTTGTAACATTAATTAATGGCGACACTTGCGTCAAAGAGTTAACGGTCTTAATTCATCTCTCAAGATTGGGAAAATCTCGCGTTGGCTTTCATCAATTACTAACCACGTGTCAGTGTACACTGTGCCCTTGGTTGATACATTTGTCGACAAGTTGCTTACGCAATCAATTAATCAACATAAATTCGTGCAAGAATTAAACAAGGCCAGAATGTAATGGTCGAATATCAACTTCACAACTGTGGGATTTGATTAGAATAGTGTGTGCCCAAATGTTTGTTTCATAGAAACTATTTCCAAGAAACTTCAAGATTAGTAAAGTTATGGACAACCCATTACATTACTTAATGTTGCATATTAAGTTTTGTTCCATTAGTTACTCGTTGCGTACGCTTATTCTGAATATATTGATTTTCAGCTTAGTTATGTTAGTAACAAAATAATAACCGTTATATTCGAAATAATATTATAAAAAATACATTTTAACTTAA
>CP092090.1:13750444-13825444 GCA_029203775.1 Neoneuromus ignobilis
CCGGCCTACGGCTTCATACAGTAAAAAGATATTTAATTTATTTTAAACGAATATGTACGAAAGTTTCGTTCTTTTAAAATAAATTAACTATTAAGTCCTGCAGCTACATAATATGTTTATTTATGGAATATAAATTTCTGTATTGTTTCTCGATACTGCATTTAATTAAAACGAAATCTAAAATGTATATTTTTGTTAATAAAATATTCACTTGTAAAAATAAGTTAAAATTATTTATTCTTTGCAATTTAATGGTGACTGTATTTATATAACTTCCATATTTTTATTATAAATCTTTTAATTTAAATAACTAGCGTCATTTTAAAAAAATATATATATTTGTGAATTTCAAAATATAATGAAATGTAAACATAATTAAATACCTAGAAAATATATTTTTTTTATTAAATTACTAACCAAATATCTACTCAAATAAATAAAAAAATATACCAATATTTTAATGATTTTTGTAATTACTGTATAAATAAATTAATTATCAATCCATATAAGCCGATATATTAACCAAAAACATGTAAAATGATTTATATTTGAAAAACAACGTAACAATAAAAAAATCCATTACTCTTATGGATTTGATTACGTTTTAGTCACATGGAGTTAAATTAATATTCAATTTAATTATACTGGTCTTCGTATAAATTAAATCAAAGGGTTTATGGGATATTATTGGATAAAAAAACTTTATTTAATATTATTGAACTTAATGTACAATTTCAATACTGAAAAAAAATGGCGCATGTTAAAAAAACTCTAGCAACTGTCGTATTCAGAATAAATATTTTGATATATGATTGCTGTTTTCATAATATACATACATACATATATATAAAATACGTATATACATATATATAAATTTATTTACATTACTTAAATAAATAATTCAATTCGGACAAGTTGCAATCATGTGTTTAGACTCATAATGAGAATTAAAATAAAATCATTTCCTGGTTTTACATTGAAGTTAAATAAAATATATATACAAATTATTAGTAATATATTTTAAACGATTTTTTTTATTATTATGAATATAACTGAAAATACTTCTATATATCTTAAAATTCAAAAATATATTTCATTATTTTTATAAAGTTGATATAAATGATATTTTTAATCAAATAATTATCTTATCAGATGTTCATAAAATACTATTGAAATATTTAAATAATTATATTACATTTTTCTCATTTATACAGTAATACTGCAGACATAGTTATAATACTACTACAAATGTAATTTAAAATTCAAATAATTATATTTATTAAATATGCTTTTATACTTAAAACGGAAATATAAATGATCAGCTAAAACATTTTCATATTTGGAAAGCTTAAAAATTATCTTTATTTTCAGCAATAAATTTGTTTTTACATAGATAAATAAATACAATCAAATCGTTATGAAATGTTTATATTGCTAAATATGAGAGATTTTTTTACTTGATTGAATAAATTATTGAGTTTAAAAAAATATGCTTTTTAAAAAAGAGATATAGCAGGATTTTTCCGTTTAATATATAAAGTTTTAATTCAATAACTATATCAATGGCTTTTCACACGAAAAAATTTATGATATACGAGGGTCGTTTGATAAGTATGGTAAATTTATTGTTTAATTTAATTAAATAATTAATTTAATTAAAATTTTCAATTTAGTTTTTCTTACATTTAAATAATTATTAGTTTTTAAACAACCCTCATATAAACAATTATATTTTTTAACAATACATACAGTACTTCAATTTTTTTTTAAAAAAAATCCATTTTAAAAGAATATTTTTTATTTATTAAAATGATTTTTCTGTCTGCTTGAAAAGTTGTTTTACGTTTTCTGGCCATAAATTTATACATTTTTCATATTTGAAGACATTTTAAATGAAATTTACTGATCAATTAACAATTTTTGCAATATCTCTATAACACTTTCCCTGTTTTTTCAAGTTTAATACAATTTTTCTTTCCTCAATAGAATAATGGCTAGCTCGACCCATAACAATCTAAAATTTCATCACAATAATCACCATTTTGCTTGATTTTTTAATTTAAAATATTTACATGACGTTTTAAAAAAAAATCAAAAACGAATTATTATTTATTTAGAGGAAATAAACAATTGTTTGCATTGTACCTATTTTTATGTCTACTCAAGATTGAATTTTCGTAACTTATACGTAAAATCTCCTAAAAATATAATTTCAATATGACACTAAATAATATCAAGATAGAGCATTTAGTGGTGCAAATAAATTGTAATAAAAAGTGTTTTAATATCATTTCACTTCTAGTAAAATAGCAAATGTAATAAGTTGATGATGAATCTATTATTTTGGTCAACGGTGTGTAATTTATATATATATATATATATATATATATATATATATATAGATATATATATATATATAATAGAGACGTTGTCACTTTATTTAAATACGTACTAAATCCATTAATTAGTACCAGTATTGATGTTTAAGTAAGAGGACGATATCGTCTACTGTGATTAGTGTAACGTCGAGCTTAAACAAACTTTAATGCCAACATAAAAAATATTACCCGTACCCGACCTACGAACAACAAACTTAGTTTGTTGACCCGACACGCATTGCGGATTAACAACGGATACACAACCGACTGTAAGATTCTAATCTACAAAGCAGACTGTTTACGTTATTTTTACACGTGAGTTTAATTGTTTTCCGTTTATTAAATTAAAAACTGATTTACACTTTTTATCACGGTAAAATAAATAATACGAAGACAAAAGTATACAATTTTTATATATTGTATACTGAAAATTTACGTTACGATGTGTGAATTTCTGTTTTGTTTGAAATTTAATTACTGTTTTTGAACTCATTGTTCTGGTATATACTTTATACACAATTTATATAAAATTGTAATCAAGATTAAAATATTATTACTTAACGTTGTTATAAAGGGCAACAAAGGCCAGTATGTAATAAAATATTTTTTTTTGTTCAATGTACATGAAAGAAAATAAATGGATATTTTTAAACTTCATGTCATTTCTACAGATAATTTACTTTTCAATTTAGTAATAAACATTGTTTATTATTTTAAATACATTAAATATTTAATATTCACGTGTGGAAGTATTTAAGGTATAATAATAATATTAAATTACATATTGTTATTTATATTATTTTTTGCTATTTAATTACTTATTTTGATTCATAAAAATAAATATAACTATCATTTACATTTTTTTTAAAGTAACATAAAAATAAAACACATCTATTTTATATTATTTCAAATTTAGAGATAAACTGAAAAATAAATATAAATTAATAATTTAAACGTATAGATTTTAATACTGAAAAAATATATAAAATTACTTACACACGTATGTTTATATTCATAAAGTAAAATCAATTATTTAAAATTACACTAAAAGCAATCCTTAAAAATGCGTCAAGTGTTATGAATACATTTAATTATCTGATGACTTTCAAAACTTACAAATAATTAATAAATGAATTCGTATCATACTTCAGGATCACGAAAATTATTAATTAGATATTTGTCAAATAACTCAATCATAAATAAACGGTTTCAATTGTCTGACGTTAAAACGTAATATATGATTTGATTAAATTTCTAGTTAAAATATTATATTCAATAAACATCAGTTGATTTATTCTCGTTAATTAACAATATTCAATGTGTATACAAGTTTATTAATTAGGGTACTTGCTTCTGTTATGTTCATATTTATCAGAAATTGTATTTCACTTTGTATTGCTACTTCAACCTTCAAATGTTGAAACATTGAACTAATTTATTAGAGGAAATTTCCGACTGTCAACGAAATATGTGTATGATATTGAAACTTTCAACAAATTTGCTTAATAATAATTATGCATGCACAAAGTTTGACCAACACATATTATTTGTATACTAACGAGGCAAATAATACTGTGTGTAACTAAATGTTTAAAATATATTTTTCATATAATGGTTTAGAAAAAAAAAATCTATTCATACATATACATTTTTTTAAAGAAAAAACATTCATTTATTTACTATAAATTGAAAAATGAAAATATTTCACATTGTATACATTATACATAATTTTTTTAAATATGCATATTTTATTATTTTATTACATGTTTTATTTTTTAAAAATCATTTTTTGTATTAATATTTTTTTCTGAATCATTTAATATTTTTAAAAATATTTAGTATTTTAACACAAATGAATTTTCACCCTAAATATTACAATATGTTATCAAGTGTTTAATAATCACTTATTGTTCACTTTTTTGTTTATAACAATAACCTACATACACTTGATAACATATTGTGTTATTGGGGATGAAAATTCATTTCTGTTAAAGTGAATTCACCACAGTTCCAAAACAAGCAATTCTAATATTTTTTTATAATAATTGATAACTACACTTTATCATAGCAGTAAGTTGATTTTAGAGTACAATTTTACACCAAATATAAAATGTATTTTTTAATTATTTAGATTACAAATGACAAAAGAGTCATATTGATTTTTAAAAAGTGAATATATTAAACACTCAGAGTAAAACTATTATTAAGTAATTAAAAACAAATAGCTTTTAATTAGGTAATTAAGGATGAATTATATATATATATATATATATATATATATATATATATGTATGTACTAATAAAATAAAGTAAAAAGTATTACCAAAATTTATGTTATGTATAAAAATGTACATTTTTAATAGAGTAAAAAATAATAACACAAGTTTTTAGATATTTATGTATGTGTATAATTATTTTTTAATATTTTATTGATATTAATTTTATTTAAATGAATATTTTGTTTTTATTTGCAAATTATTATTTGCTTTGTGTATCCCTGGATTCCAAATAACTAAACTCATAAAATTCTTTATACGTTCAGGATATAAATAAATTATTATGCGTACATTATAATTTAGTACGTGTTGAACTCGCCATCAAGGTAATTAAATCAGTAATCAACCTACTGCTGTGATAATGACCTGTTGAATTATCGCACATTTCAAAACACCAATTTCCATTACATAAACATCATATTCATCTTATTGCACACATTCGTTTGAAATGTGCTAAATGTCAACCTGTCTCTTTTATTTATGTCCTTTTTTTGATACGAATGTATAACCAAAAAAGACATAAATAAAACTGTAACCTACATAACGATCAAACAAGAGAAAGTATTACATTTATGAATTAATTTTGAAAATAGTTTAGGCTTCAATAGGCGTCAGATAAAATAAATATACTGTAATAAATACACGTAGTTACACATTAAATGGAATCGTGGTGAAAGTGATTGTAAAAAAGTCAAAGTTGAAAAACGATGTGAAAACCTCTGGAAAATAGTATAGCATAGTAAAAAGGTGTCATGGAGAACGGCCGAGTGGGGAGATGAAAAAGTCAAACGCTGTCAAGGGGTCGAGCAGTTGGGTAAAAAGTAACTCGCGACCGATACAAGTTCCACCCCCGCGGCTTACATTTGGTTCGTTGGCATACTGCTCACTGAGGACGGTTTGAATTATTGTTCCCCACCAAAAACAATAAATTTGCGGTTGTGTAAGTCGGGAATGAAGGCAGGATGATGGCGCCCCGTGCTGATGGGACGGGATATAACAGTACGTACGTACTCGGCGTACAAAGTAATGTTGGGCGATGTTACTGTCACTGATATTGTATACACTACGTACGTATTTTGTTCAAATAGGCCCACACCGCCCACACGAACACGTCTGTTCGCAGTCTCACTAGCGGTACGAGTTATCAACTGATTTAACGGATACCAGCGAATGAAAAATTCAAAAGGTTTGAGAGCTTTCAATGATACACATGAATATAGAAATATTGTTGATATCGAGTTTTCATACATGCAAAAAAATATTTGCGCCTTGTGTGTAATTATACAATTTTCGATATTCGAAGTATTAAACATTTAAATATTCGACGAAATATTTATTCATATATACGATTTTTATCTTTTAATACGAAGTATTTGCTTTTGAGTTATATTTCTGAATCACGTTTTTAATTAAAACTATACAAACAAACAAACAGTAAGTATTCTGTTATTGAAATTAGTTTCATTGATACAACTGTGCAATAAACTTCATACTTGTCTCAAACATATGCATACATACATAACAAATCAATAAGAATTTCATATAAACTAAAAGTATATACAGTTCATACATTTTATATTTATTTTTGTCTTTTCTAGTAAAATAAACATACATTATCAGAACTTCAAAATATATAAAAGAATTCATACTAAAATATAATATTACTCATTATGACCTATTGAAATATTTTGAATATAACTATGTTCTGCTAAAACTTATTATATATATATATATATATATATATATATATATATATATATATATATATGTATGTATATTTGATTTAAATGAAGTGTTTGAACTTGCGGAACTTTTTTTGTTAATTGACAAAAAATACATATTATCAAACAATTCGAATACGAGGATTAACTTTGAAAGTGTGACATTCATGTGATCTGTGATGGTGTTTGTAGGCGTAGTTACACAATGATTGGTTCGAGTACAATAACAACATTATTTAAAGGGAACATTGCGTTGTTTTACTGTTTTATATATGTTCTGTTCTGTCGTGGTGTTGTTCGATGTTTTAGACAGGATGGGTTTCCAGATGAGAGAATCCCTACATACATATTATACTTTATGTAATGTGTATGTATGTGAATGTATACATAAAAGGTCATTTATATTTTAAACTAGAAGTAACAGTCTGGTTAATTCGCATGAATTAATAAAAAGTTACTTTAAAATGTTGTACAATCTTGTATAAAATAAATTTTATACGTTTTCACAAAAGTGTATTTTATTTGATTTTTAAAACAAATTTAATTTGAAATTCTGCTTTTATAATCAGTTTGAAATGAATATAAATATTTGCATATTCATTTTACAAAATATATTTTAACATCATTATTAACAACGTATTCGAACAATAATCAATGTTATAAATAATTGATAAATAAAATTAACTACCTGGTTTGACATAATCCACTAGTTCATTAATTTTATAATGACGTTTTGTTTTATAAAACAAGATTAACTAATATATTAATTAAAATTCAATGTGTTTTTCATGTTTATTGAAAAATATTTACGTAATTTATTTCCTGTTTTTTAATACTTGTTTTGATAAATTAAAATATGTACGAAAAGTTTCTATTTTAATTTATAAAATTCTATATAAACTTTCATAACAAATATCAGTATTTTGTCGTTGCTTTTCATATCTTTGTATATAATTAAAAACTAATTTTAATTTGTTATTCAAAAAAATCTATTCAAAATGATATATTTGCATATAAATAAATATCTAACAAAAAATATAGCACATCAAAATAATTTATTCTAAAAAAATAATTGAATTTCTAAACTAACGAAAAATATTTCCTAACTTAAGCCTTAAAGCGTAGTATTTTTATTCAATTATGCTGTCTAGAAAGTTTTAACCTGAAGTAAAAATATGTACATATAAATGAACGTCTAAACTAAAAAAATTATATCACGTAAGAATAAAATCACACAAATAAATTGAATTGTATAAACAATAATATACAGTTATGGACTCAAAACATACGAAATATATTAACTGTAGTTTAAATGTAAGTTCTCTTAAATGTCTTCATAAATAAGAATACCAAGTTTCTAACTGACTTCGATACGTTTTGTTATCGAATCTAAAGACATGTTTATAATGCAATTTATCAGACAATATAGTGAATTCAAATGATAATGCTTCCAACGTACTTAAATTTAAATTGAAACTATTGAATTTTAAAATGAATATACTTGCTTGAATTTTCAATAAAAAACATTCCATTAAATTACCAATTGAATTTACTGTTTCCAATTATTAAGTCCAAAAATGTATTTTAATATATTATTTTTAATATCGCATTCATAAATCAGTAAAATGATTTTAATGGATTTATGTTTTTTTAACAATTTGATTAAATATAGAAGTAAAATGTTTTAAACAAATTGAAATGTTGTTAATTTAAAATAATGAATAAACTGTTAACAACATACACTAATAAATTATTTTAACGATAATGTATAATTACAACAGTGGTTATAAACGAATTTAAAATATAAAATAATTCCAATATATATATATATATATATATATATATATATATATATATATATATATAAAGAGAGAAAAAGAGAGGGTTTGTATGACTTTTTACTATTATTTTAATATGTTTAATAATCTTAGTACATACAACAATTTAAAATTTAAATTATTATTTTTTGATTAAAACATCAATATATCTGTCCATGCTTTAAATTATATATATATATATATATATATATATATATATATATATGTATATGTATTAGAATATAAGTTACCAAGAGATCATAAATAAAGGTCATAATTCTAACTCCACGGCCTTATCTAATGATAGATTGTTTCCGCATTGGATTTATATTCCATCATGTTACAAGAGTAAGATAAATATGTCGCCAAAGATATCTTTTTTATCTAGGAAATCGTAATTTTGTTCAGATATATGTTATTTGTATTTTCATTTATAATACTGTATATAATTATTTCACGCATCGTTATTTTTGATAAATGTATATTTATTTATTACACGTAAAATGTAATTCTTATGAAAAAATATTTAGAAAATTTTTACTCTAAAAAAATGAAATTTAATAAAATAAATGTTTAACGATATAATTTTAATCTAAATAAAAATTATTATTGTATAATTAATTTAAAGAAAATAAATAAAATGTAATGGAAAAAGTTTTGATATATTTAAAAAGAAACATGTAAATTGTATTTTAAATATAAATACAGGACAACATTGTACATAATTTAAATTTTTTGTTGAACTTTTTTAGACAGACATATTTATTTAACCCATGACAATTCTTCAAATAACCACTGAATATGTATTTTAAAACTACGTAATGAATTTGTCCTAGTTTCGTAAGTTCATAAAATATTTTTGAGTGTGAAAACATGAAGTATAAATATAAACTGGGAAGTATATTTACTTTATGATTTATTTATGAACTACATGAAAGCTCTGAAAAGAAATTCATTTTGTAAAGTTAACTTAGTGTTGATTATTCATAAATGAATTATTATCAAAATTCATAGTTCTTAACAATCGTTATTGTCCTTAAATATTACTTTCAAAGTAGAAGTTAAGTTCTCAGCACGAGTCGAGTATTTAGTGTTTTGAATTTACATGAAATTTACTATATTGTCATTGTTAACATCATCTGTATAGTAATTTTTCGCACTATACATTTTTAAAGAGAGATTAATATTTTATGAACTTTTAAAATTTAGACAAATATTTAAATTATATTCAAACAATATACATATATATACTCATTAGAAAGATACTATTATGTTAGTAAAAACTTTAATCTACAAAATTTAAATTCTATATATATATATATATATATATATATATATATATATATATATATATATATACATATATAATAAAAGCTTAAGATAATTTATAAAATAAAAATAAACAGTTAAAATGTAAAAAATAATCATAAAATATTAAATACTAATTTTAATATTTAAAAATATTTTTAACAAATGAAATTAATTTTTAAACATGTTTGTATGAAATTCGAAATATTTCAATAAAATGTTCATACTTCAGTACTATTTAAAGTCAAAAAATACATTGAAATCATTTTAATTTTGAAATCTTATAAATAAATATTTAATTTTATTAAAAAATAAATTTACTTTATATTATAAAAGATTTCATGTTATTCTGAAATTGACATGTAAATTCTCATATTTAAGATATTTCAAACGATATACCGTATTTAATTGAATAATTTATTTTTCACTATTTCCGTAAACTAGAAATAATAAAAGGAAAGTATATCAAGTCATGCCAATATTTTCCTACTTTCTATTTCCTTTAGAAAACATTAATGTTCGTTCTAGTTTTTGTTCTCTTACAATAAATTTTTACGAGGATTTTGGTTACCTTTAAATATTTTCTCAAATCCTGTAAGCCTATAAATCCAGTGTTCGCCACATCAATTATCTTATATGTGCGAGAAAATAAATAGTTCCTGAAAACAGATGAAACATTTTTTATCTTATCGTCTACTGGGTCATTTACAATACATTTATATTATACTTTCAAGTCGTTTATCTTTATTTTCGGAATACCAATATGCCTCAATTCTTTTTTATTCACCGATAAAATGAAATGATACGCAAACTTATATTTCGGGTTTTAATATTTAAAGAAAAACGTATATACAAATTCACATGCAAACACATATCTATAAAACTCACGCCAATATTCTTTTAACAAATATGTGCACAAAAAATATTATGTTACAACAAACATTTACTTTTCTTCGACAAAATCTGTTTAATATTCTCTTATACTGATATCTAATATATATATATATATATATATATATATATATATATATATATATATATAATTTAAATAAGAAGAGTCTTCCAAGCCTCTTCCATTCTTTAATATCTCTGGCCAATCCCATACCTTGGCCTCCACAATACTTTACAATTTCATCTCTCCATCTTTGATAGGTCTATTTTTTATCTCTTGGTCTATTCCGTAAATCTTCGTCCATCTGTTGTCCTGTCCATGCTACATGTCCTGCCCATATAACGATACTATATATATATATATGTTTGTTCCCTTATATTTATTTGTTTATTCGGTCCAGTTTATAATTCCTAACATTATTCTTTCCATACTTCTCTGGGCAGTTAACAGTTTCTGTTTCATTATGTTTAGATCCAATTGCTATACGTACAGGCCGGTATCATTAATTATATTCTTTTCAAACTGATTGGTATATTGCTTTTCATTATACTATTTAGTCTCCCAAATGCTGCCCATGTAGCTCTGATAAATATTTCGCCATAAATCATATCGTATCTTTAGTTTTCCCTAGGTATTTTAATCATAACTTGTTCCAGATATATATTTGTTATTTTTCGAAATTATTAATACCTTTGTTTATATATTTATTTTTAACCCTACTTTTTGGTTATTTCTGATAGGGTTTGATTAATATTTAGTTCTTCTGGGGTTTACTTATTAACAATACATCGTCCGCAAATCTTAAATGTGACAGATATTCTCCATTTACGATATAATTCCTTTATTTTCAAAATCTGCATCTCTCATGATCTGTTATAAAATTGCATTAAATATTTTTGGTGATAAACTGTCTCCTTGTCTAACTCCTTTCTCTATTTTATTGATATCATAAATTAATGATGAACTTTTATATATTTCCTCCAACAAATCCACATATGGAAAACTAATTCCTTGTTCTTTTAGGGAGAAGATATTGATGATTTACTGACCGAATCGAACGCCTTTTCAAAATACAAAACAAACATAGGGGTTGTTCGTATTCGTTATATTTTTCTTGTATCTGTTGTAAAGTATGTAGATGGTCTGTTGTACTGAAATTTGATCTGAAGCCTAAATGTTCTCTGGCCTGTTGCCCATCTAATTCTTTTTCTAGTCTTTTACTAAAACTTTGCTGAATGTTTTATATATGGAGGAAAGTTGAGATTGGCCTGTAGTTCTTCAGTTCTGTTTTGTCTCCTTTTTTGTGTAGTATTATTAATATACTATTCTTCCACGTTTCTGGGATTTTATTTTCTTTAATGCATTTAGTAAATAGCATTGCCAAATGTTCATTCATCGTTTTTCCTCCATATTTAATTAGTTCTGTCGTTATTCCATCTTCCCCTGGTGCTTTCCCATTTCATATTTCTTTTACTACTTTTACTTCTTCTGGTAAAATATCCGGAATTTTGTATTAGTTATTTCTTTATTGTTGTTTTCTCTACTATGTTTCTCCTCATTTTTATATATAAAATTTTTCTGTATATTTTAATATTTTATTCTTTTCTGTTAGTAGGTTACCTTCGTTATCTTTTATTGTCATTAACTTATTTTTCCAAGCATAAATCTTTTTTTGCTTTTCTAAAATCTTCCATTGCTTTACTAATCTCTTTGTGTTGTGTTGTCTAATATCAAACCTTAATTTCTTTCTGAGTAGTTTGCAAATTTCTGAATATTCCACAGCTGCTTTACCATCCAAATCTCTTTTCATCTCCCCTCTCTTTTCCATCAGTTGTTTAGTTTCTTCTGTGATTTTAGATTTTTTCTTTTTTCCATGTGGTTTTATTTCTCGAGCAGTTTCCATCATAATATTGCAAATTTTGCTGTTTAAATCATTTATTCCTTGTGATATATCTATTTCTTGAAGCTTCTTATGTATAATTTCACTATAATGATCTTCCTCGTCTTTTGTATATTCTGTATCAATTGGCTGTACTGTTCTTCTTTTAATCATTTTAACTCTCTCATATTTTAAATTGACTAATATCTTTCCTCTTACTAGTCGATGGTCGCTTCCTGTGTTGAATCTATTTATTACTGTAACATCTTGAAAAATGTGTTTGTTGTTACTGGCAATGAAATCAATTTCATTTTTGTTGTTCCATTTGGGCTAATCCATGTCCATTTCCTATTTTTTTTTTTTAAAGAAAATCAAATACAGTTTATGTGTCGTGACAAACTCTAGTAATCTATCACCTCTTTCATTTCTTTCTCCTATTCCAAAATCTCCAATCATATTTTCATTGCCCTTCCTTTTCCCTATTTTTGCATTTAAGTCTCCCATAACAATTAGGTATGCATTTTTTTTCAATTTGTTTATTGTGATGTTCAGTTCTATATAGAATTCTCTCTAATTCCTCTTATCACAGGATGTTGTTGGTGCATAAACTTGAATTATTTTTATTGTTATTCTTTTGTTCATTTTGATCGTGAGTACACCTATTCTATCAGAAACACCTTCAAACTGGATCACCTTTTTTACAATTGATTTATTTATTAGAAATCCTATTCCTCTCGTTTTCCCAGTTTGATTACCACAGTAATAAAGCTCGTTTTTGCTCTTTAATTTCACATGTCCTTTCTCTTTTTCCTTACTTCTGCCAGACCTACAATTCCCCAATTGATTTTCTCTAGTTCTTCTTCTAATTCTAAGATTCTATCTTCTGAGTTTAAAGACCTCGTATTATACGTACATATAAAAAAGAGGTTTATGTTTAATTTTTTTTTTCCACGACTTCCCCCGAAGTAGCTCCTCCCGGAGATCCGAATGCTATATTACCTCCGGGTTTTTTTACCTCAGAAGAAGCCATGTCATTCGTTTATTTATTTATTCCATTCGACGGTAGTTATCATACTCACCAACCAAGCGGCTTGGTGAGGATTTCTCATTCAGGGTTTACTCCCCTAGGCAATCGGCTAATGCAAAATTTAGTCTGATTACCCTTCAACCTGTCCAGCTTTTCTGGTAGCTAACATAGCCCTTAGGGTCATGGACATAACAAGTTCCGCCACCAACGACAAGGTCATGTGTACCCTAGGCGGAAATATATATATATATATATATATATATATATATATGTGTGTATATATATATATATATATATATATATATATATATATATATATATATATATATATATTTACATACATAACCTTATTAAATATTCAAAATATCCGTTGTTAAATTAATTTTTGATTTTATCTCTTTTTTAATATGAATTATGAAATATATATATTTGGTCGACCGGAAAGTTTTGTCCACTTAGCGCATAATTATTTTAAATACATAAAAAAGTGTTCTAGTAAAAGGTATATAACTAATTCTTGTTACTTTTAAATTTTATCATTTACACCATTTAACATATACTGGAAAAAATATTTTATCATCAATATTTTCCAAGTAATAGTAAAGGAAAAATATCTATTGATAAAATTCATTCACAAAATTGTATATTTTATGAATATCAACAAAGAAAAATTCTGCAGAAACATAATGACATTTTTAAATGTTTTTGGAACAAACACAATATCTGAAAGAATATACGAAAAATGGTTCGAAAGTGATTTTAATCTTAAAGACAAATCACGTGCTTGAAGACCTTCTGTGATCAAAGAATATTTTTATCCACATTTTTTTCCACACCAGTAATAGCAAAAAAGCTACCTAAACTGACTACTAGAAATAGGTAGAATTGGGTAACCATTTGATCGTCTTTACTTGTATGCAATAGAAATAAATTTTTCGGAACCTCTTGTAATTGGAGATGAAATTTGGATTATATATGAAAATGTAGTGAGGATAAGAACATATTTCAAAGTTGGATAACCCACTCCATTAATATCTAAACAGAGTTTAAGTGTAAAAGGATAATGTTGTCTATATGGTGGAATATGAGAGAACCAATTATTATAAAACCCAAAGAAACAATTTATTCTGAAAAGTATTGTCGTTCCAATTATGTACAATATTTTTCAAGATTGGACAATTTTAACAATAAATTAAAAAAAGTCAGGATCTTCTTAATAGCAAGCAAATTATCTCACGGCATGATAATGGAAGGCTACATGTTTCTTTAGCAATCCAAAAAAAAAATTGCAGTACTTGGTTAGGAGGTTTTAAGTAACCTGATATAGTACTTTTGAACTAACAGTTATTTTGGCAGTATAATTTTTTTAAATGGAAAAAAATTAATGAAGATGGAGATGTGAAAAAGGCACTGATTGAATTTTTAGCTTCCAAGGATGAGATATTATGGAAGATAAATTCAAAAACTTCCATCCAGATAAGGAGTTATTAATATTATTGCTAATTATATTGTTAATTAAATATTGATGAACAGTATATTTTTTTTATTTTCTTATATCTAAAGAGGAACAAATTTTTTATGTACTTAATATATATATGTGTGTGTATATATATATATATATATATATATATATATTCAGCTTATTTAATTTATGCCAAAAAATTGGTAACGCTGCATTTTCCACGTAAATTGTATCACATTAATAACAATAAGGCTTTTCGGAAACGAAAGCAATATTCACGAAGCAAGCACAACTCACATATTGTTAACGCAATGTACGTCACAACACGTACGAAGGACCGAGTAGAATATAGCATTACCGCAGTCCGTTAAGTCGATAATTCAATGTGTCGTTTAACTTTTTCCGACAGCAAAAACTGCACGCGGACGTGATAAAATTGAAATTACATATATTACGAGTACGGCCGTGTCGCCAGTGTACGAGATTAGATGTATAAATTACAATCGCTGGTTATCTCTCACCTGTGAAATTTAATTGCGTACAAGGGTAAGAATTGCAACATTATTTGAAACATCAAAAATTTTTTCTGAAATATAATTAAATAAAGCTCCGTTTAATCCGAGTAATTAATTTTTATATTTACGTTGTTGCATACTTTTCAAACTAATTTAACTGAAAAGAAATATAAATTTGTGTCGAGTCTATTGCTAAATTACCAATTTAATTTAATCTCTTATTAACTTTAAGATACGACTTCTACTTTCGAAGACACGAAATTCTTAAATACTAAATTTTACCTTAAATTGTCAACGAAGTTTGTTGGGAATTTATACAAACATTCAAGAAATCTTTTCAAATATTTATAGTATTTTGAATTAAATAACTGTACAGTTTTATATTTTATTTAGAATTTGAATGATAATAAATAATGTTTTAAAATATTTTAAAGCAGGAGAAAAAACTAAGATTTGAATGAAATCAACTAAATAAAATTAATTTAGAAATAAATTTAAAATATCTCTGTTAGAATATTTTATCACAATTGTAATAATTCTTAATAAATTTCGATGTAATAAAATATAAAAAAATAAACTCTTATACAATAACAATCAATTGTAATGAAATAAGTAACAATGTACTTAAAACTGATTCAATGATCAAAATTAACATTAATTTCACAAAAAAATCCTATGTGGCCATAAAAACTGAATTTATTTTCAATAAAATATAATTGTAGATTACAATTAAAATTAATGTTAGATTGGTCAAGAACATAATAGTTTAACCACCATACAATGAAAATCTCTCGAATACTCGACCATTGATTATAAACGTATGTAACTAGTCTACTATTCTAGAGTTCAGAGCTCTAGACTCATAAACTGCACCATTTGATTCTCTTTGCCGTAGCATAGTTAAATTTAATTCACATAAGGTGGAGAATTTCCGTGACTCTCATAGAAATAGTTTCACGATTTAGATCATTAGAATTTTAGTACGGAGGTAAATAGACAAATGTAACATATCTACTTTAAATTAAAAATAAAAACGATTAAATTATATAAAAATAATTTATTTCAAAAAATGTCCTTTCTTCTAATGAAAGTGAAAAGTAAATAATAAGATACATATTTATTTATAATTTTCAAATATTAAACACAAACTTTAATTAATCACACTTGAACAAAACCTTATATTTATTACACTTTGACAATTTCAAGTTTTACTATTAAATGTATGAAATATTAAAAAGGCAATAAATAATTAAGTTAAATTTTTCTAAATATATTTTTTTAATTTTACACACTTTTCTATACACACTCATAAATATATATATATATATATATATATAATGAAGGAAACGTAATAATTTTTACTATTTCATATATCACACAAATTAGAATTACACTAATATATTATTTTAAATACACAAATAAAATTTTAAGTACTTAGTATATCAAGACACTAAAAAGTTAATTTTAACTAGTCTTAAATATGAGACCAATAAAATAAAATTCTCGAATTGCTTTCGTTTTCTACTAAGTCATTGTCATTAAGAAAACAATTATACTAAACGTTTGAAGATTTCGTTAAATTAGGTATTCTAATATAAACTTAATAAGGAAGTTAATTTAATGGAAATAATAATTATAGAAGATATAAATGTTACAGATTATATTTATATTGTTTTATATATATATATATATATATATATATATATATATATATATGTATGTATATTTTAATTCATATGACAATTTTATAACATTTAATATTAACCAATTATTAACTGCATATTGATATAAAATAAGAACTGTTTATTTTATTATATTATATTATATATATATATATATATATATATATAATATACTAATTTATTTACACCTTCATATAAATGATTTAGCAGACAGCAAACATTATATTGCAACACAAACTATTTGTTTCCTATCCAGACGTCTTACATTTTACGTGCAATCTTTAAGTTGATGAACAAATGCATTCTCAGTGATCAAACAGTAGGAAAGAATAAACAGAACAAGTACAGAAAGAACAATAAAAAGGTTGATTGATGGAACACTCGGAGGAAAAGTACCTGCTGGGAGTTATATAAAGTCAATCTTACACGAATCAGGTTTACTACCAAAAAATAAGATCACGACAGAAAAGTTTGATGAGTTATTTTCAATATAAAAGCAAACGGTTTGTCTTTTATTTACACTAATATTATAAATAATATGAATATGTATAATATTTATTTATTAAAATAAAAGAATGGTAGTTAATACGACTTATTTATTATGTATTTTTTATATATAATTCGCAATAAAATATTTAATTATTTTTCAATTATATACAAAAAAAATTTAAAGTAAAATTTTCGTTATAATAAAAAAACTGTTTAATTGAAATTATTAAATTATTTTTAATAAACAAAATGTAAATTAGAAAAAAAATGTGATGAAAAGGTATCTACTAAAATTTATAATAATTTAAATAAAATTTATTGTAAAAATAGCTAATCTCTGTAAAATGAACACTAAAATTTTTAAGTTAAAATCTCATATTTAATTCTTTTTATACTTAGATAAGTTTCTTTCATAAAAACTAACTTGTGAAATAGAGTTCTAAATAATCATAAAAAACAGGAAAGATTTTTAACGTGTTTTCTGTATTCGTAACTTACGAAAACTTGAGTCATGTGTTTTATATCTACTGAAAAGATTAAAAAAAAGAAAAAACTTTAAACCGCCACTTTTAATGAGGCAACGTTATGCAATTTTTTGGTTACGAATGTTGAACAAAAACTACATTATACGAGGTATAGTAGTTCGTACAGCTTGTGAAATTAATATATGTACATACATTAAAGATTAAATAAAAATATTACGTCATATAGAACATTTTCGAGACCATGTATTTTTTAATAGTATAAGTTTCTAAGAAAATTATTATTATTAATTTGTATTTTACTTAAAAATATTTTTAAAGTTTAGAATGAAAATACCCATTTTTTATTTAATATAAAAAAATCTATATTGTTATATCCTTATAAAATATATTAATAATTTTTATTAAAATAGGTAATCTATTTTAATAAAATAAAAAAATAATAATTTTTCTCTTGTCACAATATATCATTGAAATAATTTCATTTTATTATTTTTCCTTACAACTTGCATTATCAATTAAATTTCTTTTTCTTTTGAAATATTTCTAGTTCATAAACAACTTATATTCATACAATAACTATCTTTGGTAGATATTGTAGATAACAGCGGCATTAATACGACATCACGGTATTCAGATGAGTTTTCTACTGGTCACTAGAATCTAAATGGACGCAGAACCCACCCACCCGTGTCGATTAATGACACTTATTCCGACCGTACGCCTTTAGAATGTCTGTGTACATAACCTCAAAGCGTGGCGGGTTTAATTGGACAGACGGAAAACGAGACTGAGACCGAGCGTAGCGAATGCGAAAGATAACACTATTTGGAAAAGACTTCAATTTAGTGGCCACTGGCCTCTTTACATTCGCACTAACTATAGCCACAGCATTTTTTTCTCATCCTGGTACGGGTACAAAAAGTATTCACGGATCAGTGACCATTGGGTGATGTTCGCGAACAAGGGTGATGTGCCCTCGTTTAAAAAAGGTCACTTTTAAAGGTTTCAAATGTCGTTATTTGTATGTATGCTGGCGTTGTCAGGGTGTGTAAATCACAGGGTAGAAATCATTTATTCCCCCGACAGCATTAATGGCACTCAATATCTTACACAATAAAATAATATTTTATACTCTTTATCAATACGCCATATGGATTCATTACTTTTTGTGTTTAATAATGTGGTCATTTACTAAGAAATAAAGTACATATTGGATGAAAATTTTAAGTAATATAAATCATATTATTATTTTTTTGTCATTCAAATGTATCATAATCAATCAAATCATTTTTTTTAATATAAATGCACAATTTTAAGTATACATTTAAAGAAATATAAAGTTTAATATCATTAAAAAATGTTCGAAAATTCATAAAAAGACATTTTCAATTAATAATATTTTTATAACATTTGATATAATAATTTTATGAGTATAATTTTTTTTTATTATTTTTTGATGAATTAAATTTATTAATTAATGTAGTTAATATATATATATATATATATATATA
This sequence comes from Neoneuromus ignobilis, assembly GCA_029203775.1. Taxonomy (NCBI): domain Eukaryota; kingdom Metazoa; phylum Arthropoda; class Insecta; order Megaloptera; family Corydalidae; genus Neoneuromus; species Neoneuromus ignobilis. Next base: position 13,769,887 of record CP092090.1, read on the forward strand.
TATATATATATATATATATATATAAATTCATATTAATCCACTTTTCATATACTGAAAATGTACTGAGAAAAAGAGAATATGGTAAATCTGATCAACCAATTCTATTAAAATCTAAACCGAGTTTACATATGAAGAAGAAAAATTGTTTATATTATGAGATATAAGAAAACTAAATTATTATAAACTTATAAAGCAAAAGAAAATAATTAATTTTGAAAAATATTGTCAACAATTAGAAAACTTAAACAATGAACTTCCCAAAAAAATCGTCTTTCAAACAAATTATCTTTCAGTATAATAAAAAAGGCCATATATTTTTTTATCAACCCAGAAAAAAACAATTTGGTTGAAACATTTTAAGTCATCTAGTATATTATCCAGATATAATGCTTTCAAACTACTATTTATTTTTGGGTCTATAAAATTTCTTTAATGAGAAATAAATAATGAAAATAAAAATATGCAAAAGGTATTTGTTGAGTTTTAAGCTTCCAAAGACGAATCCTTTTATTAAAGAGGAATTCAAACATTTCCATCAAGATGGTTAAAAGTTTATTAATGAAAATTACAATGTTAATTAAATAAAAATAAATAGTATTTTTTTTCTTTTACTTAAAAAATGGACAGAACTTTTTGATAAACCTAATTTATATATATATATATATATATATATATATATATATATATATATATATATATATATAAAGAAATTACATTTTATAAAATAGTGAATTAGTCCTATATTTTAATCTCTTCTTAATAATGCAAAATAGTATTTAATTCAAACTAATTATTTAGTGTACAATTAATTCATATTTTTTAAATTTGACAATTAGTGTATAAGTATGTTTTATAATTTGTTTTTTTATTTTTTAATAATGCTTCTATTCACTCTCTATAAAAACTTTGTCATAACCTAAAAACAGAATTGCTTTAGATATTTTTTAATTTTTTTATACACTAGTTATTTCGTGATGGAATATAACTCAACAACAATATTCCTTTTACAAGAAAATAGAACATATTCGACACTACATGTCACGTTTCAAGTCGCTATAATGAGAATTTATAGAAAAGCTTCTAAAAATGAATGCTTATATTGAAAGTTGACGTCAGACAGTCACTAATAACGAAGTTTCTGATATTGAAGTGTCACTGTGCATACATATACATACATACATACATACATACATACATACATACATACATACATACATACATACATACATACATACATACATACATACATACATACATACATACATACATACATACATACACACACACACACACACACACACACACACACACACACACACATATATATATATATATATATATATATATATATAATGTAGGCACACATTCCTGAATAATGACACTTTAAAGCAGTTTTGTAAATATGTCTCTATATTATATATATATATATATATATATATATATATATATATATATATATATATATATATATATGTATATGTATGTATGTATATGTATATATGAGAATCACATTCAATTCAAAGAGAAAACTTCGTATGGAACAGAAACTTTTATGATAGCAATCTTAAAAGGTTCGCTGACCAAAAAAAAGGTATCTCGAGAGTTTAAACTGTGATACGGTAAGAGCTGAAGTAAACCATCATCCTAGAATGTAAAATGTAAATCGAAGATAAATAGTGTTTCTCAGCTATCAAATACGCATGAATTTAAATAGCTGCAATCTCTTATGTTATTTTTATTCATACGATCTAACGACTACAAATGTACGATACAAGCGATCCGCTGAGTTTTCCATTCTTAATACTTCAAAGTGTTAGCTAAGTATTGTTCTGCATGTTTGTAAACAGTAAACGTGAATGGATATTATAGCCGTTATTCAAAATATATTTTTGAAATAATATTTAAAATGCGCCGTTTTCTTATTTTTCTACGAGGTTATTATAATAAAACATTTTAGAAAACAAGAGTTTATCACATACTATTTCAAAATTACATATATGAATATTGCAAAAATCAACATATATTAATGTACTTGTCTTCAATATGTGTTTTTTATATAAAAATATACACATTTTTTACTAAAAATATTTTATTTGTATTAAAACTGAACTGGATGAATTTATTTTTTAACTACTAAAAGAATATAAATATTTACAATTAAAAACTATTTTCATATTATATTCTATAATAAATGAAACTTGATAACTAAGATAGTTTAAATAGATATTCTTTCGTCCTGACTCCATTAGATTATAATTTATTTCGAAGTTTCCAAAATCACATTAATGGGAAACAATTTAATAAAGAGAGTGATGTCTGAAGAAAGTAACAATAGATTTATTCTTTAACACAAAATCAAAAGAGTTTTATCCCCAAGGTATAGAAAATTTAATATTAAGATGTAAAAAAAGTTGTACGAGACGTAAATAACAATGGAAAATATATTTTGAATTAAAATTAAAATGTTATTTTTTTATTTCAAAACTTTCTCTAAAAACAGCATTATTTATGGGATGACCAAATATATATATATATATATATATACTTGCATTTGTACGTACGTATATCTGAAAGTTAGATTAGTTTTTCTAATAAAAAAAGTCCAAAAACAATTTCGTATTCGTTCGAAAATTTTATTTACATGTTAGAAATGCTGATCTGTCTGTTGTTATCTATTGAAATATCGAATTCAGTGAGGCATACTTTCCGCGACAAATTATTTTTTTAAGAAATATATGTATTGAATAAACAAGTTTATCTGAAAGAAGAATATTTCAACTTTAGAAGTGAAAACTCGCACGCTTACCTATCTGAAACAAGTCAATAACTTCAAAAAAAAGCAACTTCGAAACTTGACGTTACGCTTTTTAAGTTTGACGCCCGCATACATCGTCTATACAACTTTTCAACAACCACGAACTAAGAATTTCTTTATTTTGATCTTCAAAAGGTAGTATTGCAGTCTGTCAGTCGACAAGATAGTCAAGCATTTATCAACCAGTGGTAGACATTTTATATATATTTTTTATGAAATGAAATTAAAAAGAAATTAATTATGCATATTTGAGTTTTTTTGAAAAGTTTTAATGTTATCTACAAAACTAATTTTTCTAAATCAGATATTTATTAATAAATACTATAAAATAATTATGAAAACAAAGTATATTTTTCAGAATTTATTATTTAAATAAATCCCAAGATTTATTAGAAATATTTTTTTAAAATATAGCATCATCCAAATGTGACGCCTAGATTTGTGTTTTAGTAACTATACACATGTTTCCCTATTCACCATCCTATACACATATTTCTTTTTAATAAATACACAAATCTGGGCATCACATTTGGATGACCCTATATAATTAATTAAAAATATTTGTTTTTACACTATATTACTCATAGGCTCAATAATAATAATTAAAGTATTGTACATGTTTTTATTATTTCCTATTGACAACAAAATATTTTTCAATATATTTAATAACGATTATCATTTTCAAATATTTATTCGTACGCTTCATTCACTTTTATTTATATAATTCTATCTAAGATTAAATATGTTGCTATGGGCGTGTGAGTGTATAAAATCAATATTGATAGTGATAAAATGATAGAATAGAAATAAACTCACAGCAATGCCTTCTTGAAACAGTAAATTTCGATATTTCAACAGATAGTAGCAAACAGATCAATGTTACTAACAGATAAATGAAATTTCATTGGAGCGAGATAGTTGGAAAATACATGCTTGATTTTGTACAATGGTGTTAGTTGTCCCGTCATGTCACTTTCACTTATTTGCAAAACTTGTGAAATTGACGCTTTCATGTATTTATTTTCGAGAAAAATAAACAAACATGTAACAAGTAACTAAATGTTAAAGCAATATCGCATTGTTAAATAAAATTAAAATGTAAATAAAATGAATTTTATTTTAAAATATAAAATGTAAATAAAAAAGAAATAAATATGTAACAAATATAAAATAATATTGAACGATTTAAATAAAACAAAATTATATTTTGGTTCTCGTTACTGACTGCATTTTATTACATTGTAACTGAAAAAAATCTAAAACTATATAAAAATATCTTTTTAGTTTCTTAATCTAAACGCGTTTATATAATGAAAAATATTTCAATTTTTAACTGTGCTTTAAAAAAATTAATAAAATTTAATTACAGTTAGTCTCATTAATTTTATTAATCACAATTTTTAAACAAAATTTAATGACATAGTGCAAATTAATATTTTTTTCGATTTTTTTAATTTCGAAGAAAAAACGAAAATGATCAAAAATCGTTTTTTAGTTACAAAAATCTCATTTCTTAATAATGAATGTAATTTTTACTAGAAAACGATTATATTTTACTTAATCGATTTTCAATAAAAAATAACAGTTAATAGTGATTTTTAATTTTTTCAACTTTTGATCTTAAAAAAACCACGACCGATAGTATGGAAAATTTCATAAAAAATTAATATTTTCGAAAATAGATATTTTTCATTTTAAATTACAGTTCAGCTATGAAATACGGCAAATCAATGATTAAAATCTTATTTTTGAACGTAGAACAATTTTTTTTAGAAAAATCCCTGAATTATGCTTATTTCATGCCATTTATGCCTCAATGAAATGAAAATTAATAATTGTCATTTTAGTGCACTAACATATATTATTGTTCATTGAAAATACTTGATAGGGTATATACCATTAATTTTTGTTTGAAATTTATTGATGATATGCATATAAATATTTTTTTTTATTTTTTTAATTTCGATGAAAAAACTAAAATTATCAAAAATTCATTTTCGGTTACAAAAATCGTATTTCTTGATAATGAATGCAATTTTTGCTGGATAACAATTATTTTTTACTTACTTAATCGATTTTCAATAAAAAAGAATGACTTGTAGTGATTTTTTAATTTTGCAATTTTTGAACCCAAAAAAACCACGACCTATAGTATGGAAAATTTAATAAAAAATCAACATCTTTAAAATTCAAATTTTTTCATGTGAGATCAAAGGTTAGCTATAAAATATAATTAATTAAAGATTAAAATTTCATTTTTGAACGTAGGACGAATGTTATTTAGAAAAAACCCTAAATTATACTCATTTCATGTCACTTGTGTCTCAATCAAAGGAAAATTGATAATTTTCATTCTGAAGCACTAATGCAGAATCAAATTTCTATTATTGTTTACTAAAAATACTTCCTAGGGTCTATATAATTAATTTTTAATCAAAATTTAATGATGTTATGTTGATAAATATTTTTTTCAATTTTTGGAGTTTCAATGAAAAAACGAAAATAATCAAAAATTGATTTTTAGTAACTAAATTTGTATTTTTTAAAAACGAATGTTATTTTTGACAGAAAACGATTATTTTTTACTTATTCAATCGATTTTTAATAAAAAATATCGACTTATAGAGGTTTTTAAAATTTTCAATTTTTTGCCTCAAAAAAACCACGACCTATAGTATGGAAAATTTCATGAAAAATCAACATTTTAGAAAATAGATTTTTTTTATTTAAAATCAAAGTTCGACTATAAAATACGGCGAATCAATGGTTAAAATTTCATTTTTTAATGTAGAACAATTTTTTTTTAGAAAAAACCCTGAATTTTGTTTATTCCATGCTATTTATGTCTCGATCGAATGAAAATTAATAATTATTATTTTAGAGTACTAATATATATTATTGTTCTTTAAAAATACTTCCTAGGGTATATACGATAAATTTTTAATCAAAATTTGTTGATGTAACGCAAATAAATATATTTTTTGTGATTCTTTGAATTTCGATGAAAAAACGAAAATGATTAAAAATCGATTTTCGACTAAAGAAATCGTATTTCTTAATAATGAATATAATTTTTGCTGGACGACGATTATTTTTTACCTATTTAATCGATTTTCAATGAAAAAGAACAGCTTGTAGTGATTTTTAATTTTTTCAATTTTGGACCTCAAAAAAATGAGGTATGGAAAATTTAGTAAAAAAACAACATCTTTAAAATGTAAATTCTTTTATGTAAGATCAAAGGTTAGGTATAAACTATGACGAATCAATGATTTAAATTTCATTTTTGAATGTAGGACTAATGTTTTTAGAAAAAAAACTGAATTAGGCAAATATTGAAATCGTAAACAGTACTGAATTTTTTTATAATCTAGATAAAAATTTAATAAATCATGAATTAATCTATTGTTTACTTTACAATAATAAAATGTTTTCTTATTGATCAACATTTTTGAAAAAAGAAAAACTACTAACTCAAAATGAAATTACAGTATCTGAAAGATTGATGTTGATGTATTTTCAAAACAACACATTTCAGTAATCTACCTGTCTATAATCGCAAGAGTTATTTTAGAAATAAATATATGTAAAATGATCAATGTATGGCTACGATGAGAAAAAGGCATGTTTTTACTTTATTATTATGTAAATAAATTTAAAACGAAATAAATATTTTTCAACATATGAGTATTTTAAAGATCGACACCCACAGAGAATTGAAACATTATAGAGTCAAGTAACAACGAAGCTATCAGTATTCCTAAACTCTTTTTTTTTGTTCCAAGTAACGCTGTCGTCGTCATCTGTACCGAACAGTAACCGGATCCGAGTAGAATATTGTACGTTGAGATCTCGAAGTTTTACAACAAAAAGAATATTGGTACCTTTAATGAAAATAAATTCATGTCACGATTCGCTGTGTAGGTATTTCAGCTCATCAATAGTCATCCTTTTTCGCGTGTCACTGACGGGTGAAGCGGAGGGAAAACCTTGAACACCACGCGTGGGCACGTGACTCAATGTCTACTTCACTCGAGCGAGTCGGGAATTGATCATCGTGTCTCCTGTCTTCTACCGTTTCCCAGTTCACTGAATGATCAGGGGAAACTGCGACCGCGTTACCGTCTTACTTTCATGAAACCGTACAGTGACGACGGCGGCAAAGTAGGCGGTTTTGATGAAAACCGTATTGTTTGCGAGGGACTGTGATACGCGTCACTCGAGGGAATGTTTGAACCTACGACACATGACGGCAAATATAACGCTGATGCTCATCACATCAACATATATGATTATTCGACGTAATCTGTGTAAATAACTATGCTGTTATGCTTTTAACTTAACGCTTAGACTGTAACTTACGTAACATTTGCATTTTGATTGATGGTTGACGTTATAATACGATGGGATTTACGTAAACGACACGATTTTAACGAGAATTAAAATATAATAGAAGATTGTTAAAAAATCAAAAACTAGCTACACTTTAAGTTGATTTACATAAACAAATTTCAGAAAAAAAACAAACTTGTGATTACAGATCAATGTATTTAAATTAAAAAAAATCAAAGATAAATATTTACGAACGTCTACTCTACACCTTATTACTTGTTTTGACTTTCTCTTTTAATTCCTTTTAAATAATTTAGATTTTTAGATTTTCCATTAACAATTATAAATAAAAATTCACTTTAACCCTTCTAAATAATTGTTGAACATAACTTTGTCAATTTTGAATAAAATTATTTCTATTATATGTTATTTAATAAATACTTGATTTAACAAACATCATCGACAAGAAATATTTAAAAATAAACATTTTTAACTTTTAGTAGAAAGAATAAATTTAAGAGAAATGAATCTTAGCAAAATATACATCGCTGCTTGTTATGCGGAAAACTACGTTCAATCCCCGGTCGAAGAGTCCCGCAAATTGAGGGTTGGGTAAGAGAATAAGAACCTCATTTTGTGAAAAATATAACCATCGCGGAACTGTGACAAGAAAATCTCTACTGGGTTAGTATTATCAGAGAAGCTAAGACTCTACAAGAGCTATAGCGCAGAGGATGATGATGATTCTTAGCAAAAGATCAGTTAAAGTTCTATTTGTTTTGAAACTGTGGTGAATTCACTTTCACACAAATGAATTATCACCGCTAATACCACAAGATCTTGTGGTGTAGAGGGTGATAATTGCTTTATGTGATTAGTTAAATTATTTGAAAAATAATTCTATGATGAATATTTTGAAAAATATTTTAAAACATGATATATTGAAAAAAATTGAAAACATTATCTAACTAAGAATACAAAAACCCATGGTTCAAAATAGAACAAACACATTGAATAAAGATAATGAACAAACTGAAAGTAAAATTGCATGCAACATAAGTTGAAACACTTCAAATTGTACCAAAACATGAATTTGTTTAATAAGTCTATCATGGTTTGGAATTTGTATTAATAAATAGATAAATAATCCATCCAATATATTTTATAAACTGACAATTTTTTTCTTAATAGATTATGTTCTGTAATTTATACTAAGCTTTAGTACTTTCTGATAAAGGCTGTGTTATCAGTGGATCATAAAATATTGAAAAAAGATATTATTTTATTTTATAAATTGAAATTGAAAAACATATTTTCTATTACCAAAAAAAAAGTAAATGAAAAAAAACTTAAGTAACAAATATTTATATATATATATATATATATATATATATATATATATATATATTCTATTTTGAAAACAGAAATTCAATTTACTAGTTCATATTATAAAAATATTATAATATCGAAAAGGGTATATTCGTAAATTGTATATAAATATACATATATATATATATATATATATATATATATATATATATATATATATATATATATAATATAAAACGTATATTAAATATGTGTACGTATGTTCAATACATACAAAGGTATTATTTTCCTTTAATAATCTCCTAAGGGAAATATTGATAATACAAATATAGAGCAAAATTTTATATTTATTTATATATTTAAAATTTAATAAAGATTCCTAACAATCGATAACGAGCTATTAAGAAAATAAGATATTATTTATATATATATATATATATATATATATATATATATATATATATATATATATATTCGCCGTTTGTATAAAATTCAATAGTAACAAAGTTTTATAAATTCAGGAAATAACATAGCATCGTCGTATAAATTACATTCAATTGATACCTAATCCGATTCGAATTACATTTTCGGGTAATAGAATAATAAATTGATTTTTGATATCAATTTGGTGTGGCTTTTAAAAAGAATATGTAAGTGTGTGTGTGTATATATATATATATATATATGTAAGTAATATCAAATTTTTCTTCTAAAGCTTTATGATATTTTGTATTTATATACTTCTTTACCAACATAGAAAAATAAAGGAATAAAGTAATAAAGAGTTTATTTTTTTATCACTAAGTAGCACGCTTTTAGGTTTCGAATAATCAATCAATCAAAATTGAATTAAGCTGACAAATTATTAGAGTATGAAAAGTACCAATATGGAGTTTGCATATTTTGTTCATTTTTTAAGTGCACTATTTAGTTTACAAATCGAGTGTTCGTTGTAAGTGCAATAAATATTAAAATGTTTTATTTTTAAATCTAAACAACATAACTAATCTGTATTGATTTTTTTTAAAAAAATAATTTAATTCATAATCATTTGTCCTGTTATAAAATTATACCCTTCTATCGATTTTTTAATCTAAAAATCGTTTATTGGGAAATTACATAACACTCCCTAATTTACCAAATCACATTTAACAATCAATTAATTATGTTTATAAACTTTTTCCCAATAATTAATTCTCCTGTAAAGTAAATTTCAATTTGTTATTCAATTTTTATTATTTACATACATATATGTGATATATATTAACATTGATTTAAAAGTAAAATATCATATATAAAAAAGGTAAATATTTATCTTACTGTTTATATAAATATATAAAATTTACATTTGAAATAGAAATACATAAAATCACAACCCTGATCGCTGTTTCGTATAAAATAATAGATTTTATTTTATTTCCCAATATATATATATAAATATAAATATAAATATGAATTTATATATAAATATATTACTTTTCCAATATCCTAGGAAGTTCGAATACAATTTAAAAACAAATTTCCAGATGTCTCGTGAGGAATAAAATAGCCGTATTCGATAAAAAGTTATAGTAATGAAAATCTGTCGACTTGATTTCAAAACTCCATTACAAAGTTAATAATCAACATACTGTAAATATGTTATGAAAAAAGGAAAACAGTATCATTAATTTTACGTTTCAAATAATACAAGTTATTATGTAGTTTTATTTCTAATAAAAAATAATACAGTTCACGAAACAGTAATATTTTAATTTTGTTATCGTAGTGTCCTAATTACATTTGGATGTTAATTTAAGATTATGCACATTCATACATACATACATATATGTATATATATATATATATATATATATATATATATATATATATAATATTCGTATGTACATATGCATAATATCCATATCTCTCATTGTAGCCTCTATACACAATATAATTTGTAATATTGAGGTCGGAATGGAAAATTTTAATATTCACAACGCATTCGTATTTTTACCCTCTGCAAAAACCACGTCAAATTTTATTTGCATTGTCAACAATTAATTTTAAGTTAATCTAATTTTCATGATATTTGATAATTGTTTTATTTAATATGTTTATTGTTTAAAATTTAAGCTGTAAATGATATATTCAATATTACTTTTTCATGATTATTGTTATTTTGAGCAAATTTGTTGTGAAAATAATAAATATTGATTTTTATTCAAATATATATATTGCAAAACATATACACATATATGTATATATATATATATATATATATATATATATATATATATAACGATGTATATATAATTTGGAAATATTGTATTAATTTCATTCCAATGAATAAATCATTAACCAATAGTTATAATTTGAATACATATAATATTAATATATCTTTTAATTCGTTTATCCACTTAAAATGTTAAAAAAAATCAGAAAATATGTGTATATTAAATGCAGAATACAGGATGAGCGAAAAATAAATGTATGTATCATTATTACTTGTTTTGAAAATGTAGCGATTTCACTTTCACAGAAATAAATTATCACCCCAACATCACAATATATTAGACAGTGTTCAATAATTATTTTTTGTTCATATTGTTTGTTTATAACAACACGTTATAATTTATGTTATAAAATTTAATAATCACTTATTGTGCACTTTATTCGCTGACGTACATTTTGATGGCATATCATCATTTTAAAATTACTACATTATAAAATATTATATATATGATTTTATAATATAGCATGGTGTTAATATTAGACTAATATATTGTGTTCTGAGGTGATAATTCATCTATGTTTATGGATTAGGTTTGAAAAAATTAAAATACGTAAAAAGGTAAAGAAAATAAAAATTTACGGATACAAAAACAGTAATAACATAAACAATAATTAATTCTGATTTTGATTTAAAAACAATAATCGACCAAATGACAAAATACTAAATTTGAAGATATTCTGAATTAATTTATTTTTCGGCCACTCTCTATTCAAAATTGGAAATCATATGATTGTATTTACAAATAAAACAATAATTCGAATTTCAAACAAAACCTTCACCTGCAATTCAAAACAATCTGATTAATTTTTTTAATATCCAATATTGAAATTTATAAAAAGGTATCAATTCGATTTGTACATTTTTCGAATTGTATAATAACGAATGAATTTTAACCATAATTTTAATTGAAATTTAAATCGCAATTGAAATCGTAATAAAATTTTAAAAATCTTAAAATGATTTACTGTTATAAATTTTTTTTCATTTGAATATAAATAAAAAAAATATCAAATAATATATATATATATATATATATATATATATACAAAATTTGTGTATGTGTTTATATAGTGTGACTAAAAAGAGGCTGGAAGGTTTAAACATACATTTACTTCCTTAATATCATTTACTACCTTTCAGTCTCAATTAGACCATATTATATAAGTATTAAATATGTATTCCAAAAAAAGGTTAATACACTAAATAGTTTATATTTTTTAAAAAGAAAGTAATATAAAAAATATTAAATATTAATTTTTTTATTAATAATCAAAAAATGAATGGTATTGTAAAAAACAAATAGATAAAATTATAATTTAACTGTAAGATAATTGATCATCTAATTAGTAATTATTTATTAAATATTTCAGATGCATAAATAAATATAATTATCTTCTTTAAGTCTTACATGATTTATTGTTTATTTTATCAATTTGAAATTTTCATAATATACCTATTTTAAATCTGAATAAATAATATAAAGTTCTATAAAATAAAAATATCGATTTTCGTTTAATTTTGTCTGAACTTACAAATGTCTTAATTAATATTCTATTTATGTTCATTAATAACACTAATATAAAAAAAATAACAGATATTTTTAATATTTCTAAAATTAAAAAGAAATGTCTTATTATTAAATTATTCAGTGGTTATAAATGATATAAATATAGATTAATAATTACTTGTAAATATTATATTTTTCGTAGTGAAAATATTTGTCTAATATAAAATAGTTTTTATTTGATGAAATTTAAAATTTCTGTAAGTATTTTGGAATTAAATAATTAATATTAATTTCTATAAAGTATAAGGCAAAATTGTTCTTCTATATTATACTTGTTTCTAAATTATTAAAGCGGTTATATTTTATATGAAAACTTGAAGGGTTCATAAGAAAGATAATTAAGAAGCGTAAACTAGAGAATACCTACATAAACCACAATAAACAAAACGTTCGTTTTTACATAGTGTGTTGTTTCTTTCTCTTTACACGATAAATTTTAATCCTATAAATAACTTCAACAATGAAAGCACAAGCTTAACGCTTTTTGTCGAGTGATATCCAAAGTTTCGGGTTGCAACTAAACACATGTAGTATAATACACGACTAAAAAGTATCATTTATCAATCAACCCCTCATTTTTGTCGTTGTCTGCAAGCATATACTTTATAAAGGAGATGAGTCTTTTACAGATACATATATCGGAGATTTTTTAAAGATTTTTTTTTCTAGATTATGAAATAAAAAATCTGTTGCGTGTATCACATTTTATCACTAATTTTTTTATTGATATTCTTAGACAAAAAATAAAACTAATTAATCATTACGAAATTACAGTTCATTAGTTGAGGTTTTTTCGTACGATTTTTTAAGAAAACAAAGCGATGAAAAGAACATATTTTTTCTGATAAACTCTTTCAGTACTGATATAAAATATAAAAGATTTTATAACGTATTTAGTTTTTTTTTAAAAAAAAGATTCATAATGAAAAGTAATAAACGTGGAAATTATATTAGTTCTGAAAAAGGATTTATTTTTATGAATACTGCGATTATAACGAAACTGTTTAAATGTAACAACATTTCTTGGAAACAGCTTCAAACTAACAGTTATTGGAATATAAATGTTTAAATAATATCACTGAGTGCTATTTTCTTATGCTATCGTCTTTAAACTAGCGTAACAAGCACTTAAAATGATATGGATACGATTTTCTCTCTTGTTTAATATATTTAGCTTCGTGATAAAATGACGGAAATTCGTTCATATTAAAAATGTCATTATGTTAAAGAAATTTCGTTTAATGAACGTGAAGAATTGCTTTAGATACAATGTGATGATCAAAATAATGAAATAGCATATATAATATGATAAAACTTTTAAAATACTTTTGTAAAACATTATATATATATATATATATATATATATATATATATATATATTATAAAAATATAATTAAAATGAGATGAAACACTTCAAATTTCATACATTTAATTTTTTAATAAATTCACATTATTAAATAAGTTATTTTTAGAAAACTACTGGATTTAGGGTGTATTAGTATTTTAGTAATTAAATTACTTAATTGAACTATTTTTAGTATATTTTTTCATAATATTATATAAAAACCAGTAAATGATAATAATACAAATATTTCATTTTAAAATAAATTAATATATTAAAAAAGCATTAAAATTTAGTATTTTTAAATTAACAACCTAAATTTTATTGTCCTTAAATGACTTTTAGTGTTAATAAAATTATTTTTAACATAAATAATCACAATAAACAATAAAAATAGTTGTTCAGTGTTGTATTAAATTATATATATATAAATATACAGTATTCAATTTTTGTCATAAAAAACTGATTATATAAATTTTTAACAACTGGATATATATAAAATGTTAATGTGTAATGATATTGAATTGAATTCTTTGAAAATTACCTTTGTACAGTTTACAAACAGACAAAACTTTTATTTATTTATTCTATTTTGTTGGAAAAATAGATATTTCAGTATCTGATTTGTAAAAATATCTTTGAATTACATTACAATCATCTATATCTTAAAACGTATTTCCAAAAATTGATAATAAAACTCGTAAAAATCGCAAATTTATAAAAATAACAATCAAGAGGTGTAATACTATACGTAAGAAAAGGTCTTTGTTTTAGTACTATGAGAATATATAAAATCCACAATTGGTAATAAAACGAAAAGACATAAAAAGAATTCAGAAAAAAGTTGCTCGTTTTGATTAAAATGGGCTAACATTTAATTGAACAAAACTCGTTCCAAATTTGGAATCTCTACTAACGGTTTTATAATCTTAAGTAAGTGTATTATTCACAAATGAAGGAATATATATATATATATATATATATATATATATATATATATATATATATATATATGTTTTAACAATTATTTTACTTCGATGTATAAAGTTGTTTAATAATTTCGAAGGGAAATAATAAAAAAAATCTCTGAATAATATTAAAGTAATAAATTGTACTTCGATATAATATTGGAATTTTAATATCATTTTGAATAAAAATAATTTATTCTTAAATTTACGTTTTACAAAAATATAAATGTCTGTCTATACAAGGATATAAGCATCAAAAAGAATACTCTAGTATATATTACTTCTATAGAACAAAGATTAACAATATTTTATATCAAAGTAGTTTAGTTCCATTCGAAATAAAAAATGTAAGTCCACGTTATCAAGTAAACACCTTTGATCTTTTTTTTACGACCGATTTTGAACTCATCCTGTCCGATAATATTACGCGGCAATACCATTACCTCCATGTTTTTGTTATAACGAGACAAACAACTGGCGAATACCTCATTTATCGTTTTTTTT
The DNA here is from genome assembly GCA_029203775.1 of Neoneuromus ignobilis. Lineage (NCBI taxonomy): Eukaryota > Metazoa > Arthropoda > Insecta > Megaloptera > Corydalidae > Neoneuromus > Neoneuromus ignobilis. The sequence continues at coordinate 13,785,019 of CP092090.1, forward strand.
TCTCTACAAAAGATATAAACGTAGGGTCGCCATTAGTGAAAATCTCCGCGAAACTCCTTTGATAAATTACAGCACGTCGGCGTTGTTGTGTGGTGTCACGATTCATCCATGGCGATGACAAGACGAATTGAATGGGCGCAATAAAGGCGTGCGCAGCAAAACACTTTGTTGTAAATGGCAATACTTTCACAAAGTTGACCCGGTGATCTATTGTTTAAGTGTATGTGTATGTCAAACAGCCAATTGTACGTTTTTTTTCCGTTTATAATATATTATATTTTTATTCTTTTATTACTGAAAACTTTTATATATGACATGTCGTTTATGAATAAACAGAACGGATTCTAGATGAGATTATGAAAATACAATGAGTTATCATTTGTACAAATTTATATAGATATAACCTAAACCTTTACAAAATGTTATAATTTTTTCGTAATATAATTATTTATTTTTAATTAATAACGAATATTGAATTGAATTAAATAAATACACTGAAAAAATATCAGAAGCAGAAATATTTTTCATAAAAAAACATTAATATTTTGTGATTTTTTTCTATACCATTGCAAAATATTCGAGTACAGTTATAAATATCGTATAAATGATTTTTGAGTTATAGGAATACCAAAAATAGATTTTTGTTGAAAAAAATGCATGAATGTTCTTTACACAACTGAATTTAAATCTTGTATATAAAAATATAATTTATAATATTGTAAAATATTTAGTACAAAATGATGATTTTAATAGTCAATAGTTTATCTGTTAAGGCTTTACCAGTACTTATAATAGTTTAAACTACCTTAAATTTTTAGTAATTTTTTCTATATTATCGTGAAAAATTGCTACTCAAAATCTATTATTTTCATTCAGCTCATACAAAAATTACTTATTAAATATATTTTATGCCGATTTATTTACATATAATGTAAAATTTAATAAAATATATAAACTGATGACAATAAGATAAATTTTATATTTTTAAAAAAATAAAATGAGATTAATGTCTATTTATGATTTTTCTTGAATAAAATATTTTTCTTCAAAAAAAAAACGTTAGAGTAAAAGAAATTTATAAAAAATTCGATATTTTAAAGGCTTTTGCTAGATTTTGTTAGAGAGGATATGTAAATATTTTTTTTAAAAAAATAACAAATCTATTAAGCAAAAATAAAATATAAATATTTTAATATAGAATTAAAATATAAGATTACGTATAAAATGAACTGAATACTGGAAATATATACTACATGAAAAACAGGATAAAGGAGTATTATTACAAAAAAGGTCGTATTGGAAGCTTATGTTTGACAGAGCATAAATATTCACTCTTCTTAATATATACGATAGATAAAAGAGTATCTTAAAGTAAACGATGATATATAAGTTTAACATTTTTCCTCTGTACTAAAAAAATAACATACATACATACATGCTTTTATATATATATATATATATATATATATATATATATATACACTTACTGTACCAAAAAATATATGTATAATTTTGTTTCAGTTATAAAATATGTTTTATTAAATATTTTATGTATAAAATAATTTCAATTCAATTTCTATCCATATCTATCAAGTTACTAAACATATCTGAACAAGAATTAAATAAAAAAAATCAAAGAAATTAATTTAATTATCCTTTTTTTATTTCTTAATTAAATAGATCGTTATTGTTCCAATATACGATTTTTTAAATGCTGTTTAAATACTTAGGGGCGTGAATCGAATATACTTCAAGCAAATAAAGAATATACTGAAGATACTATTTTATAATAAAAATAAAAAAGATATCTCTGTCATTTAGAAAAGATCAACATAAATGACCTCATTAAGACTTGAAAAAACTGTGCCCATGACAGTAAAAAGGATTGAGTGTGACAATGACAGTGAAGTGTAGATAATAAAGAAAGTCAACAAGTTGAAACTTTGGATTAATTTGCAGGCAGGTTTTTTTTACTTGTAAGAAAAGAGATATTCGTGTTATAAGTAGTAACTGAATTTTTTATTACTTCTAATAAATGAAACGTCTTTCAAATCTTGTCTGGGTAAACAAATTTCCAGAATATTTACAATCATGTTGGTAACTATTTTTCATCAACATTCGTATAAATATTAATAATTCCAAGTTCTTATAGAAATAATTCAATAGTAAAGACATATATAAAAAATAAATGAATTATTCAAAAAACTAATATAAAAATATAATGTATTCATATTTTTTTAAAAAAAAGAAATTAAAAAATAAAAATTTCTATAAAAATATTTAAGTAAATATCTTGAAAATAATTACTCGTAATCAGTTAATACGCTATATTGTAAAAATCCATTTTAAAAATATTTAACTATTAATTTATTAATAAATATTCTCTTAACTTTCTTTCGTATTAAATTATTGATTCAACTTAAACCAATATAAGTCTATCTTTTATGAAAATTCAATAAATTCGTTATAATTTTAATACACTTGATAAAAATGAACTAAAATCTCAAATATCCCAATTTTATATCAAAATATAAAAAGAATATAGTATTTTGATATAGTTTATATAAAAAAATATTCTTTATCTAAATAAGATAATTTTTATGTATTTGAGTATAAAAAAATGTTAGAGTATATAATATGATATACGATATTACTAGAACATATTTTCAAAGCTAGTTATTAATTTTTAATCGTATTTTACAATTAAATATTTAATGTTTATATAAAATAAATTACAAATATAAAACTTTAGTTTTAAAAACGATTCGTTTAAATATTTTTCGTATTTTCAAATTAGTCTGCTTATTTAATTATATTTTTTTAATAGTATACACCCGTTTAAAAATACTACATACCAAACAAATTATTAGTATACTGTCAAATTTTTTTTCAAAATGATCGATCTTTTAATGAAACTGTAACAAATTTCATATTTAAAATTATAATAGAATTGATTGATAAAAAAATTCAGCTTTCAGATAAAAATCAACGCATATTTCTTTATATATATATATTTTTATATATACAAACAAATTATTCATTTTCAGATTACTAAAATCAGATAAAATAAAATTATTAATATTTTTAAGAAAAAAATTGTATACAAATTTTTTTACAAATTATTATTTTTTAAAAAGATTTATACAATTAACGATTGATCGATATGTAAAATTAATATGTAATTCAAAAAAAGAGCGAAACTATTATTAAAATAAATACAGAAAGCTGATTTTACTAATATACTCAAATAACTAATAAAGAACACGTAGTGTTTGAATAAAACAACTATATAGAGCAAAAACCGCAAAGTATCTTTATATGAATAGACTTCATATGAAGAGTATGATAATAAAAGCCACAAATGCAATATGTGCACATATTGCACAAAGTCTTATATATATATATATATATACACTTATTTATAATACTTGAAATGAATAAAGTTATGTGAAAACTTATGAATGTAAGTGATTAAAATATATTATTCATCTAAGCAAAATTTCATATTCTATTAAGTACAATGACAATCAAGAATTCTGCTTAATAATAATTATTATATATTTTTGGTACTTATGAAGCAAGTATTTTAATATACAATATTAGTTTTAATTTTATGTTTAAAAAAGGGATTATTAAAAATATTATTCTTTAAGAAATGTATATGTCTAGATTTTTTTAAGTTAACACAATAATAAATAAAAATTAGTCAGTATATGGAAAAAGATATTTTTTGTCATTTAAGTGTATCTAATCTAATATGTATCTCGAAAAATGTAATTTATAATACAAAATTAAGACTATTTTATATATATATATATATATATATATACAAATGAAAAAACATTTCATTTCAAAGAATGCAACATAGATATGTTTACTAGATTAAAAATACACAAAATTCTTGACATACTAAAATATTTTTATTGTTAAATGTATTAAATAACTCGGTGATGTAGAAAGATGTGTAAATATCTTGAAGATATTGCAATATATGATGACAGAATCTAAGGCATGTGATGTCATCGAACATTTAAGGAGATAAAAATATATACGAACGAGTCACGTCACCGGGAGAACTGATGCAGTATGGACAAGAGAAGAATCGTAGATTGAATTCCAAGAGATAGAAATGACATTCAAACGTTAGACAGTTGGCTGAAAATGGAAGATCCACCCAAATAAACAACGCTGACAGAATAGAAAAAGAGGAGTCGAATAGAAATATGCAAATTGTATTATATATATATATATATATATATATATATATATAATTCAAATACGTTGATTACTTCATTTGCATAAAGCAATTAAAATACAAAAAAAGAATGCTATATTTTTTAAAAAATATTAAAAAATAAAAATATATAGTGAATTAGAATAGAAATCTCTCTTAAATAATTAGCAATCGCAATTTTTGTTTATAAGTATTTCTAGTAAAAATTGTATCTTTAGAATCAAGCGTAAGAAATTCTAAAAATAAGTAATTACTGACTGATTCAAAAGATGTGTAGTGTTTAAAATAGAATTTATTTGTAACAATAAAATCCATTCCTTTTTTTAAAAAAAATAGGTTTACAAACTTGTTTTTAAATTTGTTTTGATCCTTAGACTGCATTAGACATATTTGTTGAGAAAAAATTATAACAAAATATAAATAAACAGATATTTTATTTAGACTTACCTACAGACACCACCATTTTGACAAACATTTCTCCCATGATTACGACAAAGTGGTCCTTGCCCGCAGTTGGTCCCACTGAATCCCTCGAAACAAGAACACAAAAATCGTCTGCAAAAAACATATTCAAAATAATAAAATATTTTATAGCAATTTTGAAATTTAATTATGTAATTCATATATATATATATATATACATATATATATATATATATATATATATACATATAATAAAATTAAAATTAATTATTTATAATTTTTTGAAGAATACACAATGAATACTTATTTCATTATTTTTGAATGGATAAATTACTTTAAAAAAATAATTACATATTCTGATTATAACTTACTAACTTAAATAGAAAAATATTATTCGTTACAATTTCTATACTGACAAGATAATATATATTTTCTATTTCAGGAATAGTGTGTTGTTCATAATATTATACATTGTATTATTTTAATTCCTCCTAAAATGTAACATATTTTTTTTAAATACATATTTTTAACAATTTTATTTTTACATACATTTTTTAGTTTACAAAATATTTATTTTTTCAGTGTACATACATACACATATTATATATATATATATATATATAAATATTAGTGGCCAAATATCTATTGTAAAATATATTAAGAAAACAATAAAAAATTAAGTAAAATGACATTTTATTTCACTAAAGTATTGTACATAAATTTTATTTTCAAACTTATTCTATTATTTGAATATTTAATTTTAAATTAAGAAATACATAATAAAACAAAAAAATACTAATAAATATACTTTTTGAACAAAATTTTAATTAAATACCTAATTTATCAAACGGTCACATTCAAAAAAATCTAAGAAAACTACAGCAACTTCTGTTTTGAATCCAATTTCTCGAGCAATTGATCACAACTAAAATGTACAAACTTCTCACTAGTATATGTATGTCCATCTCATGAAACATTAACAAGCATATATCTAGTAAGATGAAGCTGTAGAATACTACTGTGTATTAAAGAACTGTTAAAGGAAGATATTTTGCGCATTTTACGTAAGTTAACATTATAACTTTTTACCATTTAAACTCAATATAACAGTTTTTATTCTCAGTATGTACATAAATATATAAATTATTTCGGAATCGTTAGATTTTATATAATTTTAGACACACATTTACAGTATATATATATATATATATATATATATATATATATATATATATATATATATATATAATGATGTATTGAAAATCATTCTCCATAAATAATTTATTATATACATTAAACCATCGTTGTACTGGCTATCGTTTTCTTTTAAATACTTTCTTACTTGAATAATACATAATCTTTAAGCATTCAAGTAACAACTTAGTAAAGTAACACTGTGTATGATGTTTACAGAGTTTAATGTAATGGCTTATTTTAGATCACTTTTTGTTTTGGAACGATTAACATCAACAACTGATTTGAAATAGTTTTATAAGACGTAATATATAGAAATTGAAATATTCAACAAATCTATATCACCCAATCCATATGCCTGTAATTGATTCAATACAAAATCTAAACTATTTATGTATATTACCGAATAAAATCAACGTTTGTGTGTGTATATAGCTGGTAACTGTTGGTAGCATCAGATATGTTAATTTTTTATAAATATACAAATGAATTTATTTTTAACTGTTCTGCAGTGAAATTAAAAAAGCATCTTTAATGCAGCTAAAGTAAACTGTTTAATTCTTTAGAGCCATACTACAATAAATTTATAGTTTACTATTACGGTACAGTAAATTTATTTCAGTGCAGTATTCGCGTGCATGGTGTTGTATAAAACTGTTATTAAACGTCACACCAATTTACGATCCCTTTGTGCTTCATTCTCTCTAATTACATGTTAACAAATGTTGTTACATATTACGTTACATACAACTAAACACTACTTCGAAAGAAATCAATGATAACCAATTACATGGACAGAACATGCATATTTCAATAGATCGACAAAAACGTAAATAATACACCATAAACATTATTAATAAATTTCATCATCATCATTGGTCGCGTAAGAGAATAGCATTATTCATTATGTCATCTATATGTCAAATGGAAAGTTGTATAATTGAAAATGCTCATTGAACATTGCCACACATTATGACGTCGCCCTTTGTAATATTTGACGCGTAAATTCAAAATTGGCATTCGATGGCCTCACCGTTATCAGTGTATTGTGTGCAAGAGATTTTCTCTGTATTATTGAATAACAGCAGTAATCTAGCTGACTCCGCAGTCAGACCGTTAGCAATCAATTCCACCATACACGATTTAACTTAACACACATTAAATTTACCACGTAAATCACGATGTGAAATCGAACAGTTGAAAATGTTAACTGAAATATATTTGTCCATATTCTTAAATTAAATCACATTCACTGTTGTATAAATCTGCTCGAAAAGTGATATAATTAAATTTTACCATCTGAATTGAACTATATGTTATGTTCGTGACAAATGAAACGAATATTGAGCGGTGCACATTTCTTTTCGTTTATAACACAAAAATGTATGAAACGAACAGTTCGTTTTTATATGTTCTGGAACTAAATAAATCTTCAAAATATTTTATTTTCCTCGGAATTCCTTTTGCACACATGTATGTATTTTATACAGAATTATAAATGTGCACTACAAATATAATTTATTACCAAAACAAACAAACAAATAATATTCATGTCGTTTCTTTGTAATTAAAATCTAATAAAAGTTATCACAATCATTATAAAAGCATTTATCATCTTACTTCTGAGAAAATGTCATCGAATGTTATTAGATTTTAAATGTTTTTCTAAGATTCTTCCCTGTTTTTTTAATCTCTTGGTCATCATTTCATAGTGATTTTTGTCCATCTATTGTCTTGTCTTCTTACTATCTGTCCTGTCTATGTTCATTTCATCAATTTTATTTGTTCTATTATATCAATTAGTCTTATCTATTATATTTACATTAATGAAATAAAAATTTAGCTTAATTATAAAATAACACAAAGTAATGAATAAAAACATATGAAACTAAAAAAAGCAACAAGTCGTTATATAAATGTAATAATTATGAATAAAAGATCCGAATGAAAAATCCAATTTGTATAAAAAAACTTAAATCGAAACTTTTTAGTTTTCTGTATTGAGTGAAATTTTTTGCTCGAAGAAATGAAATTTCAACATCTCATTGCAAAAATAATCTATTTCAGTTACGAAATCGAATTGTTCTGCTTCTACATAGTACGTATAGTCTCGTTGTTCGTATAATTTATCCCCGATCGGTTTTAGTGAAATTATTCATGTTTAAATGCCGCTTTCCTCCAGAATGTCGTTTCGGAAATAAAAATATAAAATGGTTATGAATTCTCGTTCACTGACATTTTTCATATTGGATTAAGTGCACCATTGATTTTTTTATATATTTAATTCATAATTTACGTTTCAGTCGAACAATAAAAATAGGCAATAACAAGAATTTTATAGCAGGGAATATTTTCGAGAAGTTTAAAATTAAACATACTTATTGGATTGATATAAAAATATTTTTTTATTGAATAACTAGTTTGTAAATTACGAAGAAATATTTTTATTGCATAAAATATTAATTTTTCTACAAATAATATTGAAAATTATAAGAGTAAAATACAATTATATTTTTTAATATTTTATAATTTATTAAAATTAAATTACTTTTTTCTTCTTAATTACAAAATATTATTTAAAAACTGTTTAGATTTAATTAATAATGTAAATAATAAATAAATATGTATAAATAAATATTAAATAATAAATACTAATTGTTAAAATAATAAATATACATTTTATAGATATAATTCATTTCTTCTGTGTAAATATGATAATTATAGAATTTAATTTCGATCAAGTTAATTTCAAATATGTTTTGATTAAAATAGATTGATCAGAGTGCTAATTGGAATTATTTTTGCTATTTACATAAGTTATTTTATTATAATTCCATGTATATTGTATTGTAAATAATTGAATAAATATAGATAGGCGAACACAGCCACTTTTCAGTTATGTATAACTTCTATATGTCCCATTCAACAATATTGCATAAATCCATATAATAATGAACAGTTATATTGCAAAATACAAATAAAGTGAATATACACAGTAGTTGAAATTAAATGCAGTTAAAATTTATAGATCACAAACACCCTGTTTGTTGACAACAAAGAGATCACGAAATATCAATTGGAATTTATGTTCTATTCATTACAAACAAAGAGAAAATTTCACTTTTAGATAATTGCACTATTGATATTGTATATTGATTTATTGATGAATTGTGAATATACATTTTTTTTAATATTCTTTATGGAAAAATAGGATTATAAATGGAAACATAATCAAAAAATATTAACTTTGTTTTTTATTGGAAATACGACGTATAAACTTCAATAATCGCTTTACACGAGGGTTGCTGACATTCAATTTCTAATTATTAAATACACTGTAATACAAAGCAAATGTGTTTCGATTGTTTAATTTTTCCATGAAATTTGTGAAAATTATTCAATAGACATTTTTTGTATAAAATGTTATTGTTAAAAAATCAAATGATTTAATTAAAATCTATCCTTATTTTTAATTAATATTATACTTATTATTTCATTATTTTTTCTTATTACAAAAATATTCATACGAATTTCACGAAAGTAAAAATAAAATTTATTTTTAAATTTAAAATTTTATAAAATGAAATATGATCTATTTCGATTTCTCACTTTATTAATAATATTATAAATCATTTAAGTAAGTATTTAACTGATTTATTTTATTTTTAATGATTAGTTTAAAATCTTCATAAACAGACTTTTTTTTAGTAAAAAGATTTTATTCATCTAAAAAATCCAAATAATAAGAATCATAATACAAACGAAATATTACCTGTTTTTAAATAAAAAAATCATAGTTCAAAACGGAGCATTAATATAAAATATACATTTGGAAACGAAATAAATATGTATATATATATATTAGTATGCAGAATATGTACTTACGTAAATCCTTTGTTCACATAACAATGTCCTGTAAACGAACAATCAACAACGATACAAGAGTTAGGCCGAACTGGTTTCTCCAACGTACTAATTTCATAAGTGATATTGAAACCGTAAACATCAAGTAGGTTATCAAGTACACGAAGATGATTTCCTTCAAGGCGATCGAGCTTAAATTCAACCACAAGATACGGTCTTCGTGTTAACAACCATCGAACGTGCGTTACATTCTGTTCAGTAACAGTGTGAATAAGCCTTCCACCAAGCTTGTAAGACTCACTTTCGTAGTGGGCGTACTCGTAAAATGTTAGGCCGGTGAAAACGTACAGCTGCGTGAGGTACACGGCGATAGACGCGTTGCTAGATGGTATATTGGATGAGTCGATGATCCAACGACACGTGATCGGAACCGGAAACGCGCCAGGGAAGCCCGGTGTTTGCAATATACCATGAATATCTGTTAAGGTTCCGCCGCAAGGCGTGCGGTTCTTACGATTGCCCCCACTGTTACTGATACTACCGATACCAATATGAGAGCGTGCTTCGACGACTATACTGCCTGGAGGCTCACCATTTAACAGCACACACAAAATGACTACAGCGAATGTCGAGAACCAACGCTGCTTCATGCTAGTCTGCACTTACAACCAATGCACTAATTAGTGCAAGGTTTTACAGACAATGCTGAGGTCAAATTAAAATATTAGCATACATCGTTCGAATTTAACGTACAAATTAAACGTTTGGGCGAATCTTTTATTCTCGTTTTCATCACACATACTTTTCTATAGTTCACTATTGTATTATTCTTTTTTGAATTAATTGGTCTTCACTGACGAGTCAACATTTTATTAAGAGATTCTGAAACAATAGAAAAAATACAAATTAATAATAATTCAGTGTAAAAAATAAATTATGTTATACACATTAATCATATTTCGAAATAATGAAACAAATTAGTTTGAACAATATATAGGGTCATCCAAATGTGACACCTAGATGTGTTTTATTAAAAGGAAACATGTGTAAAAGGTGGTGTATTCGGAAACATGTGAATAGTTTATTTTTAATAAAATACTAATCTAGGCGCAACATTTGGATGACCCTATATTTATTAATCATTTTTATAATTTTATTGCAAATAATATATATTATCTAAAATCATTCTAAAAAATATTATTTATATGTATATATATATATATATATATGTACGAGATATGGAAACTTTCATAAGAAAATAAATACTGAATAAAAAATTCTCATCAATATTCAATTTTTTCCCAGCAGTGGTTTGATATAAACTTATATAATTATGATGACGAATATTTATATATATATATATATATATATATATATATATATATATATATATATATTGATATACAAGAAAAAATTGAAACTTCAAAATATAATAATATTTTTTCCAAAAAGATAAATTACTAAAACAGCATGAAATGATATAAATATTCAATAATTACTTATTGAATTTTTTACTCGTATTTTGAATTCAAAGTACAGTCAAATAAAATTGAATTACTCCTTATGTATCGTTGTTCCCATTTGAATAAATGTTCAAGATATTTCCAATTATTTTTCTTCCTTGTTTTACTATTATTTTATATTACTATTTATATTTCTTAGTTTTAATTTTCTAATAATTAAAATGTAATTAATGAACATTTTAATTATTAATGAATTATCATTAATAATTTTTATTAATTGTTTGTCATATTTTTGAAAGATAAGTAATTAAAACTTTTCCAATTTTTGCTTAAGTACAAGTGTATATATATATATATATATATATATATATATATATATATATATATATATATATACACGATTAAATATAATTATATTTTAATATAATAAATTTTGTATTTTTTGAAACTTGAAAACATTTTTTTCAAATTAAGAACAATGATAAATATTTATTGAAAAATAATTCCTCTTTTTAAGGATATATTTACTATTCTAAATTAATTATTACCACATTAAATACTAACTATAGTCAAATGAAATGATTTAAAAATGTTTTAATATATGAAATAAATAAAATGTTATATATATATATATATATATATATATATATATATATATATATATATATATATATATATATATATATATATATATATATATATATATATACTGCATTATTCTATTCTATCTTAATTTCTTTACAAGCTGTTAAATAAAAATAATTTCAGTAATTATTTTAGTAAAATTTTTCATTATCAATGATACAATTATACTAAAAAAGTTTAATTGTTCTATTTACAAAATAGTTTTTTAAATTTTCAATGTAAAATAAGCAGAAAATGTAATTAATTAAAAGATGTTTTACGACAATGAATACACGAAACTTTTTTTACCATACAATTATGTAAATAACTGTTTCATATAAATAAAAGTTAATAAATAAATTAATAATTATGTTCTAAGTACTAAAAACTACTTTTTACACTTTTTTTAAATGCGAAACTAATAAATATTTTATTTATTCTAATGTAATGTTATATATACATTCGTATTTTAATCTAGATAATTATTTCGTAACTGTATACTTCAAGATGTTTTTATTACTACAATTCTGTCATTGTTTTTAAAAGTAACTGAAACGTTTTTATGCATAAAAAGAAACAATCTTGAATTGTAAGCAAATAATTAAAAAGTAAAATAGCAAACGTATTCGATAAAAACTATACGAATGTAAAATAGTATTCGAAAAAAATTTGGCAACAATTCAATTCAGTATTTTTTTTAAGAAAACTTTGCTGAATTTTAATATTAGGGTAGTAAAATAACTCTAAACTACGATATTTATATATGAAATATAAGTATTTTAAGAAGTAATTCTACGGAAAATATGAATTATTTTAATAGTCAATTCGTTTCATAAAAAATGTTATTATACTTTGTTTATATTTTTCTTGGTTGTCATATATAAAAAATATTTCTTTAAGATATTTATATATATATATATATATATATATGCAAAGGAAAACAAAAATAGAATAAAAACAAATTTTATAGACAAAGTAAGTATATTAATCATAGAAGAAGTTCAAAGTGTAATAATAAATTATAAATTTCGTATTATGGTTGAAAACGGAAACACAGAACAGTAACGGTTTCTAAAAAGTTAAACAAAAAATCATAACAATAAGTTAAAAACCACGACGCGGTAAACAGAACAGTAAATTAGTCGCAGCGAGTTGTTCTAAACCCAAAGAGAATTAATTTTAATTATTCATGGATGAATCTCTGCATTTCAAAGTTCTCAATCTTCATTTTAGTGTAAAGAAAATCAAGGATGCGATAAATTAGTTCCGCTTCCAGCCTAACAACAAAAAAGATCTCTTATTTTTCATTGAAGTATCAGATTGAAACTTTGTAGACGCGATTGGTTCATCTGCTGTCGCGGTCACCGAGTTATGTCATTTAAAACTTTTAGCTGTTTGATTAAACTAAAAGACTTATTAGACTGTCTGAACGAATGAGATATAAAGATACATTTATGATGATGTAGTTTTGATATGCAGGCAGATCGTGCTAGCTAGACGTTTATAATTTGAGAAAACTAATTACGACTGAGTGAACTCTTATTAGTTAATGTAGAGCAATTAAAGTAAAAAATTGATTCTAGAATACTAGATACTGAAACGAGATACTTTTTATGTAAAAAAGAGAACATTTCAAGAATTAATGAGCAAAGTAAAAATTGTTTTTTTTTTATAAATGTTTCATTCGAAATTATGTAGTATGATATTTTTAACATGACGTGTAATCTTTAAAATATTACAAGAAAAATCTATTTAATTTCTACAACGTTTCTATTAAATTATCGTAATTAAAAACATAATATGTTTTTTAATGTAACAAGAATTTTAAAAAATGTATATTAATAAACATTTTATGCTTCCTTGATTAGATCATTAATTAAGATGAAGATTTAGAGATGTTAATGCTATTTACTATTTCGAGTAATAAATGAAAGTTATTAATCTTCAAGTAAAAAAAAAACATAATTATTTCGAAATAAAATCTTTTACTTTCAATAATGTTTTTTAATACTTTTTTTATCCAATTTCTATAGAAATGTGACCTATCATTTATAATATTTTTATTAATTGTTTCTTGAAGTAATATAAAAAAATTATTAAAAAATTTTGTGATATATATATATATATATATATAAACAGACAGATAAACATATATATTTTTAATTACAAATGACATAAATATCTTTACATCATTGATAAATATACTTAGAAGAATATGATGCAGTTATATTATCATATAGATGGATTTAATTTAAATACAATTAAAAGGACAGCTATTTTCTCACCAAAGAAAATTATTCATGTTTCATATATGAATTACATTTTACTTCAAAGTTAAAGGTTACATGGTAATATTTCTTAACATTATAAATTCTCATCAAATATATTCTTTATGATATGATCAAAATTGAATTATGAATACAGAGTAGTTTTAATAAGAAATATTTTATTTATTAATATATATATATATATATATATATATATATATATATATTCTTATCAAATCCTCTTATTTATCAAATTGATTACTACAATACTAAAATTACACAGTTTTGATTCCTTGTTTTTGTTGGTTTAAGTCCCTTATACATATTATTGTTATAATACAGTTTCAACTCTACTTGAAACTTCATAATCAACCAACGTACTTGAAATTATACTATCAACAAGAAAATTTGTTTGAAGTTGGGTTTCAAACTGAAATTGACTGACTGTGAAGGACAATGAATAATAAAACAATTTTAAGAACCAATAAACAAGAATTAAAATTACAGATATTTGTTATATGAATAATTCAAATATTATAATTATTTTGTTTCTAATAATTTATTTAGAAATTATTTTTTATTATAAAAAAATCATTTTCCACATTAGCATTAATATATATTTAAACACACACTTTTGTGTATATATATATATATATATATATATATATATATATATATATATTAAAGAAAGTAAAATTAAACAATTAACTTATTTGAGAAAAAATTAAAGATGTTCTCTATCCAGGATTATTTCAAATAATAGATGCGAAATATTCATTTTCCCTTTTAAATAATTTGTTTATAATCGATTTTAGTTTAAAAACTAAATAGCAACAATTTTAAAATACTTATTTTACTTTTTACGAACTTAAAAATTATAACATTAAGAACTAACCAATAAATTTAAATTTGAATGACAAAAAATAATAACATAAAAAATAAAAATGTCTATATCTTTAAAATATAATACTATTATTTATACTCCTATCATACGTTATATAATTTTATTATAAGATGAGATCTGCCTATAAAGCATTGTTTATGTCTACACATGTGAAAAATGTCAATATATATATATATATATATATATATATATATATATATATATATATGTATGTATGTATGTTTGTATGCATATCAGATTATTAGTCAAAAATGGGAGACATTTATATTTATCTACAAAAGAGTTACAAGTATAAGCGCGTAAACATCAAAAGTTTATAAACGAAACTAGCGACCATTTTTAGTCCTGCTGCGATTTATTATTATTTGTTTAGATAAAAACTTTCGAGGAATTAAATGGAAAAGAAATCAATAATATGTATTTGGCACATATTTCAAAAACATTTTTACCAAATATTATCACAAAAAATATCTATAAAATTGGCAACGAGCCAATTTCTGTTACGTCTATTCTTGCTGCGTATGTGACATATCTTTTCTGTGTCAAGAAAACGAATTGTTCAAGGGAGTGCAACAAGAAAATCCTTTGGAATCAATATCCAATGTGCGGTTGAATACAACGTTTTATATCCGGTTTACAGCAGCTTTCATGTGACATGAGTTTTATTGTATCTATTGTCTCATGTTTATATACTGTTATGCATTTTTATTTCAAATAGAATAACTATGTTTATTCGGCCTTTACCGAATAATAAACATTTGCTTACATATACATGAAGAAAAATAACGAAAAAGAACGTTCGTATATCACTGGGTAAAAATCTGTTATTTACATATATATACTTTATATTTATTATTCATATATACATATTATTTCTTCAGTTAAGGTTTTCTTCCTTACTTAAGAGGGGTAAAATGTAATAAATAAAATATTATTTCAAAACAGGAACCCCTGCTGTCAAACTTGCAATCTTAATCAGCTTTATTATTATTTTATGCATATATATATATTGGGTCGTTTAGAAAGTAATTTCGTTTTTTCAGGAAAATGAACGATAATTTTTTTATAGTATATAAATATTTTATTTAATTATGCATTGACCATTTTGGTCCAATACATTTTGCCATCTTTCTGGTAGTAGAATCATTCCACGCTCGTAGAATTTCTGATCTTTGCTTGCAAAAAAAACTGAATAAAGTGATTTTTGACATCATCATTTGAATTAAATGTTTTGCCGTTTAAAGATTTCCGTAAAGACCGGAACAAGTAATAATCGGAGGGTGCCCGATCTGGAGAATATAGTGGGTGCAGTAGCATATTCAATCCAAACTGTAACAGCTTTTGAAGAGCAATCAAACTTGTATGATTTCTGACGTTATTAATAATAAAAAAATTGTGTACTTAAATTTAGTGTAAAAAATCAATTTTTATTAAGTGAATAATTTACTAATTTATTCACAAATATTTCTTATCAAATTCCAAAAAGGCTGTAAAATTTAAATAATTCTTATTATTGTCCATCATTAAAATAGATTTTATGTATTTCCCTATAATTGATTTTTCTAACCATCAAATAAACGACTAATCCATCTATCTACTTGACGATTTTTTTAAGTCGAAACTAATCGAAAATATGAAATAAAAAATGAGACGAAAATATATACAATAGAAAATAACATTACAACAATTTCACTGTTAAAATAACAAAATTTAAATTTAAATACAATTCATTATGTATAATAAATTTGTATAAACACGTTTGTTGTCAATTACTTTTTTATAATTCCTTAGAGTAACTTTTGTTTAATATTCTACTTCACTATTTTTGATAAATATGACATCATTAGATAGTTTTTAAAAATATGTGAAATAAACTCTCAAGAGATACATGCATATATTTAATTTTGATCAGTCAAATATATTAAAATTTATATGATATATATAATATCCCATTTATTATCGTAAATTTTACAACAGATGTACAAAACCTAAACGACTAATGAATGAATGAATCTCTAATAATGAAGTTTACATATTTCACTGTCAGTATTTAATGAAACTTAATGTGTGTGTGTACGTAGGTGTATATATATATATATATATATATATATATATATATATATATATATACGTGTGTGTGTGTGTATTGTGTATATATATATATATATATATATATATATATATATATATATAAATATATATATTTAAAATACTTAAATCATTTGACTAGGTTAACATTTATTTATTTCTATGTAATAAATTTATTTGTAACTTTAAAATATTTTGTGAGCATAAAATACACATTTACTGTTATATTTAAATATTAATTTAAATTTGTTTAATGTGACTTCTAATAAATCGGCACAAATTTATAAACAGTATATTAGAAATATCTAAAAGGTGTCTGGTAATTATTTATTTTTAACACAAACAATAAAAAAAGTTATAACTAAATCATTGAAATATATTAGAGAAAACATAAATAATATTTTATATTAAACAAAAAAAAATTTTTTTTTAAAAAAAATTAGTAACTTATAATTCAATTTACTTATAAAATAATAATGAAAAAATAGAATTATTTTTGAATACTTAGACGTTTAAAAAAAATGTGGAAACCAAAAATTTAATTGAAATTGATATTAATT
Source organism: Neoneuromus ignobilis (assembly GCA_029203775.1). Classification (NCBI taxonomy): domain Eukaryota; kingdom Metazoa; phylum Arthropoda; class Insecta; order Megaloptera; family Corydalidae; genus Neoneuromus; species Neoneuromus ignobilis. The sequence continues at coordinate 13,802,640 of CP092090.1, forward strand.
CATAAAAAATATTTATTTCGAAAAAAATAACTGACTTATTTTCAAATGTTTGCATGTCCAGTCAACTTTTTGACATATGATTTAGTGCTTTATCGTAAAAAAGCCCTAGCGCCAAATAGATTTTCAAATGTCAGAATAATTTGACAAGATATCAAGTTTGGGTAGCATAAACAGAAAGAAAATAAAACTCGACGATAGAAAATATTTGATTCAAAACTCAGTTCGTATATACGTATAAAAATTTATACTTTGAAATATTTTTTTGTTGAAATATTTACTTTTTTTAAAAATAAATAATATTCGTTCTTACAAATAATATCTGATAACTATTATTAATAAAATTATGAACTTTACTTAAAGTATAGGAATTATTTTTTTTAATATTTTTATAAATAATATTTTCTTAAATGTAAAAATCTTGATTAAAAAATAAATAATTCTAATTAAATAATCTGTTTTTCATTTTAAATACATTTTAAGAATAGAATGCATTTTCAAATTCAAATACAAACATATTTTAGTCCATGTTGTATAGAATAAATTTCCTTTTACATAATACGAACACATATGAACGTATTGTTTTATATAATAAATAATTTTAATCACAAATAGTGTTTGATTATTTGATAATGTAAATAAATTTACATGTTAATTAAAACATGTCATATCAAATTCCATTATGAGTTAACATTTATAAAAAAATATTAGTAATGAAATTTTAATATAATCCTAAAATGTTAATTTTAAAAAAGCTATTTCTTTTTTCATGTGCTTGATTTTGCAAATAAACTTTTTTGTATATCTCCATACTTTCATTGTCCTCAAGAGGATTAATTTGTATAACTGATATTTTATAAGGATTTATTTTATTCTGTTTTTTTAACTTAGCTTAATTTATCTTAACATATATTAAAAAAAAACATGTTATTTTCTTTTGCATGTTAAAACAAGTTTCAATGCTGTTATCTTACTCATTGACTAATTGTTAAATTTCAAAGAGATGAAATTCTACCATCAACTCATGAATACTAAATATAGGTTTGCGTCAGATGAATATAGATTATTTTCATTTGTCCAAAATCAACTAAAAGGACGTCGTTTTACGAATGAAAACTACGTAATTGCTATGTGGGATGAAACATATGTTACTGTGTATAAGAAAAGGGGTGAAAAAATTAAAAACTGGATTCAACGTATCGTTCAATTATAATAGAAATATTTGTACGATAAAATGTCTTAAATGGTTGATCGGTATATATATATATATATATATATATATATATATATATATATATATATGTTCATTTTCAAGCAATTTAATTATCAATGTTCTATAAAACATAAATATACTTGACAGGTATTGAGCACATGATGTACACATAAAAAGAGTTTGACCACCAATACGTCTCTCACATCGAACAACAAAAATTTTCATATATTTATTTATATTACTCTGTCAGTATGATAAATGAGATGCTTGAAAATTTGACAGCATGTTGTGAATTGGCAATCTCTTCCGCAGAACGTGCATATTTCAATTAATGAAAATTTCGTTAATATGCAAAATAAATTTGATTTCTCCATTTTACGCCTGTTTGGCTTGCATTTAATGATGACGAATTGTGATTCCTATTTTTATTTCCGACTGACGACTGATCGTGTGAGTTAAATGAATAATTTATGATTTTTTACGAGATTCGATATTGGACGAAAATCAATCATTAAGGAATTCGTTAAGTATTTTGTGGAATGGATTTAATGATATTAATGGAAATGAATTTGATATGGAAATAAAACACTTAATAAGAAGTAAACAGAAAAATCGGCTTTACATATAAATTAAAAATTAATACCTTGTTGTTTTCAATAAACTCAATTAAAAAGATTATAAATGCAATTATGAAAATCGATTCAAATGAAGACAATTATTTGTGTTTTTAAATAGATGTATTATATCAATTAAATAATTTTATTTATAAAATCAGTTCATTATATTAACTAATTTGATACAAAATAATATACAAATTCAATTATATATATATACATATATATTATTACATTAAAACAAAAATATACACAAATATGTATGTATTACGACTTACTAAAGTATTTAATATACAATTAAAATTCATAATAATAATTAAATTATCATAATAATCATTATAGTTATCATCATAATTATCATAGTTATCACATAATTATCACCGTATAATATTGTTTATTGTTATTGCCGAAATAAAATAAAATAAAATAGTAATTTTTTCGGAAAACAAGAAATTGCATGCTAGGTTTTAATTTTATTTTATTATAATCAGTTAGGCCTTACATGAAAATCTTCCATATTTATATTAAAATATAGATACATAATACTTCAATAGTTCAAAAATGAAATGTTTAACTAAGATTTCATTTCCTTTGTAAAATGAAATAAATTAAAAAACGAATAAAAATACATCTGATGATAACAATGTATTTGATAAAGGAAAAACATACTGAAACATTCAATAACGTCACTTCACTTATACAGAACAGTCGTTTGCGTTTAATGTTATAAATTATTCAAGTAAATCTATGAGGGTTCCTGAAATAATGCACGTTTGAAATAGAATAGTTCATATTATAAAACAGACACTTTAAAATATGATATGACTGACCTCTTTTATTTTCATGTCATAGCCGCATTGCGACATAGAAAAATGAGGATAAGAAAACTAAATATATCATGATTATTATTATTTCAACTACGAATACAAAGGGTAAAGAGTAGCTGTAAGGACGTGTTCAGGCTTTGTAACTAATTTCGTGAGGTAATTCTGTATCCATTTTCTTTACAGTCTTGGGCTAATTTGCGTTAATGTAAAATGTCAAATTGCTTCATTATGACCACAAAGCGAAGTAGCAAACGATGAAGATAATTTTTACAGCGGAGCTTCATTTTTATTTGCTCGGTTCTGTCATTTTTCTTTTGTCATTATACTTAAATGAGTACAGATGTCAATTTGAGGTTTAATAAATAATGTGTTTACTTTATATTAAATATTAAATTTTCATTTCAAAAATTATTAAAAACGAAAATGTATTCTATTTCATATTTTTAAACTTTTGTACTACGATTTTCTCGAATTTATATTACTGTTAAATTTATAAAATTCTCAAAATATTTTAGATATAAAATAATAATTATTATTTTTAAAAATAATGATGAAAACACATTTTAAATAACATGCAAATATTTTTCATTACTATTAAAATATATTTTAAAAAAATTAATCGTTTATTCAGTATCTGCAAACAAGAATAACCTTTCGAAAACATGTTCACTTTATCTCAAAACTATACATTTATTACATTGGTTATATATGTTCACATGCAAATATGATCATTACTAAACGTGCCTGTATAACTGAGATTAAATCGTCTGGTAACACGATGTTTAAAGCACATGTTAAATACCAATTGTGGAATATAGTGCAGAATATTGATACATTATTAATCTAGAATTATATATTAAAATTTATAAATATAAAATATAATTTAAAATTTTCATAATAACAAGCACATTTTAATTAAATCGGCCACTTAAGAAATACAACTATAATATTTTTTATTTATATATATATATATATATATATATATTGTAAAACAAACATGTAATTAAAGACATATAATAAAATTCAGCTACTGTGTAGGTAGAGAGTCGATTTTCTCATTTATCTGTCTAATAAATAAAAGGTAATTGCACTGTTCTTAAAACAGCGTACAAAAGCTTAAAATGGAACAATAGCTTAAAACTAAATATCCAAAAGAACACTAACATTTTTTAGAAATCAACTGTGATAAAATACACGTTGATTAAATTCAGTGTCACAGAGAAAATATAGTAATAGCAAGTAAGTAATCAATGACTAGGAAAAACGTTCTGTTATAAAAATAAAATATTTTTAGAATGTCTTTGTATTTTTTGTATTGTTATTGTAATATTTTTTTCTATATACCTAGAACATTAAATTGATAAATGTGGTATTATATATTAGTGCTCTCTCTCGTTAATTGCATATATATATATATATATATATATATATATATATTATTTTTTAAAAAAACCTGACTATATTATTGAATAAGAATTAATAGATTGAAAAATATTTAATTAGATTCCGTTTATTTTTATTTAATTTATTTCATATGCCTTAGTACGAATATTATTATTTTTCGAATTTGTAATTATTTGTATTCAGGAAAAATATATTAGTTAATAAAAATCGTCTTTTCTTACTCCATTTTATTGTACTTGTAGTTTTAAGCAATCATATTATTATTGTTTTTATTTCCAATGTACTTATTTTTAATCTCCTTGGTATATATTTAAAACCAAATATCATAATATTGAATATTAATTCCATTTTTTATTAATTTAAGATTAGAAAAATTTTAGTTCTATATTTTCACATATTCATTATAAGTATATACAAATGTATTTATATATATTTACTTTACAAATGTATTTATATATATATTTACTTTATATATATATATATATATATATATATATATATATATATATATATATATTTACTTTACTAACAGTTTTTACAATTGTTATCTTTAAGAAGTTTGATATTTAATACTTTGTATCAAGTAATCATATTAATATCTCATTAATGAAAAGATGTTTCTATGTATCAGCTATCTGAAGATGGTATAATTACCTAAATCAGCTGTAATTAAATCGTTACCTAGCAATAAACACCAGAAAATCATATATATATATATATATATATATATATATACATATGCATATATATATATATATATATATATATATATATATATATATATATATATATGCATGCATTTGAAAGAGAGAGAAATGAATATAAAAAATATAAGACTAAAAATATAAATGAATTTAAAAGAAAATTCAAAAAGAAGAAATATAAGAGAATATGGAAATAAAAAAAAATATTGAAATAAATTAACACGTTCAATGTTAAATCCATTTTTGTTAATTCTTTGTTCATGTTGCATGCATCAACACCAATGCAGTAACGATCCTTGCTTATCGAACATAACAATTTTGTAGAAAAATAAAATTTAAACAATAAAAAAAAGTTTAAAAAATAATAAATCTCTACGTCCATGAGACACCAGAAATCCATTACGAAATAACAACACTATAGGTGATATTTAGATATCCATTAATATTACCAAACGTTTTATAACTGTTACATTTAATAGTGAAAATATAAAAGACCTTAATGAAAAATCCAACGTGAGTTGTAAATATTTAAAAAAATTTAGAGATAAATGTTGTTAAATTAAAAAAATAAAAATATCAAAAATAACTGCACGAGAAGTAGATATCAGGAATTTTATTGGAAATGTATTTCATAATAAACAAGCATTAAAATATTTAAATAAAAAAAATCAATTTACATAAAATAGATTTTTAATATTCTTTTAAAAAACTGTATTCAAATGACAAAATAAACTAAAAGTAATGAACTGAAAAACTATTAAAATATACAACTGAGTTTTTAATAAATTGATTTTTATTATGATAAGAAATTTAAATTTTTGTTAATTATTTGATCTGAGTTTGATCTTTTTATTAAAAAAATACATAATTTTTTATACCAAATATAAATTTTTTATACCAAATATTTATATTTTCTATCAATAAATAAAATAGAGAACTTAGTAGCACAAATTAAATATTGTAGCAGTAAATCAATATTTCTTTAAAAAAATGAAGAAATATTTCAAGTGGAGACATTTCCTATTAAACGAACATGTCGAATAAAGTGCTTGCTCAAATTCGAACCAATTTTCCCACGTACATTTTTACATTGTAGAGAACGAAATGCTTCTGCGTTCTTTATTTGAATTCAAGTAATAAGCATCGCGTATGTTTCATAGCGAACATGAACGCGCGTTACCGTATATTCACATTCGAATTTCTGTTTGGAAAAATCTTCACTTCGATATTTTGACTTGCAAATTGTCTCTTACTTTCGTTCGGTATTTTACATTCGGTTATACAATTTTATAGCTTTATTATCACAAAATATTCACATTTCTTTATTTTTTATGAAACTCATCAGAACTTATTAGTTTATTTCTTTTTGTTATCTTAATACTACTTTTTAAATTAATCAAGGTATACAAAATCAACTGTGTTTAAAATTTTTACTATTCTCTTTTATTCAAAACACTATGTTTTTTCAAACTGTTCATATCAACAAAAATTAAAAAAATATTTTTTTCAATAAATCAAAACATGATTTCCAATCTCAACAGAATGTAATACATGTTAAATAGATTTAAGGAACTACTTGAAACTTTTTTAGTAATGCAACAAACACTTCTAAACGTATGTGTCTTGTAAGTGTAAATAAATATTATTATAGCCATTCTTATTTGCTTATAGAAGACTATAAACGTGCTGGTATCTGTCCATATATTCCTTTTAATGAGAAAAATAAAAAAGAAACGGACGTTATGCGCGACGAACACGGTTTGAAATATAATAATAGCACGTACAGGGTAATGAAGACAATTTCTAGCACCTAGTTCAAAACAAATACTTTAAACACGGCTTGTGTTTTGCATTATAATGAATAAACTTTTCTGTATTCACAATATAATGTACTTGAGTATGTCTGCAAAGGTTTACATACTTATTTTTCCTATTATAATAAGTATACATTATATTATAGTCATTATTCACACGTTAGTATGTAATATAACAAAATTATTTTCGTTAAAAACATCAAATAAAGTGAAATTATTTTAATTAAGAATAAATATGAGTTTTTAATATTCAATTATAAATAAATAATTATTTATTAAAAAATAATTTATTCAATATGAAATTTATTTTTTTCTATAACAGATTTTCCATACATTTAGTAATATTTTTGGATTTTTATTATCTATTATTTCAAAAATTTTTTTACTCTAAATGTTTATCTAATGGATATTAGATGAAATATTCTAGTGGAATATTAACAAAATATTAATCTACCCTCAGATAAATTTAAAAGCCAATAGATTATAAAGAAATATACAATTATCAAAAATTGATAACACAAAACGACACTATATGTTAATAAGAATATTAGTAATAAAAAAATATTATTTATGGAATTATTTTACTTAATGTACTAAAAAATTAAAATATTAATTTCTCAAAAATAATTAACTAAAAAAAACACAGTTAATAAATTCCAAATAATAATAGAAAAAAAATGTCTAAATATTTTTTAATTGAATTAACAAATATTAACACATTTTTTCAACATAAATTGATATAGCTTTTTTATATTTCTTATATATATATATATATATATATATATATATATATATATATATATATATATATAATGGCTTGTATTTGTAGAAATAATTATAACCTATCTCAATTTTAATTATTATTCAAATATTAATAATTTAAAAATAGTACTGAAAAATATTAAATACACCATTGTTAAATAAATTTATTTTTATAATTGATATACAAGACTTGCTATTTATCATATCAATCAAAATGTCATATGAATCTTTGAATTCTATCCTAACCACTTGAATTTACTCGAATTTACCACCTTCAAGTGGCAGAATAAATGGTTTGAGGCAGAATACCACATCTTTTAACATGGGTTAGTTCTATTTCATTCTAAATGTTTCAGCAATATCTCCAGCTGTGAATAAAATAGAGTTTCACTTACAAACAGCTGGATTAGAATAGTGAATTATGACCTATTGCATTGAAAGAAAAATATACAGACGATTGTTTAAAATGCTCGTGGGAATATTAAACTATTATTGAATGAAATTGAAATTTGATATCAAAAAATAATATTAATTTTGTATTTTCATTTTTCTGGATATAAAAATTATTTATTTTTAAAAGAGCATTTATTAATTTTTTTTAAATCTAAAATTAACAAACAAAATACATATTTAATAAAACGTTTTTAACAGATATTAACATTTAATTTTAATTTAATAAATTGTTTTCCTTAGTATTAAAAAATAATGATTATTTTTAAATATGAACATATCATATTTATCAGAAAAAAATATTTTGTGATTGAATATTTTTTCCATTGAATACAAAATTTTTTTACATACATACAACATTTTTATAAGAATTTTTACTATATACATATATGCTTATATATATATATATATATATATATATATATATATATGTTTTTGTTTGTAATTTTTTAAATTGTTATTACATAAGGTTGACGGTTAAAAATTAACATTCAGGGCAAAAAAAAGATATTATTTTTATGATCTATTGTATATTTATAATAAATTAATTAAAAGAATAAATGAAATGAAAACAAGTATTATAAAAATAAGATGATAAAAAAATAATACAAATAGTTCAATATTGTATTAAACTAAGTAAAAAAGCTTTGAAAAAAATAAAATTTATTTTATTTTTTAAATTTCCTATCCAGATACTTTTTTATATATATTTAAATATTGATTTGTTCTCTTACGAACAAACAAATATATATATATATATATATATATATATATATATATATATATATTATAATAGTTTATACTTTTTACTGATTTAAAATATAAATAAGAATTTTCATCTCCGCTTAACGTACACATAATATCCGTTGAATATACGTTATACACAAGTAATACACTATCATAAAACCCTTTGTGTAACAAAATATTGGATATTCTATAGAAGAAAAATAATTATTTTTTAAGTAAATAAATTTTTACTTTAAATTCATAGAGTTCAATTAAAATTTCCATACTAATACTATTTTTTATCTAGTGCTTTATACAAAAAATTAGAAAGAATTTGATATTATTTATATATATATATATATACATACGAGGATCGTTTGATAAGTATAAGTATATAAAAAATATACCAAATCTTTAGTTACTGTATACTATGTATTACACGTTAATCTACATCATCTGATATTTTTTTAATTGCGTGACTAATTAACATTTTCATTTTTTAAGCAAGGCTTTAATACGTGTATTGCATAATGTAAAAAATAATTAAAATCCAAAATGCACAAATATAAAAACACACACACACACACAAATATATATATATATGTATATATATATATATATATATATATATATATATATATATATGTATATGTGTGTGTGTGTGTGTATAAATATATATACAGAAATTTAATTTCGTTGCCCTATGTGGTCTCACAAAACAATAAACCGCACATAAACATTATTCTTTTAGCAAAAAATCTAATTAATATTTTATTAATAAATTTCATGCATTTAAGTTTTAAATACAATGAGTATAAAATAAATTATCACACTTTAGTTTCAAATATGGCATTTTAATAGTTCTCATGTTTTTTTAAAAAGGTAAATTAATTATATCTTATTAATAAATATAGAAGATAAGTTATTTTTTTCTAATAAATTTCGCATTAAAATATTAGAAACATACACATAAATACAAACTTCTTTTAAATATAAAAATGTGAATTGTTGAATCTATTTAATTGCCGGAAACAAATAATATAAAAATTGTTCAATTTTCTTCTTGTAAAACGTAAATATATCCATCTTTAAATTATTCTCATGCATAGTACAGTTTTATCTTCTTTAATTTTAAACAGATATTTGTCAGTACAAATAAAACAAGACGTCAACTCTACCACGAACTCTGTCCGTACGAAGCACATAAAAAAAGATGTAAATGTAAATTCCAAACTTGATACACGCTGCCTTTTTCAAGGCTCGACCATCATCGTTTTATAACATTTCAGAGAAACTATAAAGTTTACAATACCGCTACTTCGTGTGTGCTAGTCAAATGTTCACAGTTCTTGTTGATCTCGTTTTTTTTATTCGTATGAATATTTGAGTTTTTATTTAAATAAATGCATTTATATTCCTTTTAAGAATAAATTAAATAAAAGATATGTTAATTCTGAAATACTTATTTAAAAATATCATGAATTAATCACATATTTCTTTTTTTAATAAATGATTCAATTGTAAAAAAATATTTATAATTATTTTTTTAAATCTTAGTAACAACCATTTTATTACAACTTAATAGACATTATTTTAAGACTGTACGAGCATATATATTAATTGTTTTCCCAATTTTATTCACATTCTAATGAAATAATAAAAATTACACAGTATAAAATATAAGTACTGGTTGTTTAAAGTTGTCTTAAAATAATATTTTTTATAGTTCTTTCACAATTACATTGTAATAAAAAAAACATTTTAAAAATAAGTACTATATTTTTATAACTGAAATTTTTATATTCTGAAACTAATAAAATAAAATAAACAAACATTTATTAATACTTATTTTATCAGTACCTTATTTGTTTTTAAAAATGCCAATATTTTTATTTCAACCGAATAAAAATCCCAGTGGAATGAATTTTGTATTGCTTTGAAAAATCTCTTTTACTAATTATTGAAGTTAAATATTCAGTTCAAATAAATTTATAATCTTAGGAAATTAAGTCTGCAAAAATAAATTGAGGTAATATGGATGCTACAGATTTTATAAAGTGCTTGCAGATTTAAATTAATATAGTCAAACAGATAATAATTAAAATAACAGAAGAAATATAAATATTTATAAACATTTTATTTTATATTCAATTTGATTTCATTATGATAATAAAAATTCAAGATTAAAATTATATCTCATGTGAAAATACTAAAACGTTTCATCGCATTTATAAAGTTTATTCTTAAATATAAACTATAATATATTAAGAAAAATATAATTGTAAATTTATTGAATATATAAATTGATTATATTTTTTTAAATTATAATTTGTTTTAATTGTACGATTAAAATTTATTAACTAAATATTAGCATTTTAGATTATTAAGAAAAATTATATGCGTCATTAAAATTTATAAAATTATAATTCTTTTTTTAAATAACAAATGTAATCAGTTTTTATTTTATTCAATATCTTTTAGAATGTTCCCTTTAAGAGGCGATTATCTTTATTTTACTGATGTTCTTTGATACAGATAAGAAACGAGGTCTAACTAACTGAAACTACATTGAAACGACTTTAACTTTAGATTTATCACCCGTCTAACATAATCCTAGATAATTTAGGTTATAACCTCTTACAAAACCCACATTCAGTTTACGATACTCATGAAAAGTATTAATAAATTTGTATCTGATTTGTTTTACATTATTGTAAAAAAGTGCTTTTATAATTATTTATATTATATATTTTTTTAATTTTACAAAATAACTCGAGTGTATTTTAAAAAATTCCACTTGAAAGAAAAAGCACTAATGGAAGAACTAATAAAAAGTATTAATTTTTTTAATTAATTATCCAAAAATATTTATTGATATTTTCGTAATATTTTAAAATTTTTCTAACAGAAATATCAATAGAAATTTCGTTAGAAAATAGTTTGATAAAATAAATGTGAAATAAAAAAGAATAATCAATTATTAATTACATACGATTAAAGAACGTTTTTAGTTTTGGTGAATAATAAATTCTTTTTTATTTACGAAAAAAATTTATAAAGTGTGTAAAATTCTGAACAAGTATCCGCTTTTTTGTATATCTATTCAAACGGAGAAAACCGTTTCGCAATGAAAAGTTTTGAAACTTCGCAGAAAAATACATTTTATTTTATTTCATCAGTAGTTTCACTTCCATACATTTGCGTGAGTGGTACTCATATAGTTGAGTCAATTTATTATTGGTAATACAAGCTTTTTCACTCTTAAGTGCTTCAAGTGCTATAGAAACCAACAGAATAGTTTATATTTTTTCCGTAAAAAAGTACTACGGAATGTGTGTAATTTCATTTTACAAATTTCATTACACGTATTTATATGAATTCTAAAAGTTTATTTAATTTTAAGTATATTAAAAAATATGTATTAATAAACTATAATTATAGAAATAAAAGAAAAGTAGAAAATACTAATTAGATGAAATTATTTAGAAAATATGTTTATATATTTAAATTTTGTATGTACAAAAAATACTTTAAATTAGTAATTTTTGATAATTATTATTAATTAATAACAAATATAAATATAAAAGTAAATTGCAATCCTAGCATATTAATATTTAATTTTTATTCAGAGAGTTTATTAAATGGAATAAATATTCATAAAAAAATTCATAATTTTTTTAAATATTGTTAATTTGATAAAAATTTATATATAAAATAATATTTATTTCAAAAACTTATTATTAGTTGATTTAAATATTTTATTTTAAATTAAAATTAAGAATATTTTCTATTTTTATTTCAGTTCATTTAAATGGACGAAACAATAGATATTAAACATTAAAATAGAAAAAAAAATTGTTCTGTTAAGGGAAAAACGGAAATATTTTCAACAATTTTAATAATTTAAATTATTTAAAAATATTTATTATTTTATAACTAGAGAGATGGAGAAAAAATAAACAGAGACAGTAAATATAATAATATAATATAATATAATAAATAAAATTATATTTACAAAATATATGATTATAACTGATTTAAAATTTAAAAATGTTACTCATTATATATACACATTTCCAAGATTGAGTTTACTAAAAAAATAATTAAACTTATCTATAATGAAAATGTCATAAATTTTCCAACATAATAAAGAGATTATCAACGTTTACAAATTTAAATAATGTAGAAGTAAGTAGATTTTTTATAATTTCTTTAGGGAATTCATAATACAAAATGAGCATGAAAATGAATTGTTTGTCAAAATTTCAAAAACAAATATATACATATGTGTATAAAAAATGTTTACAAACGAATATTTCTTACAAGTTCACATGAATTTGTAGTCTTAACTATAGGTAAAGTAACGGATTTACACTAGTGTTGATGAGATTGCATTTCAAACCTTCTCGTTGGCAGCTTTCCAAGTAATCCCAAAGGTGTGTGTGCAAGACATTCACATATTAACATTCACCGTAAGAAAATCTTATGGGAATAGTAAAAAAAGAACATTATTTTCTGTACATAAGGAAAAAAGCAAACACTTTTTCTTTCCACGTATTACGTGTCACGGTTCAAAATTCATTTTTAATGAAAAATATTTCTACTACTTCAATCATGAATTATGTATATATATATAAATATATATATATATATATATATATATATGTGTGTGTGTGTGTGTGTGTGTGTGTGTGTGTGTGTATGGTAAAAAATATTTTATGCAACTATTTTATACAATAAGTAACATAAAAAGATTTTTCATTTATTTCTCAAAATTAATGAAAATATATTATATAAATAATGCATATTTTTAAAAAGAAATTAAAAATGATATATTATTAAAATCTGCCTATATAAAATATCAATACAATTGTTTACTAATTGATTTTCAAACACAAAATGTGATATTTATTTGTATTTTTTTGTATATATAATAATATCTAAATTTATTAATTAACCAAAAAAATAATTTGTTCTTAATGAATACTTTATAAAAATTGTAATACGTTGATGTAACAAGATAACTAATGTACAATTATTTTTATTTTATAAATTCTAAACAAGATAGATATTATTTTTTGATAAAAATGTTAATTAAAGTTACAGAATTTTAACACAAAAGAATTATCAGCTTCAACACCTCAATATGTTATAGAGTGTTCAATAAGCACTTATTGTTCACTTTGTTTTTTATAACAACAATTGGTTATTACGTATTTCGATAGCGATACCATAATCGTCAGAGCTTTTTTGTTATAGAATTTTTCTAAATAATATATTTTACAATCGAAAAAATGTTTTAAAAAAATAAAAATAAATGTTAATATTGTGACATATTTTATCACTGGATTTTGTAAACACAGAAATTTAAGCTGATAAAATTATTGAAAAAGTTTGTAATTTTCGATCCATTTTTTAAATAGAACATAAAAAAATGTTTATAACAATTAAGTAAAAAATATATTTAAATGAATATATATATATATATATATATGTATATATGTATATATGTAAATATGTATGTATGTATGTATAAGTATGTGAATTCATACTAGAATACAAACAAATATTATATTTATAAACAGGCCTATGTTATTTATTTTGTATCTTCAATGCACTACACTCACGATTACAATTATCGTTCAGAGCATACGAATTCGGAATTCAGCAACTTTTAATTCGTGTTTGCAGTGGCGTATTAACTACCACCGGGAATAAACATAATAATTTCAAAGCTGCTCCACCAATTGTCATTTGTTTGAACGAGATATTGTGTGGCTGTAAAGGATAACGGGCTTTTGTATTGCCACTCAATAGCGTAGATACTGAGGGTGTTTAAAGATTTGACCTCATCCGAAAACGCATGTACAAATATATAATACATACATTCATCTATATATATATATATATATATATATATATATATATATATACAACCCTAAAATATGTTTGCTTGTAAAATTTAATTAAAAATATGCTTATAAAAAAATAAATAATTATTATACATAAAAAACTGAGGGTTTTCAATTACGAATGAAATAAATAATTCCATTTTTTAAAAATATTAAAGACAATTAAAATCATTTTTTACAATATTACCTTTATTAGATATTTCTTATCACCAAATAAAAAAAATACTGCTAATAAATTTATTGGTGTACATTTGAGAATACGTGCAATATCTATATATGTAAAAATCAATAACCTTAAAAGAGTAATAATATAACATTTTAAATTGAAAAACATTTTTATTTACTCGTTTCTATACATTAATAATTTATTTTCACATATCTTTTTTCTTAAAAAAACACACACAAGTATTTATATATATATATATATATATATATATATATATATATATATATATATATATATATATATATATATATATATATATAAATAATATTTTATAGTCTCGAGGAAAGTAATCGAAATATAAGACAGAATAAAATAACAATTCATCTTGATTTGAAAATATTATATTTATTAAAATATATTTCGATGTCGTGAAACTTTTCAACTAATATGAATTTAATTTATTACTCCATAAACCGTAAACATCCAGTTATGTCTAGACATGTTAATGGTTAATTTTGATTTCGTTTTCAGGATTTACTTTAAAGCCTAATAAATGTCAAAAATAAATTATAAAAATAAAATGATTTTTAACTCTCTAAATCACATAAATGTTATTTTATAGTTATTTGAACATGTGTATATATGTATTTATACATACATATATATATATATATATGTATTTATACATACATATATATATATATATATATATATATTCTTCATAATTTTAATACATGTTTTCAATGAAAGTGGTTACAGATTATGAAATATCAGTTTATTTCGATGTTTTGAAACGAGAAATATTTTTGATGGATTTATCAGACGGAGTCTTAAAAGTGTTTTATTTATTTGGCTCAGAATACTTTCTGAAACAAGTTTTATATATATATATATATATATATATATATATATATATATATATGTATATATGTATGTATGTATGTGAAATTGGCAAGAAATTCGTGCCAAAAAAAATAGATAGCTGAATGTGTGAAAATAGATATTAATTTTAATCAAATTGTTAGTTTGTAAGTGTATATATATATATATATATATATATATATACACTTATACATGATTGTTTTTTATTTTTGTTCTCTTCTAAAATTGCTTCAATCGGTAAACTTACAATTATTTATATCATTGTTATATATATCTGGCATGCATTACTATACTGCTATTTTCATTATCAAACTACTTAAAGAATTTAAGTTTTAATCTTCTTAAAAATCATTGCCAATGTCGCCTACATTCATACTTTTTTTCATTTGTATCTATAATAAACTCATACGTGTAAAAAATCTTGAATTATTTTAGTGGAATATTTTTAACGCCAATTCTATTTATTTTCAAGTGTATATATTTTTGTACACAAAAAAATATCTTAAATTTTTTTATAATAATATATAAAAAATAATCAGTTGAGAATATTTTTAGTTTCAATATAAAAATTATAATTAAAAGTAAATATTATTGAAACAACAAATGTTTAAAAAATTATATCTTTCATATTTTTTAAATAGTTTCTTTACATATACCACTTTTTAAATAATATTTATTAACAAAACAACTTATTATTTTATTAAAATAGTTGGGATAAAATAACAACAAATAAAATGATTTTTTTTATTTTACGTTACATATTTAATATAATTTTGTTCAATAATTTTTCCAAGTAAATAACTATTATAATACTCGACAATAACAAATATTTCCATTATATAATTTGAAATTTAAGATAGCTAAATGATTCTAGAAATTACGCAATGAAACGAATAAGAGAAAAAAGAACTTAATAGAACGTTTCGTTTTTAAATTTAATAATTAATTACGTTATTTAATAAAACGATTTAATTGATAATGTATATACACATACACACACACACACACACACACACATATATATATATATATATATATATATATATATATATATATATATATATATATATATTTATATGTATGTATGCATGTGTGTATTGTATGTATATAAACATGCACATGAAAATATTCGATTAAAAGCTTGTATATAAATTGAAAATACCCTTCCCTTACAAAAACCTTACTTACGGCCTTGTAATTCTAACGTATATACACAGAGCGCGCATTTAGTTTCCTTCAACTTTTCAATCTAAGTTTCGTTGGCTCGTATAACGGGGAAATAGACGAAGAAGCGTGCGGCAGTTGTGATGGCAATGCTCTCACAAGCAAATGGATATGAAAGTAATGGTAGGAAGTGACTGGAAGGCTGCTGAAAAGATTATGTTCACGTATCATAGATTTGTATTGCAGCGTACATTAAAATCGATGCCACGTAAACATACACTTTTGTGAAAATCATTGTCGTTGCGATGAAAAGCGAATCATAACATTTTGAAAGTAATAATGTTGGTTCTACTACAATTTCATTCAAATTTTAATGGTGAAGATAGATTAAATGATACCGAAGTATATTTTCGATGTTATTAGTATTTTATGAAGTATAAACATTAAATAAATTAATTCGATATTTAAATTGAAAAAAACAGTACACAGTTTAAATAACTGGAAATAAAAAAACTCGTTATAAAAATATAGAAAAAAGTAGTTAAACGGAACAATATACAAATTTATTTTAAATAAAATATTCTATTTTTTCGTAATTATGTACAGAAACAGTGTAAAAAGGATGAAATTAAAATGAACATTTAAATGTAAAACAAACAAACGTTTTAAAAAATAAATCCATATTTCATAAAAATGTCTTTTTTATTACACACATACTTAAAATAATTTTTAATAAATTCTAGAGCACGATTACAAACAACTGTAAGTACGAATATAAATTAAATGTATATACGCTTATATAAAAATATATAACAAAAATAATAAACGTTATAGTTAAAAAACCTAAGTGGAAAAAATAAAACGAATCTTTAAAATAAACTATACTGAACATTCGAATCGGTTCTGTTGCAAAATTACAAAAAATAACATACACCTTGAAGCTGTCGAAGTTTATGAAATCTCTTGCGAAAACTGTGATCGAATGTTGTTCGATCAACCCAAGAGAGAAATATATAACCAGCAAGCGCAACACAAACATTCCATAAAGAAAATAAAGAAAAATACGTCAACTTGAACTGAACTTATGAGCAACAGGCTCGGTACTGTATGAGAAATAACGTATAACAGAAATAATACAAGTCGATAGTTTCAAATATCCAGACTAATGCAGAGTTAATAAAAAGAAGATGTACATTTTATCTGTCGATATTATTTTGAAAATATATCATTGACAAGTATGTTTAATAATCATTAAATTAATATTTATTAAATATTTCATATCAAAAAAATCAAATATAATTTGATTATAAAATCAAAATTTAATTCAGTAAAAAAAAATAATAAAAAAGATATAGATAAAATATCTGATATTAAATTTTCTACCTTAAACAAACACTTTTATAATAGTTATTATTATTATTATTTAAAAATAATAACAGTATTAAAAATAATGTCCATTTTCTTAAACTTAAAAACACAATACGATCGAAATAAACTGTACTTTAATATTTTAAAATAAAGGTATTTTTAAGGAAAAAAAAATTCTCAATTATTCAATCAATCATTTACTTCACTTTTACATAAATACATTTTTAAAAAAATAAAACTACATTTTTACTGAAATATTTAATAAATTTTATAATCCGTCTCTCAAGAAATCTTACTCTTAGAGAATGCTTCCTCTGGATGGTGGATAGAAAAAAACCCGGAATCTGATAATTTATAACAATTAATAATAATTTATAATCTGAAATTTTATAACAAACATCCGCGACCAAAAGGACAGTAGCTCCATGAGAACATGGCACTTCACACCATGCCAATAACCTACTAAAGATAAAAATGTTAAGAAAAATTAATTGATCTCGGAAAAGATATGAAGCTCCGGAAATTGGACGAGAACCTAACGCTTTAAAGCAAGGGAATCTTGAAAAAGATTAATTATAATCAGTATTTTAAAAAACTTCTCTGCATTTAAATACTCTATTTCTTTGAATAAATAAATATTTAGAACTAATTTAGGATCAATTGTATTACAGGTATATTTTATCTATTAAAATTATCTTTAAAATAATATATTTATAATAATAAAAACTAAATATTTGGTTTTTAATTTTTTTCAAAAATCTCCAGCGAGAAAGATAGTTATTTTAAATAAATAATAAGATCAATTGTAATACTGTCGCATTTGAATAAATAAATAATTGTTTTTAACTAAATATGTTTTAAATAAAATTGATTTTGTTCAGTTTAATTTTCAATCTTATTTTACTAAAAAAAAAGATTTCAATAAAATTAAATTGCAACTGAAGTGATCCTCGTTTAAGTAAAATAAATCTAAGTAAAAATATAAATCATCTTAAGATTGATGAATAAACAGTTTTGAGATTGATGAGGTCGTAGAAACGGCAGCCAGCGATATACAAAAACAGTATAGATATATTGAGGAAGTATTCAAACTCTCACTTACAAAATCAATCACTGTATTTTTGATACTTCGGACTTGAACTTTCTGCTTTATTCTAGACTTTTTTTAAATCAGTTAATGATTTTCGGGCAATCGAACATTATTTATGTTTTACTCTTTCACAGATTTTTTTTTCATTTATTTTATATACAGATAATAACTTTTACAGTTTTTTACAACCCTTGAAAATATCAGTTGACATTTATATTCTTTTTAACAATTGCCTTCTAGAAATTAACTATTACCAACAAAAATTGTATTATTTTTATAAACTAAAATACCTAATATGTTATTTAAAAAACATTTAGTTAGAAAAAATGAAACATTTAATTAATAAAATATTATAAAAATTCATAAATTCAAAATGAAAATTTACTCGATATTCATTTACATATTTTTCTGTACTTGAAATCTCACAAAAATTTTTTTTAAATAAAATCCATTGAAGTTTTGTATATAGCAATAAAGAACTTTGTTTTAGTATATTGTCGATAAATTTTTTTACGACTTTCTATTGCAATAAACATTTTTAAAAGATTATTTTAACCAGACTTGCATCTATCCATCTATATATACATACATACATGCATATATATATATATATATATATATATATATATATATATATATATATATATATATGTCAATCGATATACATGATTATCATTTTATTGAAATCAATTAATAAAATTTTTAACTCAATAAAATTATCACTTGATATAATTTCAAATAATAATTATATTACTAAAAAATAAAATAATAATTAAAAAAGAAATAAAAAAAGTTTTATTTATTTCTTGAATTCTTACTTAAAGAACAAATAATTTTTAATGTGTTGAATAAAATTATTTTTGTAAGATAATAACATCGAATATTAATCTTATAACAAACAAAACTATTAAAAAAAAATCAATACTGTGAAAAAAATACTTTCTTTGGAGATTGAAGAAGTCTTCAAGTATTATTCTAATAACACAAAATTTATATTTTTTTTAAAAAAAAAGCTTATCAATTTTCTGACAAATTATTTAAGAAAATCAATAAAACATTTATACAAAATCTTTTAAATGTATTATATACATTCAGTTTTACTTAATTATTACTGCAGATTATTTTAACAGAAAATTTATATTTAATATCTACTATTAAATATTTTTTTTAAAAATTAAATAACTAATTTATTTGTTAAATTTTTTGAAATAATAAATCAGAGTTAATAATTTTTAACACGATATTGTTGATGTCAATAAATATAATCACAAACTATTTACATTCCTAGAATATATGAAATTTGAAATAACCATTTATAAATTCATGGACTGTGATTAATATTCAAAATATTTATTTAAATATAAATTTGGGAAAGTTAATTTAGAGAAACTATTTCACACATTTTTTGAGATGCTATATATATATTAATAAATCTAATTCATGTTTCAATTTTTGTTGTCTTCTTAATTTAAATAATTTATTTCTTTAATAAACAAGTATCTTAAAATATAAATTTTATTCTATAAACATTTTTCTAACATATGAAATACACAATTTAATTTCCATTTTTTTAAAAAAATAAATTTTATTCATACACGAATAATATTTTTGTTTAGGATTTTCTATTCACTCAATTTTTACACATGTACATAGAACTCTATAAATTTTGTAATGATACACTTAAAGATATATGTAACTATAGTAAATGGTCACTTTCAGCCATTACGCTGTTTGAGAAGACATTCTCGCTTCCGTAACCATATAATGCCTGCATTGTGAATGTTATATGCGAATGCAGTCAACTCGTATGTATTAGAGGAATGCACATGAATATCATGTACTTTGCATAATATTAACGGTACTTTGTGCTCAACACAAATATCTCTGAACTCCTTGCAAACTCGTAACTATGTTCAAAGCAAACGATTCAACTCCAAAGATCCTTATTCAGTGATGCTGTCTGACATAATCATAAATGCTGGATAGATTACATACACAGATAATGGGTTTTACTTACTTTACTATTCACACACGAAATCCTACTGAGATTCAATAAAATAAAAAAAATATGTACATATATACATTCATTTGTGTGTGTGTATGTATGTATATATATATATATATATATTACGTAATAAATAATAAACTATAAATATTATAATATTGAAATTATAGCTGATTAAAGGATTTTTCCAAAAAAAAAATATAAATTACAAATAAAATATGCAAATATTAAAAATAAACCATTAATAATTAACTTTAAAAAAATATATAAATCATGATTGTTTTTATATCCATTGAATTTATTTTCAATATTTTTCATTTAGTTAAATTTTTGGTCTAATTTGAAATATATTTTTGGTTTAATTGATACTTAAATAAATTTAAACTAAAAATAGTCGACTTAAGTAATCCTAATTAAAATATTTAATACGCACAGATCCGACAAACAATATATATTCAAAAGCAATTCATTGTAATTATTTAGATTAAAAAAACATAGAGTCCTGAATGAATTTATAAACCGAAAACATATTTCAGTACTTTCGAATTTAATCCATTGCGTTGTTGAAAACGCCGAATGTAATTATAGACAGTAATTAAATTCGAATTAAACAATGTGACCTTTTTTCTTGTTAGATAGATTGTCGTGAGAACAATGAAGCTTAAATGGAATAATTCGCTCTGTCGAAAAGCATGAACAATTGAAATTTAGTGCAAATACTTAACGAAAACATTCATCTTTTCAATGTTTTAAAACAAACAGTTAAATGTTTTGCTTGTCTGGACACATCAAGTTAACAAGCGGTTCACGTAAACTGTAAGTAAATAGTACAAAGTCCTGATGACAAATGGGAAATGAAGAAAAACAAAACAATAAAAACGATTAATGAGACGAAGATGTATAGAGAGGCTATTCAGGCAGAAAATCCTGAACATATAGTGCCTACTGAAAACTGTTAGTCACTCGTAACAGATTTCTGTGTGTTATTCATCTGCACTTCGCAGGAAGGGTTCATCTTTGGCATTGATTTATATTTGTTTTTACTGATATTACAACCATATATAATGTATGAAAAATGGAAACAATGTATTTCAAGTCTCGCGAGTTTGCTGATGTAGAATATAATCGTTTATCATTATTTATATTTAATAAATTAAATACGTACATGAATTATAATGCCATAATAAGTTCATATTTAACACTTCATTAAAAGTCTGATTAATTATATATTGTTGATAATTATTTACAACATTTGGCAGTATTTTTATGCACTATTAAACAAACATATTTTAAAAAGACTAATGATTCTTCTCAGTTCCAATGTGCTTTTGAAGTGCAAAATAACGAAAAACACATTTTAGGTAATAAACTATAAAACTGTACTCAAAACAACAAATAACAACATAAAATAAATGTAAGTAATTTTTTTTAAATAAGTTCAATTAGAAAAATAAGTATGCATTAATATAATTTTAAAGAAAAAAATTTAAAATCATTTTTGAAACATGTCATACTGCAATTTTCGATTATTTCATTTACAGATGAACAAAAAAAAATATAATTCAGTAAAATATTTAACAATTATTTTGTATAACATTTTTTAAAAATATATTGCTATAAATGTAGACTATTTTTAAAATAAAGTAACTAAAATACAACATGTAGCATAAGTAAAAACATCAATATTTAAAAACGAAAATAATTTAA